>WOXC01001172.1:0-135000 GCA_011680675.1 Gymnobelideus leadbeateri
TGGTTTTAGCCCCAGGGCAGCCAGACCAGCAGCCGGCTGGAGGGACCCCAAAACACCAGCAGCTGTGGTGATTCCAGAATTATCAACACAGACATGCCTAGGACAAAGTGAGAGGTTAATGCCCTATGGACTTTGGGACCAGTATTTGGGGAACTTGTCAGGCTTCTCCCCTGGGGGCGAGAAGCCACTGAGGAGCTGTGGCACAGATGCCATTTTGCAGCTTCAGTTGCACCTTTAGCTCCTGGTCTGTGAATTGTAGGGAGATCCAGCCATCAGTCTTGGGGGGTAATTGCTCTTGCTTTAACCTCCCTGGATCTGGATTGAGGTCTGGGGTGGAGGTCTTGGGGTGTGTGTCCAGTTTGCCAGAGTGTGTGGAAGCTTCACAGAGGCCACCCAACTAATACCTCTAGAAGCTGTGAAGACCCCAACGTTTGGGACAGAAGCTTCCCTGTCTGGTGGCAGAGTCCTACTGTGGCAACAAGCGCAAAAATCAAGTAATTAAGTGGCAACATGCCTAGGCAAAGGAAACAAATTAAACAGAAAAATTCAACATTAGACTCCTATTTTGGGGGCAAAGAGGATTGAAGCATGGAACAGGAGGAGGACTGTGAGGACAGAAATCCTGCACCAAAAGCCCCAAATGAATATATGAGTGGGTTACAGGCCACAAGAAGGATTTTGAAAACCAAATAAGAGAAGTGGAGGAAAAATTGGGAAGAGAAATGAGAAGGATGCAGGAAAAGTATGAAATGAGAGTCAACAGCCTGACTGAGGAAAATAACACCTTAAAAAATAGACTAACTCAAATGGCAAAGGAGGCTCAAAAGGGCAATGAGGAGAAGAATGCCTTAAAAATCCAAATTTGCCAGATGGAAAAAAGAATCTCAAAAGCTCACTGAGGAGATTCATTCCTTCTGAGTGAGATCCATTGCTTCTGAGTTAGACTGGAGCAAATGGAAGCTAGTGACTTTATGAGAAATCAAGATGCTCTTAAGATGCTAAAAAAGATCCTGAAGAGAAAACTCCTAGGAATATTATAGCCAGGTTCCAGAATTCCCAGATCAAGGAGAACTCCAAGCAGCCAGGAAGAAACAATTTCAATATTGTGGAAACACAATCAGAATAGCACAGGACCTGGCAGCTTCTACACTGAGGGATCGAAGGGCATGGAAAATGATATTCCACAGGGCAAAGGACCTTGGATTAAAACCAAGAATCACATACCCAGCAAAACTGAGTATTTTGTTTCAGGGGAAAATATGATCATTCCGTGAAATAGAGGACTTTCAAGCATTCTGGAGGAAAAAATCAGAGTTGAATAGAAAATTTGACATCCAGATATAAGAAGCAAGAGATGCCTGAGAATATAATCAGGGAAAAGAAATCAAAAGGAACTTATCAAAGTTGACCTATTTACATTCCTACATGGAAAAACAATAATTGTGACTGATGAAATCTTTCTCAGTTTGAAAATAATTGAAGAAGGGTATATGGGCATATGAATACATATGTGAATGTGTGTCTATATGTTTACAGGTATACATGGATAGAGGGCACAAGTTGAATTTGGTGGGAAGGGATGATACTTAAGGGGTGAAGTTAAGAGGTGAGAGAGGAAAGTGGCAAGGGGAGATGGGGAGAGACAGGGTAGGGTAAACTATCTCATGTAGAAGAAGCAAGGGGAAGTGGTTGCAGGGGAGGTGAAGAACAGGAAGGCAAAAAGGCAAAACCATATTCTCATTGAATTTGACTCAGGGAGAGAATGACATACATACTAAATGGGATATCTCACCCTGCAGGAGAGTAGGGGGAAGGGGGATGAGAAGGGGGATGATGGAAGGGAGGGCATTCTAGGGTGGAGGGGAGGTTGGAGGTACCCACTTTTGAAGAGGGATAGGATCAAAGTAGGGAATGGACCAGGTGGGGGGGGTGGGATGGGTGGGAGGGAAATATAGTCAGTCTTTTACAATATATCTACTATGGTAATGTTTTGCATAGCTATACATGTACAACACATACTGAATTGCTTATCTTCCCAGAGGGAATGGGTGACAAGGGAGGAAGGGAATGGATCTGAAATTCGAAGTTCTAAAATTGAATGTTTCAAATATACATAAATACAATTATTAATATGATTTTGCATGTAATTGGGAGATAAAATGTTCAGGCATTGGGGCTCAGAGATTCACCTTGCCCTAATGGTAAAGTTGAAGGGGGTATGGGAGAAGATATGGGAGAGAGCAGATTGGATGAGGGGATATCTTGTGGGTCTGCTATTCTGGGGTGGTGGGTAGGGGAAAAATGGCGAAAAATTGTAACTCAAAATCTGGCAGAAATGAATGATGTAAACCAGAAGTTTATAAAGCATTTGTTTAAAAAATAGGAAACAAAAGAAAACTAATAAGGAAGCAAAGAAAAACTTTTATAATGTCTTCATTATATAAGTTTTCTTGAAATGGAAATTTGTTGTTTTATATTGAATCCTCTCCTATGATCTTCTAGGTACATGGCTGTGTTTATTTTTTTTCTCATTGTGTATTTAAATTTAAATTTTTGTAAAAAATTACAAAAAAAGAAAGACAAAAATAAATTAGAACTGGGTAAGCAGAAGCTCATGACTTTGTGAGACATCAAGAAACAAAGTCAAAAGAAGAAAATTCATTGGAAAAATGATTGACATGAAAAACATATTGAGAAGAGATTATTTAAAAATTACTGAACTACCTAAAAGCCATGATCAAACAAAGAGTCTAGAAATATTTCAAGAAACTATTAAAGAAAACTCCCTAGGTAGCCTCAGACCAGAGACGAAAATAGAAGTTGAAAGAATACATTGATCATTACCTTGAAGTGATCCCAAAATCAAAACTTTCAGGAATATTATAGCCAAATTTCAAAGCTTCCAGTTCCAAAGTAATATACTTCATGTAGTCAGAAAGAACCCATTCAAATATTGAAGAACCAGGATCATGGAAGATTTCAGCTTCTGCCTCATTAAAGAATGATAGGGCTTGGAAAATGATACTCCAGAAGGCAAAAATATCAGATTACAACAAGGAATAATCTACCCAGCAAGATTGTGTATAATCTTTCAAGAGAAAAAAAAAAGAATATTTAAAGAAATAGAAAACTTTTAAGTATTCCTGATGAAAATATCAGAGCTGATCAGAAAAATTGGCTTTCACATACAAGGCTCCAGAGAAACAAAAAGATCAACATGAAAAAGAAGTCATACAGGACTCAATACAGCTAAACTATTTAACTTTCTATATGGGAAGATGATACATATATATTCTCAGAACTTTATCACTACTTAGAAGGTTTCTGCATAGGAAAAGAGTGCAGGAATAACTTGTCTATGTTAAGATAATATAAAAAAATGGATAGTCGGGGCGGCTAGGTGGCGCAGTGAATAGAGCGCCGGCCCTGGAATCAGAAGGACCTGAGTTCGGAGCCGGCCTCCGACACTTAATCCGCACAAACAAAAACCTAGCCGTGTAACCTTGGGCAAGTTACTTAACCCCAATTGCCCTAAAGGGGCGGCTAGGTGGCGCAGTGAGTAAGAGCGCCGGCCTCGGAGTTTGGATGACCCGAGATCAGATCCGGCCTCAGAAAATGAGCACCCACGCATAAATAATGACTAGCCGTGTAACCTTGAGCAAGTTACTTAACCCCAATTGCTTTAAAAAAAAAAAAATGGATAGTCAAGAAAGATGAATGCCTTTGGCAAAGGGGGATGGGAGAGGAATAATAGGGGAATTATCTCACATAAAAGAGACATACAAGAAAGAGTTTTCACATTAGGAGGTAAAACAGAGAGGAGTTCAGGCAACATTTGAATCTCCCTCACAATAAATTGGTCCAAAGGAGGAAAGTATACCTACATACTCAGCTGTTAAGAGAAATCTATCTTATCAACACAGAATTAAGAGGGGAGGGGAAGAAGAGAAAGGAGGGGCTGATGAGAAGAGAGGAAAGATAAAGGGAGACCTCAGTAGACAGAAGCAAAACTGACTTTAGAGGAGGTACAGGATAAAAACACTCAGAGAGAAGGATAGGCAGAAGAAAAAAGATTGAGGGTGGTACACAGCTGATAATCTTAACTGAATAGAAATAGGATGAACTCACCCATAAAACAAAAGCAAATAGAATGGATAAGAGATCAGAATCTAACAATATGTTGTTTACAAGAAGCACACTTGAAACAGAGGAACACACACAGACTTAAAATAAGGAGCTGGAGCAGAATCAATTATGCTTCAGCTGTACTTCAAAAGTCAGAGGTAGCAGTTATTCTCACAAAGACAAAGTGAAAATAGACCTAATTAAAAGTGATAAACAGGAGAACTATATCTTGGGAAAAGGAACCATAGACAATGAAGTAACATCAATACAAAATGTATATACACAAAATGGTAGAGTATTCACATTCTTAAAGGAAAAGCTAAATGAATTACAAGAGGAAATAGTAAAACTACATTATAATGGGTGACCTCAACTTTCCCCTCTCAAAGTTAGATAAATCTATCAATAAAATAAATAAAAAAGAAGTCAAGGAGGGACATAGAATCTTACATTTTTTAAAATTAAACCTTACATTCTCTTAAAATCTATACATTTTTCTCAGCTGTACATGGCACCTTCACAAAAATTTACTGTATATTAGGGCATGAAAACCTCACAAACAGATGGAGGAAAGTAGAAATATTAAATCTGCCCTTTTCAGATCATAATGCAATAAAAATTACATTCAATAAAGGTCCATGGAAATACAGAGTAAAAGTTGATTAGGAAGTAATCCTGGGGTGGCTAGGTGGCACAGTGAATAGAGCACTGGCCCTGGAGTCAGGAGGATCCCAGTTCAAATCCAGCCTCAGACACTTAACACTAGCCATGTGACCTTGGGCAATTCTTGTAACCCCAACTGCCCCTCCTTCTCACCTCAAAAAAGCAAAAAAAAAAAAAAAAAAAGAAAGAAAGGAAGGAAGAAAGAAAGAATCCTTAAGAATGGGTGGGGTAGGGGTGGCTAGGTGGCACAGTGAATGGAGCACTGGCCCTGGGGTCAGGAGGACCTGAGTTCGAATGTGGCCTCAGACACTTAACACAAAGGCTAGCTGTGTGACCTTGGGCAAGTTGCTTAACCCCAATTGCCCTCCAAAAAAAAAAAAGAATGAGTGGGGTCAAAGAAAAAAATCATAGAAACAATCAATTTCATTAAAGAGAATGACAACAATGGGACAACATTTCAAAATTTGTGGGATGCAGCCAAAGCAATACCTAGGGGAAAATTTATATCTCTTAATGTATACATCAATAAAAGAGATAAAGAATAGAACAGTGAGCATGCAACTAAAAACAAAACTAGGAAAAAAAGAAACATATTAGGATCTTTTGTTGAAGCAAATGAAGGTATATGCACCAAGTATATTTTCTTGTCATTGTTGTAACAGAAGAACAAGTGGTTTGATATAAAGATCTGGGCTTTACTATTAAATTTCAGATTGGAACAATGTAAAGGAGATTTTGGGAATAAGCATCTTGGTGGGGAAGGAAGGAGGAAGTAATCAGGGGACTTCCGGTGAATTAATTTCCATCAGTCCACTTGATAAAATGATAGGGCATGGATCTTGTCAGGAAAGGGTCCCTCTGGTGGAACTAGACTTGTGTTCTGGCTCCATGCTCCTCAACCTCCATCATGATATGAAGATACAAATTTTAAGGAAGATATTTGCCTAAATAAAGATATAACTTTAACTAAAATTACACTGCAACAATAAAGTAGCACTAGTGGATGGACTTTACCTGCTATTAGGAAAGACTCAAGTTTACATTCCTATCTATATGACCATGGATAAGTCATTTAACTTTTATGAGACTTTGTTTCCTCATCAGTAAAGGTAATGATACTTATGCCACTTGCTAATTGTGAGAATAAACTTGCATATGTATGCACACATATGCTTATCTATATACATACCCGTATAAATCCATATATGTCTATATACAAATATATTTTTGTAGACTTGAAAGTGCTATGCAAAAGTCATCTTATTTAGAATGATGAGGTGAACTTACTAAGGCTTAACTCTGTACTTGGTCAAATGATCCCTTTCCATCCCATCTTTTCCAACAGATTGTCCTCCATCATTACCACTTTTTCACTTATTTTCAATCTCTCCCTCTCTACTCTCTCATTTCATATCACCTACAAACATACCCATCTCTCTCTTATTCTGAAAAAAAAAAATCGCTCACTTGATCCTTCCATCCCTGCTAACTATCATTCTGTATCTCTTCATCCCTTTGTAGCTAAACTCATTGAAAAGATCATCTATAATAAACACCTCTTCTTTCCCTCCTCACAGTCTCTTTTTAACCCCTTTACAATCTGGCTGTGACCTTATCATCCCACTGATTCCAAACTTATTAATTACCTGCTAGTTGTCAAATTCAATGCTCTTCTCATTCCTCATTCTCCTTGACCTCTCTGCAGCCTTTAAGACTGTTGATCACTCTATCTTCTTGATACTCTCTTCTCTCTTTGTTTTCAGGAAACTTCTCTCTCCTGGATTTCTTCCTACCTATCTGACCACTATTTCTCTGTCTCCTTTCCTGGGTCTTCCTCCATATCACACTCTCTATCTGTAGATGTCCCTTAGGATTCTATACTGGACTATACTCTCTCCTCACTCTATACTACTTCATTTGGCATATCATCAGCTCTCATGGATTTAATTGCCATCTCTATACTAATGTTTCTCACATCTACCTTTCCTGCCCCAATCCCTGCACAACTCTAATCTCACATCTCCAACTGCATTTCAGACATATCAAACTAGATGTCAAGTAAACATCTGAGGCCAATATATCCAAATAAAAACTTATTATTTTCCTCCCTAAACCCTCTTTTTCTCCCTTCCTTATTGCTGTAGAGAGTAATCCCAACCTCCCAGTCTTTAAGGATCAAAACCCGAGGTCATCCTGGATTCCTCACTATCTCTCATCCCTCATATCCAAATTGTTTCCAAGACTGTCAATTTTACCTTTGTAACATTTCTTTATTATTATTATTATTATTAAGCTAATTGTTTTTACTCATGTTCAAACTACCAGACCATTGATTTATTTCACAAAGGTTTTTCTTTATTTTTTTTTAGTCATGTAAAACTCTTCCATAAAAGTCATGTTGTGAAAGACTAACTATATTTCTTTCCATCTTATCTTGCCCCTCCATTTATTCTACTATCTTCTTTGACTCTGTCACTCCTCAAAAGGGTCTGCTTCTGATTACCCCCTCCTCCCATTTACCCTCCCTTCTATCACCCTCCCTTCCTTATCTCTTTCCTCCTTACTTTCCTGTAGCGTAAGATATATTTTCATACTCAATTGACTGTGTATGTTATTCCTCCCTTAAGCCAAATACAGTGAAAGTAAGGTTCACTCATTCCCTCTCACCCCCCTCTTCCCTTCCATTGTAAAAGCTTTTTCTTGACTTTTTTATTGAGATAATTTATCCTATTCTACCTCTCCTTCTCTCCTCCCAGAACATTCCCCTCTCACCTCTTAATTTTATTTTTTAGATCTCATCCATTCATATTCAACCTACCCTGTGCCCTCTGTCTATATAGTTATATCTGTATCTGTATATATGTATGTATGTATATTCCCTCCAACTATTCTAATACTGACAAAGGTCTCATGAGTTACAAATATCATCTTTCTATGTAGGAGTGTAAACAGTTCAATTTTAATAAGTCCCTTATGATTTCTCTTTCTTGTTTACCTTTTCATTATTCCCTTGAGTCTTGTGTTTGAAAGTCAAAATTTCTATTCAGTTCTTGTCTTTTCATCAAGAATGCTTGAAAGTCCTCTATTTCATTGAATGTCCATTTTCCCCCTGAAGTATTATACTAAGTTTTGCTGGGTAGGTGATTCTTGGTTTTAATCCTAACTCCTTTTGACCTCTGGAATATCATATTCCAAGACCTCTGATTCCTTAATGTAGAAGCTGCTAAATCTGGTGTTATCCTCATTGTATTTCCATGATACTTGAATTGTTTCTTTCTGGCTCCTTGCAATATTTTCTCCTTGACCTGGAACTCTGGAATTTGGCTAGAGTATTTCTAGGAGTTTTCAATTTGGGATCTCTTTTAAGAAATGGTCAGTGAATTCTTTCAATTTCTCTTGTCCCCTTTGGTTCTAGAATATCAGAGCAGTTTTCCTTGATAATTTCTTGAAAGATCACTTCTAGGTTCATTTTTTTTTATTATGGCTTTCTGGTAGTCCAATGATTTTTTAAAATTATCTCTCCCATATCTATATTCCAGGTCAGCTGTTTTTCCAATGGGATATTTCACATTGATATTTTCTCATTCTTTTGGTTATGTTTTATAATTTCTCAATTTCTCATAAAGTCATTCCCTTTCATTTCCTCCATTCTAATTTTTAAGGAATTATTTTCTTCAGTGAGCTTTTGGACTTCTTTTTCCATTTGACCAATTCTGATTTTTTTTTTTTTTTTTGCTTTTTGGAGGGAAATTGGGGTTAAGTGACTTGCCCAAGGTCACATGGCCTATTAAGTGTTAAATATCTGAAGCTAGATTTGAACTCAGGTCCTCCTGACTCCAGGGCTGGTGCTCTATTCACTGCACCACCTAGCCCCCCCCCCCCATTTATGCTTTTTTAAGTTATTCTTCTCCTCATTGCCATTTTGGACCTGTTTTGGCATTTGGGTTGGCCTATTTTTTTAAGGTATTATTTTCTTCAGCATTTTTGGGTCTCCTTTAGCAAGCTGTTGACTTTTTTTTTTTAATTTCTTGCATCACTTATTTCTCCTCCCAATTTTTCCTCCACTTTTCTTACTTGATTTTCAAAATCCTTTTTGAACTTTTCCATGGCCTGTGACCAATTCATATTTTTCTTGGAGGCTTTGGATGTAAGAGTTTTGACTTTGTTGTCTTCTTTTGCTGTTTGTTTTGATTTTCCTTGTGACCAAAGTAAGATTTTATGCTCATATTTTTTCCCTGCTGTTTGCTTATTTTCCCAGCTAATTACTTGACTTTATAGTTCTTTGTTAAGGTAGCACTCTGTTTCCAATGGGGAGTTTGTATTTTCCCAAGCTTCAAGGGTTTCGTGTAGCTGTTTTCAGAAATACTTCTAGGGACCTGTAAATTTTCAGCTCTTCCAAGTTAGTATGATAAAAAGAGAAGTGTTTACTCCTCTCCTGGCCTGTGCTTTGGTCTTTGAGTGACCACAAGAACTCTTTTCTGCCTTGGAAATGTGAGGAGGATTCCCTCTCCACGGCTGCTACAAGCTCCACTATGCCAACAGTCCTTTTTGCCCCAGGACTGCCACCTAGTACCACCTATTAAGATCCAAGCATGGTAAAGCAAAATAATTCTGCCTCAGTACCAGCCAAGAGATCCCTGCAATCCTCCTCTGATCACCTGCTTAATCCTCCCACCATCTGTGGGCTGAGAGCTCCAGAACCAGCTTTAGCTGCCACCTCCTTCACCACCCTGGTACTAGGGCCAGATGTTGCTCCTCTCTCACCCTGATTCCACTGACCTTTCCTATTGACCCTCTAAATTGACTTTGGCCTTTGTGGGTTGAGAGGTCTGGAAACCACCACAGTTGCCAGTGATTCTATGCCCTTAAGCATGTTCTGGCTCCATTTGCGCCAATGCTACTCACACTGGACTGTGCTCTTCTCTCACACTACTGTAACAAACTTTTCCTGTAGACCTCCCAGGTTGTCTTGGACTGGAAATTTGTTTCACTCTGTCATATTGTTCAGACATTGAAGTGATTTTCTTAAAATCCAGGTTTGATCATGTCACAAACACCACCACCAATACCCATGCATGCATACCACCATTACCAATAAAATCCAGAGACTTCCTGTTGTCTTCAGGAACAAATACAAAATGCTCTGTTTGGCATTCAAAGCCCTTCATAAGCAACTACCTCCTGCTTTTTCACTTACATTTTACTCTCCAACACATACTCTTTGAACACTGGCCTCCTGGTTGTTCCATGAACAAGTTATTCCACTTCTCAGTTCCAGGCATTTTCTCTGGTTGTTCCCCACATCTGGAACACTCTTCCTATTTTATACCAACTTCTGACCTTCCTGACTTCCTTTAAGTCCCAACTAAAATCCTATGTTCTACAGGAAGCCATCCCCAAAGTCTCTTAAATCTTAATGCCTTCCCTCTTTTTATTATTTTCTATTTATCCTGTACATAACTTGCTTTGTGTGTATTTATATACATATATATGCATATGTGTGTATGTATGTATGTATGTATGTATGTATGTATGTATGTATGTTTACATGTGGTCTCCCCCAGTAGATTGTAAGTTCCTTTAGGGTATAGACTGCCTTTTGCCTCTTTTTGTATCCCTAATACTTAGCATTGTGCCTGGCATATAGTAAGTAGTTAATAAATGTTTATTAATTGATTATTCTAATTTCTCAGTCTAGTCTAGAAATGTCTCTGGATTCTCAGGTCTAGTAACCAAAGTCTGGCCAATCACTACTATTACCTCAGTACAAGCAGACTCTCCAAGAAACTGATATAATAAGCATTTTGGTTTAGTGACTAAGATTACCCTCATTATTCCATATCTACCATGTGTTCCTAGGTACTTACTACAGTGAGCTCAACAATGACTATAACTCTCAAATTCTTGACCACCATTATAATTAGAGGATGTACAAGAAAACTACACTTATTCAGATCTTGGATTCACAGAGGCTATAAAATTATCTTCAGTACCCAATAGACTAGTAGAGATAAAGGTCTAAGAGGCAGACATGAAAGCCAACAGACAGTAAGCATTTACCAGAGATGTTAAAGGTCTTTGATATCTACAGCCACACCCTTCCACAAACTTGAGGTCAACTTAGGTGTTTTGGACTCACTGATTCAGCTCCTTGCACATCAAATGTGCTTACTAACTATTTGTTGGATTTTAATTTAATTCAGTAAGGCAAAAAAAAAAAAAGCTATTGGCACACACCAGCATACTTAGGTGTTAACATGTCAGAATATGGTGAGAGTAGGGAATCCTCACTGTCATGATCAAAAGGAGTCAAATGAGCTCCAGGAGTCAAAATGATTTTTTTGACACTTTAAATAGCACACATCCTGCTTATATTACAAATGTCCTTGGCATGAATCCCCTTCTCTGACTCCTTACTTATATTTTCCATCTCAGCACTTTGGATTTGGTATTCTGACCCAACCAAACTCCATGGGGGAACCCATAATGAGAAAGAAAAATAATAGCCCTGAAGGTGATAAGTTTATGGAAAAGTTTTGGACAAGTAACTGTGGGAAAAGGGATAGTGAGTCAACAAAATGAATTGACTGGGATGAACAAGCAACAATATAAATTTATCTTGTATCTTCTAAGTACATAATTGTTTTCATTTTATCTCTCCCATTAAAATATGAGCACCTTGAGATCCTGGACCAAGTTTTTGCCTTTCTTATTCTCCTCACCACTTAGCACAAGCATGACACATGTTACTGCTTAAATGATTTTGACTGATTGATGGACCGAATTAGCAAAATCTTGTAACTTCCTCTAGCAAAGACTAGCAGCCTAAAAGTAGGAGCAGAGAAGACAGTCAGGCCACCTTAATTGATGTACTGGTAAAAAATAGATGATTGGTGAGGTCAAGAATTTTGGAGTAATGATCTCATAATTTTTTTCAAATTTTTAATTTATTTATTTTTTGTTTTCAACATTCATTTCCACAAGATTTTAACTTACAATTTTTCTCTCCCTGTCTTTCCCCTACCCCAACCCTAAAATAGCAAGCCTACTGAATACCCCTTTCCCCAATCTGTTCTCTCTTATATCCTCCCCTTCAACCCCCTAACTTTCTAGTATGGCAAGATGGGTTTCTATACCTCAGTAACTATATATATTATTTCTCAGTTGTATGTAAATTTTTTTTAAACATTTATTTTTAAAACTTTTAGTTCCAGTTTTTTTCCCTTCTTCCCTCCTCACCCACCTCCACTGGGAAGATAAGCAGTTCAATATAGATTGTACATGTGTAGTTGCCCAAATCATTTCCATAATAGTTATATTTCGAAAGACTAATTATATTTCCCTCCATCCTATCCCATCTCCTACTTATTTTATTTTCTCCTTTGACTCTATCCCTTTTCAAAAATGTTTGCTTCTAACTACCCTCTCCCCCAGTCTGCCCTCCCTTCTATCTTCCCCACTCTTATCCCCTAGCCCCTTATTATCCTGTAGGGTAAGATACCCAATTGAGTATGTGTGTTATTCCCCCCTTAGGCCAAATTTGATGAGAATCAGGTCATCCCATTCCCTTTCACCTTCCTGCTCTTCTCCTCCATTGTAACAGTTTTCTCTTGCCTCTTTTATATAAGATAATTTACTCTGATCTATCATTCCCTCTCTTCTTCTCCCAATAAATTCCTTATGACTTCTTTTTTTCTGTTTACTTTCTCATGCTTCTCTTTCTTCTTGTATTTGAAAGTCAAATTTTCTGTTCAGCTCAGGTTTTTTCATCAAGAATGCTCGAAAGTCCTCTATTTCATTGAATGACCTTATATTTACCTGTAGCATTATACTCAGTTTTGCTGGGTAGTTGATTCTTGGTTTTAGTCCTAGCTCCTTTGACCTCCAGAATATCATATTCCAAGCCTTTCAATCCCTTAATGTAGAAGCTGCTAGTTCTTGTGTTATCCTGATTGTGTTTTCCACAATACTCAAACTGTTTCTTCCTGACTGCTTGCAGTATTTTCTCCTTGACCTGGGAACTCTGTAATTTGGCTATAATATTCCTAAGAGTTTTTTTTTTGGGGGGGGGATCTTTTTCAAGAGTCGACTGGTGAATTTTTTCAATTTCTATTTTTCCCTCTGGTTCTAGAATATCAGGGCAATTTTCCTTAATAATTTCTTGAAAAATTGCTTCTAGACTCTTTTTTTGATTATGGCTTTCAGGTAGACAAATAATTTTTAAATTATCTCTCCTGGATCTATTTTCCAGGTCAGTGATTTTTCCAATGAGATATTTCACATTGCCTTCTATTTTTTCATTTGTTTGGATCTGTTCAGTAGTATCTTGATTTATCATAAAGTCATTAGCTTCCAGTTGCTCCAATATAATTTTGAGGGAGTTATTCTCTTCAGTGACTTTTTGAAATTCCTTTTCCATCTGGCAAATTCAGCTTGTTAAAGCATTCTTCTCCTCATTGACTTTTTGGGCCTCTTTTGCCATATGAGTTAGTCTATTTTTTAAGGTGTTATTTTCTTTAGTGTAGTTTTAGGTCACCTTTAGCAGGCTCTTGACTCACTTTTCATGATTTTCTTGCATCATTCTCATTTCTCTTCCGAATTTTCCCTCTACTTCTCTTCCTTGATTTTCAAAATGCTTCTTGAGCTCCTCCATGTCCTGTAACCAGTTCATTTTTTTCTTGGAGACTTTTGATGCCAGAGTTCTGACTTTGCTGTCTTCCTCTCACTCCATGGCTTGACCTTTTTGTCCCCCAAAAATGATTCTATGGTCTGTTTGTACTTCTATTGCTTGCTCATATTGGTAGCCAGTTACTTGACTTTTGAGGTCTTTGCCATGGTAGATCTCTGCTTCCAGAATGAAGAGACTTATGTCCCAAATTGCTAGGGTTTTTGCAGCTGCCAGAGCTATTAGATGGGTGCCCTCTCTACAGCTTGCACATGCTCTGGCTCACTGATCCCACACTCTGGGACCACCATCAAAGGCCCTGATCTGGATCTAAGCAGGTTAAAGCAAAAGCAATCACCCTCTGAATGGTTTCTTGGTCCCCCTACAATCTGTAGGCCAGGAGTTCAAGAAGCAGCCATGGGGCAGCAGCTACAGCCACTGTGCCTCCTCCACTTCTCCCTATGGGGGCAGCAGCTAGACCAGGCTCCTCCTATTCCCAACAAAGTTCCACACTGACCTTTTACTTTGTCTTTGGCATTTGTGGATAGAGAAATCTGGAAACCTCTACAGCTGCTAGTGATTTACTCTTGTGAAGTTTGCTCCAGCCACAGCTGCTGGTCAGGGCTGCCCTGAGGCTAAAACCTCTGGCTCACTGCAGGGCTGGGCTTGACTCCCAACTCACTGCAATGGACCCTTCCTGCCAGCCTTCTGGCTTCCTTCAGCAGGACATTTGTTTCTCTCTATCAGTTTGTGGGTTCTGTAGCTTTAAAGTTTGTTTAGAGTCATTTTTTTTAACATGTATTAGAGGAGGTGGAAGCCAGAACCTCATGGAAGTCCTATTTCTACCAGATCTTATAATTTTTAAATAGTTAACTAAGGCAACTGGTAGATAGAGGCTGGTCCTGGAGTCAAGAAGACCTGAGTTCATATCTAGCCTTAGACATTTACTAGTTGTAAACCTAGCCAAGTCATTTTACCTTGCTTTGCCTCAGTGTCCTCGTCTGTTCAGTAAGGATAATGATAACACCTACCACCCAGTGATGTTGTGAGGCACAAATTAGGTAATTAGATAATAATTGTAAAGCGCTTAGCATACTTCTTGCTACATGTAAGTACTATATAAAAGTTAGTGATTAGTATTTTTAACTATGAGTTTCCTACTGGGTAAGGTAAAGCTAGAATGAGACATAGGGGATTGGACCATTTCAACTAGAGAGCTGGAGGTAGCAAAGGATGACAAAACAGAAATTAATACAAGAATATACAAAAGGTGAAAATGACGTCCCAGGCAATTGTCTAAGACTAATTTGAAGAATAGTCACTTATGACTGTGAAAGACTTAGCTACTCTGATCAAGACAATGATCCCAGATACTTCCAAAGGACCCATGATGGAAGATGCTAGCCACCTCCAGAGAGAGAACTAATGAACTCTGAATACAGAGTGAAGCATACTTTTACTCTCTTTATTTTTTTATTGTTTTATTTTGTGTTTTCATTTGCAACATGGGTAATATGGAAATGTTTTATGTAACTTCATATACATAATTGATATCAAATTGCCTTTTCAAAAAGGGGGGAGGAATGGAAAAAGAGACAGAATTTGGAAGTCAGCATTTTAAAAAAATGATTAATTTTTTACATATAATTGGAAATATTTAATAAAATAAAATAATTTTTTAAAACATCTCCTTTTCTATATAGGTAAATAATGCTTCTTTACCCAGTATTCCCTAAAACAAAGGAATGATAGGTATAGACAACCAAAAAAATTTAACTACAAGTCATGATTACACATGATCAACTGATTTTTTTTTGTCATAGGTGAAGAAATTTTCTGCTCAGTTGCTTTATGGAGAACAAGCTAGTTGGAAGTGTTCTCTTCCACTTCCAAATCCATATAGCATATTGTATCTTTTTCTGTTTTCCCCTTATTACCATGCCTTCTCTGTATATATGTCTCAGAAACTGATATAGTACTTTATAACAAGCATCAAAAAAATATGTCGAAATTTTGTTTGTTAGGAAGAAGGTTGTGATTGTTTGCTCTAGGCAAGTATTTTATTATTTGGAATGATCATGGTTCTGATAACTTAGCTTGTAAGATTCTTTGAGGATTATGAGTTCACCATGCTTTTGCCTTAATCTTCTGAAAACTTTACTGCTTAAATTAGTGAGTGTTGATTGCAAATGCCTTTAAGATTTTTCTGGAACCATGGACTTACTTTTTCTTAAAATCCTGTTAACATGACCCACAGAGAGATAGCATAGTGCCATCTAAAAAGGGCTCAGAGGTAGCATCCTGCTCTCCCAGTGTTGGAAGGGGGTATTAGGCTCCCCACCCAGGTAGCAAGGTCATGCAATGGGTAGATATATGGATGTGGACAAGAAATCCTGAGTTTAAACTGACCTCAGACATTTATAACTGCATGATCCTAGACAAGTCCCTTGAACTCTGCCTCAGTTTCCCAGGGTTGTTGTGAGGAACAAATGAGGTGTTTGTAAAGATTTTGGAAACCTTAAAGAATTATAAAAAATGCTAGCTATCATTATTATTAAACATTGGGAACTATGTGAACAAAGATGTGCAACAAAGTGCATAGTGTAAGCTAGAGATAATGAGTAGCCAATTTGCCTGAAGCATAGAGTATGTGAAAGAAAATATATGAGATCAGACTATAGAGATGTGGTGGCCCCAGAGTATGGATGGCACTTAATGTCAATCAAAAGAGTTTGAAATTTACTTGGTAGGAAAATTGGGAGACTCTGAAGAATTTTGAGCAGTCGTAGCTTTACCAGATCTATGTATAAGTATGTATAAGTATTGAAATTTTTCTCTGGATTAGTTGAAATAGACTACTCAGGTATAAGTAGAAAAAATGTTTCTTTTCTTATCACATAAATTTGAGTCATATTGGAATTTGTTCATTTGCTCCCCTAAGTCTGAAACATTCACCCCTTGTCCCAGTTTTAACTGTTGAAATTGTATGCATCCTTCAAAGTGTGTCTCAAAAATGTTCTTTTCCACAGAGTTTTCTTGAAATCTTCCTAGATAACAACTATTTCTCACTTCCCTTGGCTCGAATTTCACTTTGTGTCTTGAGATGTATTGATAATGTATATAATGCTGTGTATTCTGGGGAATAGGTCACTATTGCCTAGGGCAACATCAGGGCTCATCTTGGTTGACAAATAGGAAAATACCTTGAAGATCTGGGTCGAAGTGAAAGGAGAAGAAATAGAAACTTCTTTTATCTTCTTCTCCTTCCCCTTTCTCATTCATTCCCCTTTTACCTGTCCCCTTCTCTCTTTGCTCCAACCTTCCCACTTTATCTTTGTCTACAGGGGTGGGGGAACTGTAGCCTTGAGATCACATGTGTTAAGCATCTGAGGCGGGATTTGAACCCAGGTCCTCCTGACTCCAGGGTCAGTGCTCTACTCACTGCACCACCCAGCCACTTCAAAGGCATTCTTTTCTTGTAAAAATTGGTTTCTCTCCCTAGCATACTCTTTCCTTGGAAGAGACTACTAGACTCTTCCTTTCCTAGTGTGGTACAGTGAAATGAACACTATATTAGCTCTCAGTACCTGGTTTCCTATTCTGACTCTACCTATAATTAGTTGTATGATCTCAGTCAAATTTGCTTCCCCTTTCAACTATGTGCAAAAAATGAGGAGATGGGACTAGATGCTCTTAAAGAATCCCTCCAACTCTAGAATTCTATTCACTGTACTGTCAATAAAGACATCAAGTGATGACCTTATATAACTGAATTTTTTCTACTAGAATGTCAAAAATTTCTGTACAACTATGTTGTTGGGGGTAGGGGAGAATCATGACAAAAAAAATGGAGTCAAGGGAAAATACCTTAGATCTCACCACTCTGCTAATGAAATCTCCTTTTCTCTATTCCTCTCTTCATAATCTTCTCTCTAATTTGTCATTCTTTCTTTTTCTGTGATGCACAGACTGTAGATAGCCTTCTGGGTCTTGGAATTATTTTGACAGATTTTTTTTTTCTTTTTGGAGAGCAATTGCCCAAGGTCACATGGCTAGGTTTTTGTTTGTGTGTGTATTAAGTGTCTGAGGCCGGATCCGAACTCAGGTCCTTCTGACTCCAGGGCAGTGACGCTCTACTCACTGTGCCACCTAGCCGCCCCTGACAGATTATTTTTAATTGTGCCCTGTCCATTGACTCTCCCCCCACCCAACATAGTTTACAGGGATCCTTGGGGTTTTAAGTATATACTCACCCTTCTGTCTGACTCTGTTTTCTTCCTCTCTACATATCTTCTCCTGCAGGTAGCATTTGTAAAGATTCTAGCTTGTATTCCTCTTTCTGAGCCTTTAGCTAAATATGTGTGTGTGGGAGTAGGGTGGGGCAGGTGGTAAACAGAATCCTTGTATTATCTCTCTAGAGCTATTTTGAGCACTGCCCTTTACCTCAAAACTTTTACAATCTTTTCCTTCAATTCCATTTAGACTTCCCTGCTCTTTGATCACGTTGAGAGGCAGTGCTCCAGATAAATCATGTATTTGTCCCCCTCTTCTTTCCCACACTATTTCTTTGCCTCTTATCTTTTGCTGCCATTTAAGTAGGTTTTAAGCACATCATTCTGATTTTTTTCCTCCTTTCCTTTCTTCCTTCTTTTTTCTTCTCTTCTTCCCTTTTTTCCTTTCCTTTCTTCTTTTTACCTGGATGACCTAGCATTCTGTTTTCCTCCTGATCTTTAGCAAAATCCATTGTAGATATTCTTGGTAATCTATCTCCCCAAATCAACCCTCAGTCTGTAATTTGCTTCTCAGCAGCTGGAATAGTCTTTCCTGCAACAATTGTGCCAAGTAACAGTGTTACACTATATGCTGATATGGTCCCAGCAATAAGGAACTGCATCTAATCCTAACAAATTTGCTTTGCAAAGTTTGGATTCAGTCAAAGGGCTGTACTTGAGGACCCAGAGGGCCACATGTGGCTTCAAGGCTGCAGGCTCCCCACCCCTGTAGACAAAGATAAAGTGGGAAGGTTGGAGCAAGGGGAGACGGGGATAGGTAAAAGGGGAATGAATGAGAAAGGGGAAGGAGAAGAAGATAAAAGAAGTCTCTATTTCTCCTCCTTTCACTTCGAACCAGATCTTCAAGGTGTTTTCCTATTTGTCAACCAAGATGAGCCCTGATGTTGCCCTAGGCAATAGTGATCTATTCCCCAGAATACATAGCATTATATACATTGTCAATACATCATTTATTTCCCTCTTCACCATTGCCTCTTAAAATCCTTAAATTCTTTCAAAGCTCAGCTTATGTTATATGAAGATTTCTTTTTGTTCTCCTCTACTTTGGCCCCTTCCTAATGGTTTCCCCCTCAAAAAATACTTCACATTTACTTTGTATAGGAGATAAGGACTATACTTAAGAAGTATTGACTTGAGAAACTTTAAGACAAGTAAACTGTCTCTAAAACTGAAGGTTGTCATCTTCTCTGTAACTTACAATCTTAGAGAATTCCCAAAGACCAAATGTTTTAGCCAAGCTGAAATAACGAGTGTATGTCAGAAATAAGACTTGAACACAGTCTTCCTGGTCCTGAGGTGAGCACTTTATCCACGACATTTACTCTATGCCTTTGCATTTACTTCATATATGTTTTATATGCTCTTGAGATTTTGAGTGGGAAGAAACCTTAGAGGTCACTGAGTCCAACTTTCTCATTTTACCATTGAGGATACTGAGGGTGGAGCTGTTTAATTCATTTGAGCAGTGTTATACAACTAAGAAAAAAATTGAGGTAAGATATGAAATCTAGTGTCATTTCAAGATGCCTTCCATGTACATGTTTCCCCCAATAGAACATGAGATCAGGGCAGCTAGGGGGTGCAGTGAATAGAGCACTGACCCTGGAGTCAGGAGGACCCGAGTTCAAATATGGCCTGAGACATTTAACACTTACTAGCCATGTGACCTTGGGCAAGTCACTTAACCCCAAATGCCTTGCCTTCCTCTCTCCAAAAAAAAAAAAAAAAGGCAAAAAAAATAGAACATGGTCCCAAACATAATACCTGGACGATAGTGTTTAGTAAGTGACTGTGAGTTGATCTCAATAACATTACAGATATTCAAGTTTCCCTAAAAGTCTCTCCCTTTTTAATGGTACACTTTTATTAATATTTTTTTTTTGCTGGAGCGGGGAGGGCAGGGCAATTGGGGTTAAGTGACTTGCCCAAAGTCACATGTCTAGTAAGTGTTAAGTGTCTGAGGTCTGATTTGATCTCAGGTCCTCCTGACTCCAGGGTCTGTGCTCTATTCACTGCAACACCTTGCCACCCTTGTGCTCTTTTATTAAAACCTTCAAAGAGTTCTCTTATCTTATGCAATTTAGGCAAGAAGGAACCTAGAGTAAGGCGGTGTCGTTCTTCTTTTGTTGCAAGGGAGTAGGACTTGGAGAATAACTTATTTTTAAAGAAGTTAGTCTCTACCTACTGGCATAGAAATATGAATCTTTTCATTCTTCCTTCAGACTCTGGAGTAATCAAGAAAACAATCCGGTAATGGTGAATTGCAGAGACTTAATGGGATAAGCTAATTATTAAGGACTTTTCACACATGGGCACTGCCTCCCATAGTCCCTTATGGGTATAGCCTGGACTATTCTCTGTTTAAGGAAGCCCCACTGTCCAGCATCAAAGGTTGATGGAAGCCACCTCCATTTATAAGGATTTGGTTTCACGTGTTAGAGAAGCCCCAGAAACAGTGCCCTGAGCTTGATCAACACTAACCTTTTCTACTCCAACCTGTTTCTCATTCATTCACTGGTTAATATATTAGGGGAAATGGTAATGAATCATATGAAACCTCCTAGGTCATAGTCCTGTTTAAGTTCATCCTTTAACAGAATGAAAGTTCTAATATCAAGAGCTAATAGAATCTGAGTGAAGACTTCCATTTTTATATGTTTCCTTAAGATGTGCATTATAATTGGTACTTAATATATGCTTGTTTATTGAACAATTACTAGATTCTGTATCTATTTAATATAGAGCTACCTGGATGTAAGGTAACAGTGTAAATCAGGAAATTAAGTTTGGAAGATAAGGACCAAGAACTACTTAGTTACCAGAATCCTAAATAAATAGGTAAATAATTTAGACCAACTAGATGAGGACTGAGGTGCAAAGAAGTATTATAGATTAGCATAGATAACATGCCAGAAATCTGAGATAAATAGGCACAATCAGAACCCTTCTAAGTGAGGCCGGTGATGATAATAGGGTAATAGCTGACATTTACATGCATATCTCACAACAAACTTGTGAGTTTGTAGTTATAGATATTATAAACCACATTTTACAGATAAGAAATGGAGGCTGATAATATTAGGTGACTTGCCCAGAGTTACACATCTAGTAAATGTCTTGAAACAAGATCTGGACACGTCTTCACAATGTCAAGCTCAGCACTTTAGCCATTTTTTGCCATGATGTCCCTCCTTCTAAAGTAGGAATTAATCTCTGAGATTTGAAAGTCTTAAATTTGAAGGTAAGAACATGTAAGTGAAGGAATTTGACTGGATAGATTAGGAACTGGAGGTAGATAGAGCCAGAATTTCTCCTTTATTGCTTAAATTAATCCTTGGTTGATTAACTGTCTCACTTGGAGTGAAAATAAATACCTGGAGGTATGTATTATACTATAATTCCCAAACTACAGTATTAACATAATTACCATTTTTTTTCATTTTTTTCTGATTGGCTACAAACTGCCTGAAACTGATGATCATACTTCATAATAAGTTTCCAATTAGATACAGCAAAAGAATCACACTCAAGCCTTTTCAGAAATCACTTCAGTGAGGTAATAGGGCTCACAATAGCTGTTTGTTGTGATTACAAAATACTGTCCTGATTAAATGAAATTGCTTACTATGTGTCAGGCACTGTGCTATGTGCCAGGGATACAAAGAAAGGCAAAAATATGGTCCCAAGCCCAAGAAACTCACATTATAATCTGAGAGATGATAGGCAAATAACTATGTATATACTAGATACACTGTGAAAGGTACAAGCCAAGGAGATGGGGTAGGGATGCAGAAGGGGTGGGCAAGACCTCTATCAGAAGTGGGGATTCAAAAAAGTATTAAAAGAAGTGTGAGGAGGCAGAGCATTCCAGGCGTGAGGGATAGCCATCGAAAAAAACCAAAGAGGGAGACAGAGCATCATATGTGATGGGCAGCAAGAGGGAAGATTTTATTGGGTTGTAAAGAACATGGAGAGGATTGAAGACAATAAAGGTAAGAAAAGGTCAGGTTATGAAGAGCTTTAAATTCCAAATGGAAGATTTTGTATTTAATCTTTATGGCACACCCACATTTTATAAAAAATTGCTTTATTGACTGAATGGAGAACGAATTGGAATAAGGAGAAACTTAAGCAGGGAAACTTTAGAAAGCTATTGAAAGAGTATAGACATGAGGTAATGAGGACCTGTTCTAGTGTGGTTGCTATGTCAATGGAAAGAATGGGACATAGATGAGAAATATATATATGCTTTTTCTTTTGAGGGGGGAGGGCAGGACAATTGGGGTTAAGTGACTTGCCCAAGATCACATGGCTAGTACGTGTTAAGTGTCTGAGGCCTGATTTGAACTCTGATCCTCCTGACTCTAGGGCTGGTGCTCTATTCACTGTGCCACCCAGCTGCCCCTCATAGATGAGAAACATAAAAGTTGAAATAAGACTTGGCAATGGATTTGGATATGTGGAGTGAGTGTGAGGGAGAAATAGAGGATGACACCAACATTGTGAGCCTGGTGACTGGGAAAATGGTGGTGTCCTTGACTGTAATAGGGAATTTTGGAAGAGGAAAGGGTTTGGAAGGGA
The DNA here is from genome assembly GCA_011680675.1 of Gymnobelideus leadbeateri. Taxonomy (NCBI): domain Eukaryota; kingdom Metazoa; phylum Chordata; class Mammalia; order Diprotodontia; family Petauridae; genus Gymnobelideus; species Gymnobelideus leadbeateri. The sequence goes on from WOXC01001172.1 coordinate 22,327, forward strand.
AAGATGATGGATTCCATTTCAGACATGTTGAAATTGAAATGGACATCCAATTTGAGATACCCAAGAGTAGGTTAGAGACTTACTAGAGCTTAAGAGAGAATTTAGGTCTAGATATGTAAATCTGGGAGTCATCTGCATTAAAATGCTAAGTACTTGGAAAGTAAGGACATCACTAACTGAAATAGCATAGAATAAGAAAGGAAGGTCTAGTATGGAGCCTTGCGGGGTGGGGGGGAGGGAGGCAGGGAACATATTTTTAATGACCTGTATAAAGAACCAGCAAAGGAGATAGAAGAGTGGTTAGAGAGGTAGGAGGAAAACTAGGAGAGAGGAGTGTTTTGAATATCCAGATAGGAAAGAATAGCTAGGAGTAAAGGGTGATCAGTAGTATTAAAGGTTAGAAAGAGGTCAGGAAAGCTGAGGACTAAGCAAAAGCCATAGATTTGATAACTTAGAGGACACTGATGACTTTAGAGAGAATAATTTCAGTTGAATTGAATGAAGAGGGTATAGAATGTATAGAGATCATAGAATGAGCAGAGAGGAAGGAGAGACACTGATTATGGTCTCCTGGCACAACCCTTCATAATAGAGGTCACCTTCATACCATAACAATGGATCAACATAATATGTTAGGGTAGAAAGGTAAGATTAATGAATTTAATTATAAGTAATAGGGATTTTTGTTTTATTTTGTGGGTTGGGAGTGTGTGTGTGGGATTGGGGATAGTGGAATTTTCTAGTCTTTTGTGGTCTCCACCAGAATGGTGCCCATGGAAAAGAGGAAGGACCAGGAAACCAATGTTTAATCCTGGTTCTATCAATAACTATCTGTGATACCTAGGAGAAATCACATAACCTCTCTGAGCCTCAGTTTCCTTAAAAATAAAATGAAAGGCTTGGATGAAATTAGTTTTAAGGTTTCTCATAGTTCTAACAGTTTATCTAAGAAATGCTCATATTAAAAAAAAAAGTTAGTAAAATAGTGCCATAAGATTCAGAGCTGTAAACTAACTTGGTTGATTTTATGAATGAGGAAAATGAGGCCAAGAGAGGGTAATGACTTATCCAAGGTCGCATAGGTAATAAATAAAAAAGTTGGCATTTAAACCTAGTTTCTGTGATATAAATTTCTCTGATTGTTCAATTACACAGTGGTGCCTCCAAGTCCTACTGAGTAGTACATAAATCAACTTTTTTTGCTTTGCTTCCAAGAAAACACCAATAGCCTAAAAATAAAATAAGAGAGGTGGGCTTTCAAGATAATGTAATTTTAACATTCTCAACAAATGTGGGAAGCTTGGGAAGGGGATCTAGAGACTGAATCCATTTAATTCACAAAAGGCAGTGGTGTTAGTGTGAAACACTACTCTCATTGGGATATTCAGAGCTGATAAACAAAAAAAGATCTAAAGACAGAAATAAGAAGGAAAAATAAAGTAAAGCAGCTTGGGCAGTGGGGACAAGGTACATAAACTGCAGACAATGTCCACAGGGAAATATTTACAAGAACAAGGGTAAGAAAAACACATATACAACATAGATTAAAAGGAAAACAAAATGAGAACATTCTGCTTAAAGACCACTGAGCTAATGCCAGAGGGAACCAACTTGGTGACCTCAGAAAGTTTCAAAGAGGTGGAGGAAGGACAGATCTTTGTAATGGACACTGGAGGTCCAAACAAGGTGTAATATGACTCCCTTTTAGCTTTACTTACAAGTGAAGCTTAAAAACCTATAAAGCCTCTTAAAAATCACTGTGTTTATTTTGTGTGTTTACTGTTACTGTTACTTATCTGTGAACATGTTGTCTGTTTCATTAGAAATTAGATACTTGAAGGCAGGGACTATCTCAATTTTATAATCATATCTCCAGATACTAGCACACAGGAGATGTTAATAATATTCATCGCAGGTGACAGGATTAGAATTAAAGGAAAATAAATCAAGGATATTTCTCAGATGTATTCACAAAGAAAAAACATGCCTGGAGTGAGGAGGACCTGAGTTCAAATGTGTTCTCAGACACTTAACACTTACTAGCCTTGTGACCTTGGGCAAATCACTTAACCCCAATTCCCCTCCAAAAAAAAAAAAAAGAAAGAAAGAAAGAAAGAAAAAAAAAAGCATGGGCTTTAGTCCCACATCTCCACTTAGTCTTTCTCAGCTTTAGTTCCCTTATATATAAAGCAAGAGTTTTTAACATTTTGGGGTTGGTTTTTTTTTTGGTGTTATGGACCTTTCTGACATTTTTTTTTGAAGCCTATTGACTAGCTACTTCTCAGAATCATGTATTTAAATGAATAAAATACATGGGATTATAGAGGAAACCAATTATACTGACATGCAGTTATCAAAATTGTGTGTGTGTGTGTGTGTGTGTGTGTGTGTGTGTGTGTGTGTGTATGTTTAAATTCATTGGCCCCAGGTTAAGAATCCTTGCAATTATGTTAGACGTATAGAGGATCTTTAAGATTATCTCAGATACAAAGCCATAATAGAAATATGTAGTGAACCCAATGACATGGTTCCCTGACTTTCTCTAATTGTGTTCTCTAGAATATAAGCAAAACTTGAAAAGGTGATGGTGAGGTAGTAGTGATCTATTTTGGAAGATTAGAAAGTTATCAGCGATTATAGGATAAAGGGAGAGTAGAACTAAAGGTAATGAATAATATATATATATATATATGTGTGTGTGTGTGTGTGTGTGTGTATGTATATATATATGTGTATATATATATATATATACATATATATATATATATATATACATTCACTTAATTATTTGATTATAACCTTAAAAGGGAAAGAAGTGAGGCTTAAGAAATGTGTAAGATGAAATGACACATTGCAACAATAACTAAGAAACACATTAGATTAAAATACGATTACACGCATGGGGAAAATTCAAACAAAATTGCATGAGAGAGCTGGAGGATTATCTGTAACTAGGAAAGCATCATGAATGGGATCACACCTGAGATGACCTTTGAAGAGTGAGAATTTCAGTAGAAAACTATGTGGAAGGAATACATTGGAGTACTTTAAATTAGAATGTGTAATCCATGTTTATAAAATAGAAGGAAATTCTAGTCACGAGTAAAGGATTTAGCAAATGCCCAACGTTAAGAGAGGGTGAAGTGACTGATAAAATGACGAGTCATCCAGTTCTACTGCAATATACAATGGAAAGTATTGTGATAAAGTAAGGCTAGAAAGGTAGGTTGGAACCAAATTTTTGTAGGACTTTGAATGTCAAGCTAAAATAAAAAAACATGTATTTTAGCAATAGGCAATGGAGACTCACCTTTTCTTAAGCAGGGAGAAAATATGAAATTCAATTCTTTGGCAAGCCTGCTTTGATAAATAATGGATTGGAGAGGGGAAGGACTGGAGGCAGGGAAAAAAAAAAAAAACAATTGGGAGGGCATTATAAAAGTCCAAATAAAAAATAATTAGGACCTTGAATTGGGTGGTAAAACATAAAGGGAATGTTGGATGTGAAAGGTGTTGTGAAGAGAAAATAGACCAATTGGGGCAACTGATTTGAAGTGTGGCATTTGTGAGAGGAAAGAAAAGAAGATGCATCCAAGATTGTGAATCTGGGTGTCTGGAAAAATGATATTGTCATCATCAATAGACATCAGGAAGTCAGGAAGAAGGGTGAATTTTGAGGGAAAATTAATTCAGTTTAGGGCAACGGCTGCATTTTCAGTGAAAGTGAGACATTCAGGCAGGGCTGTCAAACAGGTAATTCAAAATGTGGAATGGTAGCTCAGAGTAGAGGTCAATGATGGAGATACAGATTTGGAAGCCATACTCTTAGAGTGATAATTGAAGGCAGAGGAGTGAGGCAGATTGTCAGGAGACAATACTTTGGGTTTCTTTTGCTTTAAAACCCATTTTATTCTCTTTCATGGTCCTGTCAGTCAGGTAAGTTCTATTATTTTCCTGGTAAAATCCCTCTGCCCATTAACCCTCATCTTTTATCTGAACTGAGGATGCCTCGTAGATAAGAATTAACTTGAGAACTCTACTTTGGCTTTTGAAAACTACTAAGAGTTTCCGAACCTTCATACTGAACTGGTCAGGAGACTTTGTCACTATTCATGCCTAGAATCTTACCTCTGCATATTTAGGCTGTAGATCTCTATATTGCCATATAAATTAATCAGATAGAGCACCTGAATAGACAACAAAGTTCATGAAATTTCTTGTCCGATGAATTGCCACATCAGCCAAGATGACAGTTTTAGGTCAGATAGGTAGCATAATGGATAGAAAATTGGACTTAGAGTGAACAAGGTTTGAATTCAGATCTTTCCTCAGATACTTTACTACCTGAGTGCACCTGGACAAGTCACCTCTCTCAACCAGCCTCAGTTTTCTCATTTGTAAAATGGGGATGATGATAGTAGCTACTTCACAGAGTTGTTGAGAAGATCAAGTGAAATAATATGTGTAAAGTGATTTAAAAATCTTAAAGCAATATATAAATGTTAAATATTATTATTATTATATAGGGTTTTGTTACAAAACAATTGCTATGTGGTCATGCCCCTCTATCACATTCAGCCAAGTGACAAGAAGTGATACCCTGGAAGGGTATTTGGAACCTTGGCATTTATTTAAATATAATTATGTTCTTAAATGTTTAAAAAAAAAACAAACAATGAAATGATACAATTAAGTCTGGGCAAATGACAAAGTTCATTACTCTGTCCACATTAATACATTATTAATGTATTGCTGGGAAAAGAAAATGTTGGTTTAGCTCATAATTTGTATGTATATATTATTGCCATTTGCCTAGTTTAAATTTGCATTCAGTTAATTGCTTATAAATAGGTTAGTTTGGAGAGCAAATACGAAGTTATCCCAATTCTGTGAACAAATCCCAGGTCTTCTGATACTTTGGTCTAGGTGCCTGATTAAAAGCTTCCATTTTTTCTTTCCCTCAGTCCTGTACAGTGTCAAATACATTGTTAGCATGCAGGGGCTATTAAAAATAGCAAGCAACATATCTCGGTGGAAAATCAGAACAGTCAGCATTACAACATTCTGATTCTCTGGAGGCAGAGGCATATTATATTCTTTCTCTGGTCTTTTCTTTTGTCCTGTCAAAATATCTTGAATATTTTGTCTTGAATAAATTCCTGATTTTAGTGTACTGTCCAATTACATCGAATGCTTCTTAGTTATTAAAAATACCAGCAAGGCTTCAGTGTTTAATTTTCTGGAAAAAAGTTATGTATTATATGGACCATGGAAATTTTGTGTTTAACCACAAAATAAAAGGTTAAATAAGTGTTCACTTGTTAAAGGAGAGAAAATTGCTATTTTGAAGCCTTAGAAAAGAAAGGAAGAAGAAAGGAGGGAGAGACAGTATAAGGGAAAGAGGAAGGGAGAGAGAAATGGAGATAAGTAGGGAGAGAGGGAGAAGGAAGGAAGGAAGGAAGAAAGAAAGAAAGGAAGAAAGAAAGAAAGGAAGGAAGGAAGGAAGGAAGGAAGGAAGGAAGAAAAGAAGGAAAGAGGAAAGGAAGGAAGGAAGAAAGGAAGAAAGTAGAGAGAAAAGATAGAAGAAAGGGAGAGAGAAAAACCAAATCAAAATTAAAAAAAAAAAACTTGACAATAAGAAAATGTGATTATTCTGAGGTTCTAACTTCTCTAAGCCTTGTTAATATGTTATATAGTTCACTCACAGTACACAAATAGTAAATATCAAGATAGAGTTCAAATTTTTTTCTGTTGTCATTGTGTAGTTTTTACTCTTATACTGAAAAATGTACAAGTTAAAAAAAGGCCAACACTAAGGCCAGATTAAAATTCAGGAAAATAAGTCTTCCTGACTCCAAACCCAACATTATATCCACTATGCCACCTAGCTGATCAATATGATAACCCATATATAAATATGAGTTTTGCTAAAATATAATTTTATACCCATTTACCTTGAACAAAAATTTTCAGTGCTATCCAATTATTTATTGAATGAAGTCCAAACTCCTTATCTTGAAGACCCTCTACAATAGAGCTCCTCTGTATTTCTCCAGCCTTGGTTCTAATTACTCATCTATACACACCCTCCTGCCACTACAATCTGGTCTTTTTGCTACCCAAATATGACATATTTGCTCAAACTGGTTCTTTTAATCTGTCCATATATTTAGTTCTTTCTCTTCCATTGAAATCCAATTAAAGGCCAGTGGTCTAGCCACTACACCAAGCAACCTTTATATTTACATATGTGTAAATATGTGTGTGTACTCTGGTATATACATAATTCAGTGTGTATAAATATATATACACATATATAACTACATATACATATAAGATGTATAGATAGAGACAGAGAAAGAGAAAGGAGATGGAGAGAGAGGAATTACATGCAAGTCATTAATAAAAGGAAAAATGTGCCAAAGTCTTATTAAGCAAACAAAAACAGATTCCAAAGTCCCTACAGCACTGATATTGTAGTGATAGTTAGGAATGGCTGGCTAAAACATAAAATGTTCCATTCTCAGCTTCTCTTACTGTTCAAGATACAACATTTTAATCTTCAGTGATAATAGGGATAGAAGATAGGGAAAACAACTTCCTCTACTTTATCTAAAATATTGCTTAGCTGGAGCTAGAACTGGAGTATTCCACAGCTGCCAGTCAATGAAGATTTCTAAATAGCTCTGCAAGGAGTTTAAGTTTTGCAGCTGGATAATTTGAAGAATTTTGTTCAGTCATGTTCAGTAGTGTCCAACTCTTCATGACCCCATTTGGGGTTTTCTTGACAAATATACTAGAGTGTTTTGTCACTTCATTCTCCTGCTCATTTGTAATGGAAATGCAGATTTGAAGATCTTCCATGCCCCTAGGCCCTTTGATTGGCTTAAGTGACTCTGAGAACCTTCCTTAATTTGAAAGTATACTCTGCCCCCTAATAGGTTGAATGATATAGCATTGTGGTAGGAGGAGCCTGTGGTAGGAGGCTTGGTTTTCAGGGATGACCACACCTTGATGCTGTGTGATTGGGCAGTGGGTCAAGAGGGTTGTTACTTTCCCTGAGCCAGGAGAAGGCGATATAAACCCTGATGGGAGGCTTTGCTTTGGGGCTCACTTTGAGAAGTGTTGTGTGATTTGACCAGATGAGACTCTGGGAAGCCGTTGTTGAGAGCCCCCCGCTACCCCACCTGGCTTTGAAAACCCAGATGTTGATGCTTCCCTCTCTGGTAACTGTGATTTTGGTATTGATAATGGTTGGACAGTTTGGAAGCATGTATATTTGATCTGTCTGTATACTCTGAAGTTCGGGGTGCTGACCTTTTCCCCCTGAACTAGGTAATATATGTTTGTTTGATTAAAGTAAGCTTGTTAACTGATTTTGAGTTGCTTTCCTTTACAAAAGCAGATCTAAGAACCTGTGTTGGCAGCCACTCTGGGGATGCTGGGGTCCTTGCTGCTATATCATTTTACAGGAAACTTTGGCAAAAAAGGGTTAAGTGACTTACCAAAGGTCACACAGCTAGAAAGGGTTTGAGGCCAGATTTGAGCTCAGGAAGATGAGACTTCTTGACTTCAGGCCCAGTACTCTATCCACTGTGTCACCTTACTGCCCTATAATTTGAATAATATCAGAGTACAAGTCCTGTCACACCTTCCTCTGGTTCTGTCTCTCCATTTGGTTTCATATTCACTTTTAAAATCTACACAAAACCTTCTTCTGATTCTCTCTGTATTCTTCACCACTAATATTTTTTACTCACACCAATAAAACTCAAAAGTGTTTCTTTGTGATGTGGAGTCCTCCATCCAGGTTTTGCATTTTGAAAGCTTATTTGTGTTTAATGCTGTCTTACCTTAGTCATCCTTTACCTGCACTAAGTACATTGAACTGTATAATGCAGTCAGTTGATGTAATCACCTGAGAACCTTAAAGGTAAACTTTGTCTCTCTCTGGCTCCCAATATTTGCCAGAAAAAGCTTCTCTGGCCATATGTTCTAGAATACATAAGTCCAAGGCAGAGGTGACTAGTTAAATAAATCCCTGTTTTTACCGTGATCATGGAACTGTTCCCCTGTGCTGAGGTTTGGGAAACTGGTCCTTTTCCTTTGTCCATTCAGAATCTTCTGCTTGCCTGTTTTCTCTTGGTTTTCCAGGTTTTGTCAGCCCCTAATGCAGAGCTTTCTACTCAGGCTGTTTCCTGTCTGTTACCTCTTGACTACAAAGGAGTAATTTTTCTCTTCTTAGAATAATAGATCTCTTGACTACTGTCTTTTACCTGAGTGACACCTAAAGCGTCATAATCGCCAGCCTGTCAGTCCCTGATCCTGTCCCACTTTTAGCCAGAGTCCCCTTGGAGCCAAACAAGGTCATTTATAGAGACAGCTAAGTGGAGTGATAAAGTGTTAGACTTGTGATCAATAAGACCTGAGTTCAAATCCTACTTCATTTACTAGCTTTATGACTCTGGGGAAGTCACAGACTCTCTAGTCCATAGTTTCCTGATCTGTAAACTAGAGACACTGATAGAACCTACATCTCACAGGGCTTTGTAAGGACCAATTGAGATCATATATGTAAAGTATTTTGAAAACCTAAAAGTACTATGAATTGTTATAATAACTCAATTATTTACATCAATGTATGGTTATTAGAGCAGATATATTATCATCCAATAGGAATGAAAATCTAGGTATTCTGGATACTCATTGTGTTTTCTGAAGTTATTTAGTAAACAACATAGGAATTGACAGTTGGTAAAAAAATTAGAACACGACATGCTGTGTTAGTCTAATGATTTGGTATCAGTGCCCGAATAATAATAGGCTTGCTATAAGTGCTTGAATCAAATTGAGTCAAACTGAATTGATTTGTGATCTCATCATTGTGGGTATTTACTCTCTTGGTGCACATTTCAACCCATCCATGGCAGCCATTCCTATGTAGCCCTTGTCCATATTTTCCCACACTTTTGCCACAGAGCCCGCCTAATATGCCATGGACTTTTCTTGAGTTTTCCTGACATTTTCTAGATTTCATTAGCCTCCATAGGCTATATCTCAGTCATGGGCTTTTAGGTGACTTTCCTAGTACCATATACTCAGTTCATTTTCTTTTTTTAGTCATATGTTTCCTTGATGGCATCCTTTACACTAGAGGGGTCAAAGATAGTTGGGAGGTCACAAAATACAGTAAAACATAGCTAATGATAATTTGTGGTTTTAAAAATCAATATCCATTCCTATTTGAGTCTGACTACACTATTTTATACCACATCTCTTCTATAAATCCTTGTTTGAAATGTTAGAACCTGCTCATGGCCACCATATATTTCCCTTTGTGTGCTTCTCAACTTCAATTCAATCAAATGACCAAAATGCATTTTTTTTAAGTGCCTCTGATATGCCTGACATTGTGTTAGGTGCCAGAGTTACAAAGACAAAAGTAAAAGAATCCTTTCCCTCTGAGAAATTACATTCCAACGTGGGAGACAATATTTTCATATTTTAAGTCTATACAGAATAAATATGAAATAGATACAAGATATAGTTTGTAAAGGAAAAGAACTTGCAGCTGGGGGGATTAGAAAAGTCTTTATGTAAAAGGTTATGCTTGAGCCTAGTTTTATAAAGGGAAAACAAAACAAAAAAAGGAAAATCCTTCAAGATTTCCAGAGCCAGAAACAGAGGAACATTCAGATCAAAGGGGTCAGTTAGACCCTATTGTACATTGTGACCTCTGTGCAATGACACAGGGATGGGAGATGAATAGTGGATATGTCAGTATGTCTAGATTGTAGAATGGAAGGAGGTAAGTAATGTGAAGGTGGAAAAATATAAGGAGGCTGCTTATAAAGAGCTAGACATGGGAGTTTATATTCCATTCAGTTCCTCAGAGAATATAGTTTTCCCTAACTCACAGACATACAACTTCATCAAAAGAATATTGGCATTAAAAAGATGGGCATTTGTTTCAGGGAAAAGCTGGGGATCATGAAAAGAAGTTTACCATTTCCCAAAGGCAGTCTATCCTGAGCAGTTTAATCTCTCTTTGGTGACTCAGAAGCCTCCTTAGGAACATTGTCAGCAATGCCTCAAGCTCATCATTATGAACATCAATTATCATCATACTGATTATGTGCAAAAGGAGTAGTGAAAAGAAAGTGTTCCCTGATAGAAGGCCAGATAAGGGAGAGATTATTATAGTTATGTGAACACATTCAAAAGAGAGCTCTTTAGGGCTCCTCATTCAAATTGCAGGAACAGAGGATGAACATGGAGGTCCTGGCCTAGAAATTTAGGTTTTTATTCTATTTCTAACCTGGCCACTGGCTTTTATAAATAAATTTGTTCTATTTCAGTTTGTTAATAAGTCAGCAATGACATTATTGCCCACTTGTGTCCCTCAGAACATGTCATGGGCATGACAGTTTTAGAGTTGCAAAGAACTTTAAGAGTTTATTGAGTCCGATCTCCTTACTTAACAGAGCAGAAAACTGAAGCCCCTAAAGATGAAATGCCTTCCTCATGGTCACACTGATAGTAAACGGCAGAGGGGAGTGTTAAGTCTAGAGTCATTGCTTCTAAATTCAATGTTATTCCCACTGTATGATGTTGCTAACTGGGATTAAAATAGAAATGCTTGATCTATCATAAGTTGATATGCAAGGGTGATGATGATATATTTAACTTTATCATATCTTTTATGGAACCATATATTAGCATCATGAAATTGACTATATTTCCAATGATATCACAGGAAGGAAGTCATGAAATGTATCCTATTTTAATGAAAATGAAATGGCTAGTCACTGATGTAGAGAGTTATTCCTCAGTTGGCTGTAGGGGTATTGTCAAGTCCCCAACATATTAAAACAAAGGTGAAAATTAATTTTTAAAACTTGAAAAGAGAATACAAATAAAGATAGAGAATTCTATTAAAACAACCCCAACCCAATGTTTTAAAAGAATTTTTGGTGTTGAGAAATCAGATATAGATAGAGCAACAAGCATTAATGCTAATCATTTTTTTTTTATTTTAAACAAGAAGTTTATTTAAACAACAAGATGTTTGACTTGAAGGGAAAACTATCTAGGATCAATTTCTTTATAGTAATTTATCCCTACTGAGAGACAGAGATTGCCCTGCATGTAACAGCTACTTACAAAAAAGTTATAAAATCGTCCTCGGTTTTACAATGATAAAAGAAAAACATTGAAATTATCCAATCAAACAAGGTATACAAGGATTTTTTTTTTGTGTGGGTTTTTTTTTTTGTTGTTGTTGTTATACAGTGAGAGCAAAATAACTTACTGGAATATGAAGATAAAAGTTGAATGAGCGTGCCACTAATGGAGAAAACGGATATTTTCACAGAGCCAGTTTGTTTTTTCCCCTCCTCATCTCCATTTGATGTTGATCAAAACATACTATCGGCCATTTAATTAAAAAAAAATACGCATTATGCCTGTGCACATACACCAGTTACTTTATGTACAATAAAGGAATGGGGAAGGGAATCAAAGAAGAGAGAAAACTATACTGCAGTAGTCAGGATGTGGATGAACCCCATCTTGGTTTTCTAATTGTGAATGTATTGTTTTCCTTGGGAGCACAGTTCTGGAGCAGAGTTGTAGATTCTCTTTTTAGTAAGTGCCTCCTGTCTGCTGCTGGAATACATCAATTGTATCTTCATCCTCCATTTCCAACTGTGCAGGTGTGTCTGTTTCATTGATTGGTTGCCCATCAAATCGGAATCTGATCTGCCTCATTGACAAGCCCTGTAGTTCACAATAGGCTTTCATTAGTTTACTAAGTGGTGTGTGCCTCTTAATCTTAAACTGCACCACCGAACCATCTTGCCCTGCCACCTTCAAATTAATGTGGTCGTTGTTTTCAGTCTTGACTCCTTCCTTTGGCTTTTCGTCGGCCATGGCAAGTCCGGGGGTCTCCTCAGCCGCCGCTTCACAAAAGAGGCACCAGGATGGTCCGCTCCACGGGAACGGAGGGAGAAGCAGCAGCGGCAGGGGCAGGAGCAGGAGGAGGAGGAGGAGGAGCAGTGCTAATCATTTTAATATAAAAGCTTGTAATTGTAGGTGTATCTCAAAATTCTTTTCTGATCTCTCACATCTTGTCTCTCTTTCCTTTCTCTCTCTCTGTATCTTCATTAGCTCCTAGTGTTTAGCTATTATTTCTATGTATATGACTACCAGATCTATGTATCTACTGTAGTTTTTCTCCTGTGCTCTAGTTTTTCATTACCAATGACCTATCAAATATTTTTAACTGGTTGTTTTATAGACATCTCAAAACTCAACATATCTAAAATAGAAGTCATTTTTCCCCAAGAATGGACCCTTTAATCTATCTCCCCCATTTCTATTGAGAGCATCTTCTTGTTTATCTTCCGTTCTTGAAGAGGACCAACCCACTCTTTCCAGTACCCAGGTTTCCAAACTCACTGTTCTCTTTTATTCTTCCACCTATCCAGGCAGTAGTTACATCTTGTCATTTTGCCTCCACAACTTTTCACAAGTCTCTGTCCCTTTCTCTATCCATACAGCTATCACTTGAGTTCAACCTCTCATTACATCTAAAGCAAACTATTACAATAATTTCCAAATTGGTTTCTCTGACTCAAGATACCGCCAAAATTATAATCTTTCCTCTACATTGTTGCCAAAGTGAATTTCCTAAAATAAAGGTGATATTTCTACCCTTCTGTTCAAAACTTCAGTAACTCCCTGTAGTCAATGGGAATCAAAAGTAGAATGTAGTTTAAAATCCTCTGTTTGTCATTTAAAGCTCTTAACTAGCTCCGTTCCAGTCCTTCCAGTCTTATAAGATACTGCTCTCCACCTACTTTTTGTTCCTCACACTCCATCTCTTGTTATTGTGTCTTTGCACTGTCCCCCACTCCAGAAGTCTTTTACCTCCTTACTTCTGTACCTTAGAACCCAATGACCTTTATAAAACAGAATAATCCTGAGGATTGACTCCTTCCCTTTTCCCTGCCACATTAATTTCTTTTGATAAAATAAACTACATTGCCCCCAGAACTGAGCAAGAGGGAGAAACATGACAGATCATCACCTGTTGTTTCCATTTATCTTATCACCCCAGGAGACAGGCTTCATGTAGGGTTGGGGTGGATTTTTTTAATATATTGATTTGTGGCCCCTACCTTTGTCGAATGGACAAGTTCCCTTGGAGGAAACCTGCCCTTTATTATTGCTAGTTTGCTAAGAAAAATGGTTCTCCAGTTCATGTTTCTTAACACTGATTTTAGGATTGAAAAGGTAGATGTGATGGTAAAGGCCAATTCATGTCTACCACAACCACAGTACAACTGCAGAGGAAAAAATAAAGCTATCCTTAATTCAGTTTCAGTGGAAGGTAAGGATCTGCTATTGAAAATATTCCATGCAGGCACCTACCTTATCCTGAGGACAACTGCACATTTTTCTTTCCAATTCACATTTAGTTTTCCCCTTAAATCATTTGGGGAAATCAAGTCCCTAAAATACTAGAAGATCTTGGCATTAGAGGGAGGGATAATGAACTCTGATTACATAGGAACAGAACAATGATAGGGACTGGACCTGGGATTTCATTAGTATAGGACCCTTCAAGTTAGGAAATCCCCTCTATTGTTGCAGGTTAGTACCTTCTCTGCAATTTATTTTTGTTGTTGTTTGGCCATTTTTCAGTGATGTCCAACTCTTGGTGGCCACATTTGGGGTTTTCTTGGCAAATATACTAGAGTTGTTTGCCATCTTCTTCTCCAGTTCATTTTATAGATGAAGAACTGAGGCAAACAGGGTTAAGTGAATTACCCAAGGTCACACAGCTAATTCACATATAAGGCCAGATTTCAGTTCAGGAAGATGAATCTTGCTGACTTCAGGCCTGGCTCTCTATCCACTGTACCACTTAGCTGACCCCTGCAACTTGTAGTCTTAGAAAATTGGTTTCAAAAGAACTGAGAAGTTAAAGTTCTTTGCCCAGGGTTATGTAGTCTATTTTTTTTAAGGTGTTATTTTCCTCAGTCAGGCTGTTGACTCTCATTTCATACTTTTCCTGCATCCTTCTCATTTCTCTTTCCAATTTTTCCTCCACTTCTCTTATTTGGTTTTTTGTTTTTGTTTTTTTTTTTTTTTTAAAGCAATTGGGGTTAAGTAACTTGCTCAAGGTTACACGGCTAGTCATTTGATTTATGCGTGGGTGCTCATTTTCTGAGGCCGGATCTGATCTCGGGTCATCCAAACTCCGAGGCCGGCTCTTACTCACTGCGCCACCTAGCCGCCCCTTTAGGGCAATTGGGGTTAAGTAACTTGCCCAAGGTTACACGGCTAGGTTTTTGTTTGTGTGGATTAAGTGTCGGAGGCCGGCTCCGAACTCAGGTCCTTCTGATTCCAGGGCCGGCGCTCTATTCACTGCGCCACCTAGCCGCCCCTCTTATTTGGTTTTTAAAATTCCTCTTAAGGTCCTCTATGGCCTGTAACCCACTCATATTTTCATTTGGGGCTTTTGGTGCAGGAGTTCTGACCTCACAGTCCTCCTCTTGTTCCATGCTTCGATCCTCTTTGCCCCCAAAATAGGAGTCTAATATTTAATTTTTCTGTTTATTTTGTTTCCTTTGCCTAGGCATGTTGCCACTTAATTACTTGACTTTTGGGCTTATTGCCACAGTAGGACTCTGCCACCAGACAGGGGAGCTTCTGTCCCAAACATTGGGATCTTCTCAATTTCAGGAGGTATTAGTTGGGTGCCCTCCCTGAAGCCCCCACACACTCTGGCAAGCTGGACACACACCCCAAGACCTTCACCCCAGACTGCAATCCAGATCCAGGGAGGTTAAAGTAAGAGCGATTAACCCCCAGACTGATTGTGTATCCCCCTACAGCTCACAGCTGAAGCTGCAAAATGGCGGCTATGCCACAGCTCCTCAGAGCTTCTCACCCCCAGGGGAAGAAGGTGACACATTCCCAAATACTGGTGCCAAAGTCCATAGGGCACTAACCTCTCACTTTGTCCTAGGCATATCTTTGTTGATAATTCTGGAATCGCTAATGGTGTTCTGGGGTCCCTCCAGCTAGATGCTGGTCCTACCACCCTGGGGCTAAAACAGCAACTCAAGTGGGCCTGGTCTTGGCTCCCAGAGCCCTGTGCTGTTGGCTCCCAGAGCTCTGCGCTGGCTGCTCCTTGCCGGGCTGCTGGGCTGTCCTCAGCGGGAGGTTAGCTTCTCTGTGTCGTTCTGTGGGTGCTGGAGCTCCAGAAGTTGTTCAGAGGCCCCCTTTTACATGATTTTGAAGTGGTATGGGCTGGAGGGCTGTGGAAGTGCTGTTTCTATTCTGCTATCTTGGCTCTGCCCTGCCCAGGGTTATATAACCAGGACATATCAGAGATGAGACTTAAACTCAGGCCTTTTTGGCTTTGAAGCCAGCCCTCTATCCAATATGCCATATTTCCTGTCAAATATAAGTGACCCCATACAATCAAGGTATATGAGAAGATAAGTAGAACATGGAAGAAAGACCACCCTATTAATCTTTCTGCTTACTCCATAGGCAAAAGTCATCTTTTTCCAAGAAGAACTTGGAAATCATTCTACCAAGTCTAAAAAAATGTGATTTCATTTCCCAAGTGGTGAATATCTGCATGGAGGAGAAATGATAGCCTAGGAGTCAGAATACAGAATAGGTAGCAGTACACAGTGAGGGAAGATGATATCTCACATACTCAGCAGCAAGTCACAAGCAATAATATTATAAAACCTTGGTTTCCACTTCCAGATGTATTTTCTGATATTTTGAAGCAGAGAAGGATTTTTTTCAATTCTTCTGCTACTGGTAACGAGCTTTCTGTTTTGATTTCTGGTTATTATCTGCATGGTGTGAACTTTGAATGGCTTCTTGTTCCATTGTGATCTTCCAAGTGGTCTATACTCTTTAAGATGATCCCCTCCCCCCACCCAAATGATAGGAAACAAAGGAAGGAGATGGTGGTTTTGGCTGTGACTGCTTCCTCTCCCCCTTGCTTAAACTGTGCTTTACATACTGTTTATTTTTGTTATATTTATTTGTTAGTACCTAGAATAAAGGTTCAGGTCATTTATTAAGAAGCATATCAGAAACATGACCAAGTAACAAATGTCCTGGGCATTATTTGCTCTGTCCTGTCCTTGGATCATCCTAATGGGCTGTCAAAGCAGTATGGCATTAGTGTAAACTTTAGTTATTAGGACTAAGAAGGGGGATAGGATACCTGAACTAAGAAATGTTCCTTTTGTTTGTTTGTCTGTTTTTGTCAAATTCTATGGAAAAGGAAGTGAAATTGTTCTTAGCCTAATGAACTATTTATTCTCTTACTGAGGGTGTTTTTTTGGGTATGTCACTATGAATGAGAACCTGAAAAGCCTGCCTGTCTATCCATCTATCTTTCTATCTATCTATCTATCTATCTATCTATCTATCTATCTATCTATCTATCTTTTTCTGGGTGATTACACTTAGTATATTTTGAAAAGATCTGTCTTATTTTTGGGGGTGGGGAGGAGGCATTGTAATTGGGGTTAGTGACTTGCCCAAGGTCACACAGCTAGTAAAGACCTGTCTTAATGATTTATTTTCTCTATACATGTGTACCTGACCTTAAAAAAAGGTAATCTGGGGAAAGGGATCAATCAGGATTCTACTCTTTATGATCCTGGCAGTCTGGGGGAACTTCGAGGTCATTTTAAGAATGTAATTCAGGGCTATGATTTATTTATATCTCATTTTTCAATTAGGTCTTGAATAACCTGTATGCTTATTATTATTTGATTTAATAACATCACCTATTTGCTTCAAATTGTGTTTTTATTAGGGGACTCTCCTTAAAATAATTCTCATTAAAATTTGAAGAAAAAGAATCAAGTTTCTTCTTATGCAATAAATCATTTTTTTCACTGTTCATCCTGTAGTGTTGTTGTTTCTCTCTCTATAGCTTTACGCCTCCAACAATGTTTTACTGCTAATTTTGGTGTCTTTAACAAGTTACTTTTTGAGTTATGCTTAGGTATTCCCAATTTCTTGATTTATTTAATTTGCCATGCTTTATGGGCTTTTCTGTTATCATCACTTGGGAAATCTTTGCAATTTTAAACCAGCTTTGTTTGCTCTCAGATGCTTTCTTTTACATGTTCTGCTACATACAATGGAATTGGTGCAAATGTCTGGGCTTTGTGATCAATTATACTTACTTCCCCTAGCTTCTGCTCTGATAATCTTCTTCAATAATTTCAGGCCTTTTTGCAAGTCTCTTGTGAGTATTCACAAAGATAGGCAAGTTACCTACTTTAGAATTCCTTGAATGTCCCTGTATTTCTGAAGGCTGTTAATCACTCAAAACAATCACTGAGATTTAATAGGGTTTTTAATATTTTGGGTAAATACATGGTTTCCCAAAAGTCTTGAGTGTAGATTTGAGTTCTTAAACCTTGCTCTTATTGTTCAGTAATTTCAGTTCATTAGCCCATTTGGAGTTTTCTTGGCAAAGATACTGGAGTTGTTTGCCATCTTCTTCTCCAGTTCATGGAAACTGAGGAAATGGGTGAACAGGGTTAAGTGACTTGCCCAGGGTCACATAGTCAGTAGGTGTGTGAGGCTGGATTTGAACTTAGAGCTTTCTGACTCCAGGCCCATCACTCTATCCATTATATCACTATCAAAACTTAAATCTTCACTAACACTTTTGGGACACCTGACAATTATATAAATAAAGCCCTAAGAGTCATAAGGAGAAGGTCAATGATGTACAAAACAAAGCACCTCACTTGGACTCAAGAAGATCTGCATAAAAATTCCATCTCAGACATTTAATATTCGTTTATCTCTGAGGAAGTTACTTAAACTGTCTGTGTCTTACTTTCCTCTTCTCTAAAATGGGGGTAATAATAGTACCCTCAGATAACTATTGTGTCAATCAAATGAAATTATGCATGTGAAATGATTTATAAACCTTAAAGCATTATACAAATGCAAGTTATCATTATCACAATTTTAAACAGTTAAGAAGTGTCAAAATTCCTTAGAAGGTATTGAATCCTTATAGAAGTAAGTATTTAAGAGATAGAATTAAAGGAATAAGCTAATATGTTAAAAGCTATTGGCTTTTTATTGTCTATATAAAACTGGGGGCTTTCAGACCTGTCCCCATAATAATTGGGTAGTTTCAGATGAATTCTCTCTCTCTCTCTCTCTCTCTCTCTCTCTCTCTCTCTCTCTCTCTCTTCTCTCTCTCTATATGTGTGTGTATACAAATATATGTGTGTGTGTATATATGATGTATATATACATATATGTGTATACACATACACAGAGATATATAGCCTAGCATTTATCATAAAAACAAATCATGGGACTTGTGCCCCTCCATATGTATCAATCTGTCAAAAGTGATGGTATAGAAGAGCAGTTTAGACTTGGCTCTTGATTCAGAGGTAATGGATTGAAATTCTACCACTTTTGCTTTCCATCTGTGTGGTCATGGTCAAGTCACTTATTTTCCCTGTGCCTTAGTTTCCTCATAATTAAAATTAGGAATATTTTCTGATGTCCATGCCTGCTCAGTAGCTTTGATCCTATGATACTATTTTAGTCAAAATATTTGATTCATAGCTGGCAAAATGCCCTGATGGTATTGGAGCAGGAGGGTGACTAACCGGGCTCTATCTTGAGTTACTAAATCATAAATGATTCTATCTTCTAATGACCCAACATACTTCTGAATAATAAACATAGCCAAAATATAACAGATGATTCACCAGTTGACTTTCCTAGCTACTATAACCATGGAACCTATACTCTCCTATTCTACTTCAGAGAGCAAATAAATTTTTCTTCTCCATGTCTACTGAGAATCTTAGATCCAGTTTATTCTTTATATTTCTCCATACTTTCTATTTTCTTTCTTGTGACTCAGAAATCCCTACCTCTTTCTCACTAATTCAGAGGTACTGTCTGCCAAAGTAAAAACCTTTATTCCCTGCTTCTTTACCCCAACACTTTCATGAATAAATGAATGAAAAAAAAAAAAAACCCAAAACATTTGCTAAGCAATTACTATGTGCTAGGAACAAGTGTTGGGGATAGAAATGAAAAAGAGAAACAAAACCCTTCCTTCAAGAAACTTGTGTTTGAATAGAGGAAGAAAACACATGACATGGGCTTCCTAGCAACAGAGTTTAGTCTGGGGAATCATCAAGGTGGTGAGTTGATGAATAGGGCAGTAAATTGTTCTACTCATTCCAGAAGTCAGGGTACTACAGATTGTTTGGAATAAAAGTGCTGGCAATCAGGGACCTGGAATCATATGACAATTGGCAAATGGTAAGATGGACTAGATAGATGAATAGAGAGTTCATGAAGCTGAAGCATGAACTGGTTTCTACAAATTCATATTACATAAACTCAACTGGGCCCTCACTGTAGCAAGGTAATTTGTTATGCCTACCTAATCAATTCGCTATCCCACTTACCACAGCTGCTGTTTCAAATTTTTCATCTCTCCTGAAACCTCCTAATGCTCACCAACCCCCTCACCCTTTCAGCTGAGTACCTTCACATTTCACTGGAAAAGACCATAGCTTCTCCTCTCCTCTGTCCTTATTTCACATTACTCAGAATTCCCTTCCCCCACTTTCATCCTAGTCTATGCCACCAATGTATTTTGGAAAGGGGTAGAGGATAGAACTGCAACTAGCTGGATGCTGGACTCTTTCAAACAGGCGTAATCATGTCATGCAGCCACAGAGGTGTCCTGCCCAGTCCCCACAGGTCCTCAGTTTTCTGGCTGTGCTTTGTTGCAGCACAGAACATTGCCATACTGATGTCCATGCAGGGCAAGCTTCTGCGTTTTGGTTTTCTGGCACTGGTAAGAATAAAGGGATAAGAGCTGAGTTTGGTTTGCAAGCCTGTGTGTAGGCTTATGTAGCACTGCCAAAACACTGCAGGAAGTTTAGGAGAGGGTACTTTGTGAGTATGTTAGGTGTTGGGTATTAGCCTTCTTTACTGTTAGTTCACTGGATTGCTACCTTATCAAGATTCTTAGTGTCCTGGACTGAGGAGGAGGTTAAAATTACTTTCTGTCACCTGCATAATGACTATTTTTGTGAGGTTTAAGAGGTCATAGGCAGAGAAAATTTCTAGACTTCTATCCTATTGGCCACATCATTCAGAAGTGTGCAAAATTCTTTTAATGACTATTACTTTGCAATGGAGATTGAGATCTGATGATGTTAGACAATTTTCTTCCACAATTTTTTCACTGATAGGAAAGGGTTCTGGGAAGGTGACAGAGTAGGTCAGAAAAATTTCAGGTCTCCAGATTTCCTCCACAAAAAAAAAAAGACAGGACATTGCCTCAGAGCAGCAGAAATAAACACAGGGTAAAGCAGTTGTCTTCCTAAAATAATCTGAAAAAAACCCAGGAAAGACCTGACCTCCAGGAGCAGAAGTTCAGGCAAAATGAAGTGCATATATCTCCAGGTCAACTCTACAGAATCAACAAACAACAAGCCTTGAGGGCAGTTGGGTTTAGAGGCACCCTTGGCCTTAGAAAGTTTTATCTGGCAGACAGTGTGGAGGTCTGATGGCTGAATAGGAAAAAAGGTGAAGGTCCTTCCATTGTTGAGGAATATCAAGCACAGGTGGAACAGTCTGATGAGTCCCAGGCTGGGGCTGCAGGGAGAAGGAGCTAGCATCAGTGCAGTAGTGGGGAGCAGGGACCCTATTGATTGAGGGCAATTGCAGTAGAGTCCTTGGTTTCAGTTCTGAAGCAGAGGAACAGCTGTAGTTTGCAACCAAAGGAGGGACCAGGCAAAATCATTTGTGGGACAATGTGGCTGGGGCCACTAGACATGGTTTGGGAGTATAGAGGAGAGCCCAATATTAGGCCCCAAGACAGATCTCAGCAAACAACAGTAAGAAGGACCTTAAGCTTTGGGCATCATTCACCACATCTTAGTATTACAACTTTATTATACTAATACCTTCTAAGAAGAAAATAAATAAAAATGAGTAAACAAAGGAGAAAGAACACAACCATGGATAGTTGCTATAGGGAAAGAGAAAATCTGGATTCATATTCAGAGGAAGATAATGGAGCTGAAAGAGACACCCTTTTTTCCATGAGAAAAAGCAAATGGTTCAAAGCACAGAAAGAGTTCTTGGAAGAACTTAAAAAGAACTTTAAAAATTAAATAAGAGAGATCAAAGAAAATTTCAGAAAAAAAGAAGTGCAATACAAGAAAGTCAAGAAAATTATAAAAGGTCAACCAATGTGGACTAGAGAATCAAAAACTTGAAGAAGACAATAATTCCTTGAAAACTAGAATTGGGCAAGGAGAAGCTAATGACATTCTATGACACCAAGAAATCATAAAACAAAATCAAAAGAATGAAAAAATAGAAGGGAAAGTAAAATATCTCATCAGAAAAACAACTTATCTGGAGAACAGATAGAGGAGAAATAATATAAGAATAGTTAGACTACCTGAAAATTATGATTAAAAAAAGAATCTTGATACAATATTACAAGAAATTATCAAGAAAAATTGCCCTGAAGTTGTAGAACAAGAAGCCAAACTAGAAATAGGAAAAAAAAAAACCCCACAATTACCACATGAAAGAGATCCTAGGAGGAAAATGTACAGGAAGTTTCAAAGCCAAGTTTCAAAGCTCCCAACTTAAAGAGAAAATATTGCAAGAAACAAGAAAAACAAAGTAAATATTATGGAACTACAATAAGAATTATACAAGACCTTGGAGGGTGGCTGGGGGGGGTGCAGTGAATGGAGCATAGGCCCTGGAGTCAGGAGGACCTGAGTTTGGATCCAGCCTCAGACACTTAACACTTACTTCAGGGCAATTTTATAATTTTGATTAATTTAAATTATAATTTTCTTGTATAAATAAAATCTATATAACCAAGGACAGAAAGAATGCAGAAAATTGGGGGAAATTTTTTCACAGGCAATCTCTCGGAGAGGATGTGATTTGGTTTGAATAGTGCTGTGATATAGAAAATGATGAGCTAGTTGCCTTAGAAAAACATGGGAAGACTTAGACTTAAAAGGAAGATGCTAGGATGATAGAAAATAACCATCAGATGGTTTTTACATATATATATATATGTATATATTTAGAGATATCCATACATATACATGCATATGCACACATATACATATGTCCATGCTTAATTTTAGCCTTTTTTAGGATGGGAGAAAAAAATAAAATTAAAAGTGCACAGTAGGGAACAAAAGAAAACCAACAAGAAAACAAAGAAAAGCTGAGCAGCTTTGAAAACAACATATAGTATTTTTATATAGGTTTTGTTGAAATGGAAATTTATTGTTTTATATTGAATCCTTTTTTATGGTTTGTTGTTTACATGGCAATATTTTTCTTCCTCTCATTTTGTATTTAAATCTAAATAAAACATAAATAAAACAATTTTTGACACTGTTAACCTTGAGGTTATTGACTACTTGCTTTTACATTTGAATTCTGTTATTTTTCCTTAGCTCTCACAAAAAAAAAAATCTTTTGCTACTTTGACTGGCATGGCATTGAATAAGCAAACTAATTTAGATAATTTTTAATTTTTATCATATTTCTTCAACCTACCCATGATTAATTAATAATCCATCCATAATTTGTTGCATCTCAGCCTCAGATGCTACAATGAATACATAATCATCTCTGAACAAAACATCATGTACCAACTTCTCCATCTACTTTTGTTTTGGCTTGTAGCCTTTTCAAGTTAAATACTTTATCATAAGTGTGGTAGCAGACTTTGATGCTATTTTTGTCTTTATTGAAGGCAACTGACATATTTCTTATCAGAAAATTACTAGGGTGACAAGGAAGATCAAAATACAAACTCAAAAGAAGACAGCAAAGTAAAAACTACTAGTCATTCAAAGCCTCAAAGAAAAATGTAAATTGGTCTCAGGTCCAAAAATAATTCCTGGAAGAGCTAAAAAAGGAATTTCAAAATCAAATAAGGGAGAAAAGATGATGAAAGAAATGAGAATAATATAAGAAAATTATGAAAAGTGAGTCAGCTGCTTGATAAAGGAGCCACACAAAATACTAAAGAAAACAATAACTTTAAAAACCAGAGTAGGCCAAATGATAAAGGAAACATAAAAATCCCCTGAAGATACAAACTCCTTAAAAAGCAGAACTGGCCAAATGGAAAAATGCAAACAAAAATTTACTGAAGAAATGAACCCCTTCAAACTAGAATCAGCTAAATGGAAAAGATGGGGGAAAAATCACTGAAGAAAATAATTCCTTAAAAATTAGAATTGAACTAATGGAAGCTAATGATCTCCATGAGAAATTAATAAATAGTCAAACAAAATCCAAAGAATGAAGGAATACAAGAGAGTAAGATATATGAGAAAAAGTACTGATCTTGAAAATAGATCAGGGAGAGATAATTTAGGAATTATTGGATTACCTAGAAGTAATGATAAAAAAAGGCCTAGATACTATCTTTCAAGAAATTATCAAGGAGGGGGCCGCTATGTGGCACAGTGAGTAAGAGCACCGGCCCTGGAGTCAGGACGACCCGGGATCGGATCCAGTCTCAGAATATGAGCACACACACACAAATAAATTATAACTGGGCATGTAACCTTGAGCAAGTTAACCCCAATTGCTTAAAAAAAAAAGAAATTATCAAGGAAAGCTACCCTAATACACTAGTACCAGAGAATAAAATAGAAATCAAATGAATCGAACAATTAATTCTTGGAAGAGATTTTTTTTTAATAGAAATTCTCAGAAATACTATAGTCAAATACCAGAGCTCCTAGATCAGGAAGAAAAATATTACAGACAGCCAGAAAGAAAGAACTTAAATACCATAGAGCAACAGTCAGGATAACACAAGTTTTAGTAATTTCCATATTAAAGTATCAGAGGACAGATATTCCAGAAGGCAAAAGAGCTAGAATTACAATCAAATACCACCTAGCTATCAACAATGAGTATAATCCTTTAGGTAGGAAATGGATAGACCTTCCTGATAGAAAGATCAGAGCTGATTAGAAAATTTGACTTTCAAATACAAGACCCAAGAGAATCAAAAAAAGGTAAGCAGGAAAGAGAAATCATAGGAGATTTAATAAAATTAAACTGTTTATATTCCCACATGAGAAGATACTTGTATTTCCTAAGACCTCTCTCATTATTAGGGAATATAGAAGGAGTATAGATACCAAGAGGGCATGGTGTGAATGGGATGATATAGAAAAAAATAAAAGTAGGGGATAAGAAAGAGGAATCCACTGGCAAAAGTGGAAATAGAGAGGTAGAATGGGGTAAATTATCTAACAAAAAAGTAGTACAGAAGAGCTTTTATAGTGGAAGGGAAGATAGAAGAGGGGGGTAGTACTTGAACCTTACTGTCATCAGAATTGGCTCAAAGAGGGAATAACATAACCACTCAGTTGGGTATATAAATCAATTTTACCCAACAGGTATGTAGGAATTGGATGGGATAAGAGAAGGGGAGCTGATTGAAGGGAGGGTAGATTGGAGGAGGTGGTATTCAGAAACAAAACACTTAGGATAGGATGAAAAGAAAGAGAGGATAGGATAAACAGACAAATAGAAGGGAGAGGAATATATAGTAAACAAAACCATGAAAAACTTTTACATCAAGTTATCTGGTAAAGGCTTCATTTCTCAAATATATAGAGAAATGAGCCAAATTTGTAAAAATAAGAGCCATTCCCCAAATGATAACTGGTCAAAGGATATGAACAGATAGTTTTCAAAAGAAGTAACCAACGTTTTCTGTAGTCATATAAAAACCATCTAAATCACTGTTGATTAGAGAAATGCAAATTAAAACAACTCTTAGGTACCACCCCATACCTATCAGATTAGTTAATATGACAGAAAAGGAAAATGACAAAAGTTGGAGAGGATGTGGGAAAATTGATGCAATAATGCATTGTCAATAGAGTTGTAAACTGATTCAACCAGACTGGACAGCAATTTAGAATTATGCCCAAAGGGCTATAAAACCATACATACTCTTATAACAACAAGCATCCTAGCATGCGCAGGATGGCTAGTAACACAGGTTCTTTGATCTGAACTTTACAGAAAATACAAAAAGAAATTACAAGCAGAAAAAATACAGACAGAGAAAATAACACAAATCAACAGACAGGGGTCGTAGCTGTCTGATCAAAGATGTACATAGTTATCAGAGAGAGAAGCACCAATATCCTGGTTTTCCGAACCTGGGACTTCCCCAGAGTCTCATCTGGCCAAATCACAGGAGACCTCTTCCAATGAGTGAACCCCAAAGCAATACTTCTCCTCAGAGTCTATGTACCCTTCTTCAGAGCAGAGGGCATCACAATGCTTGCAACCCATTGCCTAATTACAAAGTAACAAAAGGTATGGGCCTTCCTGAAAAACAAGCCTCCCCTAATCAAATTTATCTTCTTGGGCTCCATGTGAGGACTATTAATGGGCAGGGGAGATCTTCAACTCCCATTAAGATTACTGCCCTTTAACCCAGCAATACCAACACCACTACTGGGTCTATATCTCAAAGAGATAAAAAAGAGAAAAAAGAAAAGGATCTATATGCACACAAATATTCACAGCAGCTCTTTTAGTGGTGCAAAGAATTAGAAATTGAGGAGTTGCCCAGCAATTGGGGAATGACTGAAAAAGCTGTGATATATGATTGTAATGGAATACTAATGTAGTATAAGAAATGGCAAACAGGTTGCTTTCAGGAAAAACCTGGAAACAAACAAACAAACTTATATATGAACTAATGCAAAGTGAAATGAGAAGAACCAAAACCAAAATATCGTACACAGTAACAGCAATATTATACAGTGATCAACTGTGAATGATTTAGCTATTTTCAACAAAACAATGATCTAAGACAATTACAAAGGACTTTAGATGAAAAATGCTATCTCTTGCCAGGAAAAGAACTGGTAGAGTCTGAGTGCAAATCAAAGCATACATTAAAAAAGTTCTTTATTTTTATTGAATTTTGGAGGGAGAGAGAATCTGTGTTTTCTTTTACAACATGCCTAATATGGAAATATGTTTTGCATGACTGCATATATATAACACTAGATCAAATTGCTTGCCCTCTCAATGAAAGGGTAGGGGAGAGTGAGAGGGAGAGAATCAGGAACTCGAAATTTTTAAAAAGAATTTTTAAATTGTTTTTACATATAATTGGGGTAAAAATTGTTTTTACAAAGATGGGAAGAGAGCCCTGTCTGTTGATTTGTGTTATTTTCTCTGTCTGTATTTTTTCTGCTTGTAATTTCTTTTTTTTATTTTCTGTAAAGTTCAGATCAAAGAAAACCCCTCCACCTGCCATTGGAATATGAATTTGATTATCTGAGAACGTGAATTGGGTTGGGTTGTTGTAATTGTTACCTTTTCCTTTGTATTCCCAATGCTTAGCATAGTGCCTGGCACAAAGTAAGTCCTTAATAAAATTTAGTTAACTGACTAAATGATTGATTTTGACCAACAATGGAAAATTGGTTACTGATACAGATATCTTGGAAGTCTTGGATTCATAATAGAAGAAATAAGATGAATGGTTAATGAATGATAGAATAATTATTATGACATCTCATTGAACTGTGAAATAAAATCTTAAGAAGAAAAGAAATTTGCAAGGCATGATAGTTGTTATTAAGAACTTAAATGACTATTATGTGAAAGACAGATTACACTTATTTTACTTGGCCTCAGAGGGCAAAACTAGGAAGAGAGGATGGAAGTTGCAAGGGTAGATTTTTTAAAATAGTATTTTCCCCCTAATTACATGTCAAAATAATTTTCAGTGTTCTTTTTTACAAGATTTTGAGTTCCAAATTTTTATCCCTTCCTCCTTCTCCTCTCCTCTTCCTAAAGTTGAAGGCAATTTGATATAGGTTATGCATGTACTATCATGTAGAACATATTTTCATATTACTCACAGCTGTAAAAGAAGGAACAGTTCAAAAAGGAAAAAAAAACATAAAAAAGAATAAAATAAGTGAAAAAGTATATTTTGATATGCATTCAAAGACCATCAGCTCTTTATTTGGATACGGATAGCATTTTCCTTCATGAGTCCTTGGTACATGCCTTGATAATTTTTTTCCTCTTTCTATTTCTATTTCTATTTCTATTCATTTATTTATTTATTTATTCATTCATTCATTCATTCATTTATTTATTTATTTATTGCTGAGAAGAGCTAACTCATTCATAGTTGATCATCATACAATACTGTTGCTATGTACAATGTTTTCCTAGTTCTGTTCATTTCACTTTGCATCACTTCATACAAGTCTTTCCAGGTTTTCTGAAACATGCCTGTTCGTCATTTCCTATTACAAAATAGTGTTTCATTACGTTCATATACCACCACTTGTTCAACAATTCCCCAACTGTTGGGCACCCCCTCCATTTCCAATTCTTTGTCACCACAAAAAGAACTGCTATAAATATTTTTATACAGGTAGGTCCTTTTTCCCTTTTTAATGATCTCTTTGGATATAGCCCTGGTAGTGGTATTGCTGGATCAAAGGGTAGGCACAGTTTCATTGCCCTTTGGGCATAGTTCCAAATTACTATACAGAATGGTTGGAGCAGTTCGCCACTCTACCAAAAGTACATTATTTTCCCAGTTTTCCCACATCCTCTCCATATCATTTTCATTTTTTATGTCCAATTATCATTTTCTATAATTTGCTAGTTCTATGATTCTCCAACCTCTCTGCCATAAATGAAGATGAAAATAGAAATACATTGGTTTTTAAGTTATTCAGTTTGACTTCTTTCTTCTTTAATAGAGTCGTTATTTTTTTGGTTCTTATTTTATTCTGCATCAGTTTATGAAAATTTCATGGGTCTCATATTCAATAAACATTTCTTATAGTATAGTTACATTCCAGTACATTCAAATAGCATAGATTTTTTTCATATATTCCCTTTTCAATTGGTGCATACTTTATTTCCAACTCTTCACTACAATAAGGCATGCTGCTATGAATATTTTGGCATATGCTTTATACTTTTGCTACATATTGGCATACATTTGTCATACTTTCTTTCAGTTTTATTTCCCTATGGAATAGGTCAAGTAATATGATCACTGAAATAAAGCATCAAAACAGTTTAGTTAATTTTCTCCCAAATTCCAAATTGATATTCATAACTGTTGGACAACTTCATAGCTGCATCAAAATACTTGTGTTCATATTTTCCCAGAACATCTCCAACATCAAAAATTTTTATTGAAAATTTCTCTAATAAGGACCTTTTTCTCAAATTTATGAGGATCTGAGTCAAAGTTATAAAAATGTCATTCCCCAAATGATAAATTGTCAAAGGATAAGAACAGGCAGTTTTCAGGAGACATAAAAACTACATACAGTCATATGAAAAAATGTTCTAGATCACTATCGTTTAGAAAAATTCAAGTTAAAACAACTATAAAGAACGACTTCACACCTATCAAAAATGATGAATGCCAGAAGAGATGAGGGAATATAGGTACACTAATAAATTGTTAGTGGAGTTGCAAACGAGTCTAACAATTCTGGAGAACAATTTACAACTATACCTACAGCATTGTAACACTGTGCACATCCTTCCACACAACAATAATAATACTATATCTGTTCCCCAAAGAGATAAAAAACAAAGGACCTGTATGTACAAAAATATTTATAGCAATTCTTTTCATGGTAACAATTGTAATTTGAGGAGTTAACCAATGGCTGAGCAAGTTGTGGTATATGATTATGATGGAATAGTATTATGCCATTAAAATGATGAGAAGGATGCTTTCTGAAAAACCTGGGAGTATTTGCACAAACAGATGAAAAGTGAAGTGAATGGAACCAGGAGATCATTGTATACAGTATCAGCTCTATTTTAATAATAACAATGGTGAAAGATTTAGCTACTCTAATCAATAAAATTATCCAAGAAAATTCCAACAGACTCATAACAAAAAAGAAAGACCTGACAAACCTCCAGAGAAAGAACTGATAAACTCTGAATGCATTGAAATATAGTGTTGACTTTATGTTTCTTATATTGTTTTGCACAATAGGCTAATAAAGCAATCTGTTTTCATTATTTCAAATGTATAATTGATATTATATTGCTTGCCTTCTCAGTGGGTGGGAGAAGAATGGGAGGAAGAGAATTTGGAACTCAAAATAAAAAAAAGAATTGAAAATAAACATTTTAAAGAAATTTTCTAATTCCTTTGAATATTTTACACACCTATTTTATGTCCTAATATCCGATTCCTCTCCTGGCCACCCATTTTTTACATACCTATCAGAATAACTTTTCTGTGACACAAGACTGACCACATCATTCTGATGCTAAACAATCCTTTGGTGCTTCTCTATTGCCTACAGAATAAAACACAAACTTTTTTTGCCTGGCTTTTAAAACCCTCCACAAATAACTCTAACTTATTTATCCAGTCTTATTTTCCACTACTCTTTCTTGACATCTACATTCTAGACAAATTCAACTACATTTTCAACATAATATCTCTCACTTCCATTCATTGGCACGTATCATCTTCCCCACTTGCTTGCCTAGAATGTACTGCCTCTTCGTCTTTGACTTTTAGATTTCCTTCTCTGCCTTCATTTCTAAAACATTTACCAAAGTACCTTTTCCTCATCCTGCCTTTCTGTCATCCCTCTGTCCCTTCAAATACATATAGAAAACTGTGATTTCTTCTTTGGTTTCATTATTCTCTGTGTGCATACTGTATCCTTCCTCTCTAGTAGGATATAAGTTCCTTGGAGCACAGACTTTATCAATTTTATTATGTTATCTCCAGAGCCTAGTTCTTTCTCTCTCTCTGTCTCTCTGTCTCTCTCTGTCTCTCTTTCCCCCTCCCTCCCTCCCTCTTTCTTTCTCTCTCTCACAGACACACACACACACCTGCTGATACACAGAAAAATACATACAAAAATACACCTGCTGCCTTTTCAGGGGGTTTTCCCATTCTCAGGAATACAAAATAGCAATGAATAAAGGCGTTCTGAGACACAAATAGTACAATGACACTTCTATGGTATCCAAACACCTTATTTACATCAGTTCTCTGTATTCCTAAAACATGTCTGCTCAAAAGCAACAAGTTTACAGTTAGTCAAATATCCACAGCAAGAATACAAGCCCTTCCACCCCCTTTAATGCACGAGCTACAGGGTAATCTATACACTGCAAAAAGGCAAACATTATTATCAATGCATTTCATACATGCCCTGAATGTCTACTAAGCCCTACATGTTCCAGTACAAAAGATATGTATGCATACATACATAATATACACACATACACATATGTGCACACATACTCTACAATAAATCATGATGCCACACCAAGACATGAAATCTCCTTTGAAAAAACTGACTGTATAAGGAGCACTCTTTTTGGTAATTTAAAAAAAAAACCTCACTGATTTTCAAATGCTTGTTTAAAACTTTAATACTTTGAGGAAAGTTGGAGATTTAGTTTGCTATTTTCAAGTTGATTTCAGTAATCAAAATCTCAACTAAATTAAAATAGGTATGCAAGGAAGTGGAAATAAATGAAATCAAGTTTGAATGCATAAATGTGTCTATACATAGAAATAGTTAATTTCAGAATATACTATTCAAAGAGTGAAATTTTGAAAACTACTAGCTCTTGAAGACAAAAGTAAGACAAATTATAGAGATTAGTTTATAATTCAAAATGACAGCTGGCAGATTATGCAAAGAAAGTAACGTTTATGAAGCTATTAACCTTTATCAAACTATTGTGATGATTATTATTCATATTAATAAGAAGCCTAATTTAGTTTTGAAGATATTTGTTTACTATAATGGGAATTGCATTCCACCTTAATTTTTCAATTCTTTGTGGAAATTAAAAAGGGGAAATGGATACATTTCACAATGTAAAATTTTGACTGAAATATGTAGTTTTGCTGGTCACACAAAATTGGAGAATACATGAAAATGGGGATGAATGCACACACATGTATATATGTATATGTGCATATATACATTTTTTGAAAACCTCATTTTGTCTCATGAAAAATAATTTTGTAAAGTGTTGTTTTCTGTTTTCATTTTATTAAATAATTTTATACACTTTGAAAAACAATAGAAAATACATTTAAAACAATTTACATCTTTTAAATAATTTCGTAAAGACAATGTCTATTATAGGCTAACTGTTTCTGTTCAGACCCACAGGAATGCAGAGATGGTAGAATAAAAGGGAAAGGGATACTCAGGTTTGTTTTTACTCACTAAACTTTTGCATTTGATTTCACACATCATCTGGTTACTCTTTTGTATTTCTGATTGTACCATACCTTTATCCATATTATTAATCTCAAGTCTGTCTTTTCTCTGGTATTGTTAGCTACCCTTAATCACATATGTGAAATCTCCATAGAGAGTAGAAAACTGGGAATATTGCTTTGTCCTCCCTTTTTCTCTTTTCTTAACAATTCATTTCTTTATTTGTATAAACGTTGATTCTGGTCTGTTGTCTAAGTCCCTGTCTCTGTCTCTGTCATTCCCTGTCTCTCTGTCTGTCTGTGTCTCTCTCTGTCTCTGTCTCTCTGTCTGTCTGTCTGTCTGTCTGTCTCTCTCACACACACACACACACACACACACACACACTATTGTTGTTCTGATTTCTTCACTTCACATTACTTCATATGGATGTCTAAACTAGACATTCACATTTAGTTTTGAAGGATAGTATTTAGAGCTGGAATGGACTTCAGAGGTCATTGTTGTTAATTATGGTATCACATTAAAATGTGATATATCATAGTTTATTTAGATATCACTCGATTTTGAATATTTAGATTGTTTTCAGTTCTTTGAAATTATAGATAATGCTGTTATAAATATGTTTAGAAAGCTAAGTCTTTTTATTTACAATAGAATGTTAGGGTAAATTTACAATATATAAATGATCAGGTAAAGGGATATATTTTTAATATTTGTTTTGTACCACTAGATTGTTCTCAGAAATTTTATCAATTTGCATTTCTACCAGCTATGTGTGAGTGTACTGTGTTTTTTTTAAATGCCAGATAAACATTGATTTCTTTTTCTCATTTAATTTTCCAAATTTTATGGGCCTAAATTGGATAATTCATAAGAAAATTATCCCTTAAGTGTCAATCTATATGCAGAAACAAAATATTTGACTTTCCCTCTCCACTATTATAACAAAGTAATTTAAATATTCCTATAACAAACATAAACATATTTAATTAGTTTCTCTGATTTAAACTCCCAACTAATTTTGTTTATTTTTAAAAGCTTTTTGGACACTCTAATTATTGAATTTGGGTAATTAGAAGAGCCATTATCTCATTAAAGAGCCAATATATTAAAGAGTTCTTAAATCACTCAGTCAAAAAAGTAATAGTGATTTCCCACCCCCCCAAAAAAAAACCCCCTCAACAATATGTGTCTACTTGAAAGCAAGAACTTTAGTTGGAGAGTAGATTTAGATCTCGAAGGCAACTCAGAGGTCATCTTGTTCAACCCTTTATATTATAAATGGGAAATCTGAAACCCAGTAATTTGTCCAAGGCCACTGAGGTAATAAATATTGTTAGAGTTCTGAACCATTTTCAATCCCCTCTGAAAGAGTCCTAAATTGTTTCTGTATCACCAAGAACCTCCTTAAATTTCTAACTCTGCCTCTGTCCAAAAAAAGTATAAATTAATAGTCTAAAAATTCATCAAGATCCATATGTACAAAAATATTTATAGCAACTCTTTTTGTAATGGCAAAGAATTGGAAATTAAGGGGGTGCCCATCAATTGGGGAATGGCTGAACAAGTTGTGGTATATACATGTAATGAATGGAATACTATTGTGCTATAAGAAATGAGGAGCAGATGGACTTCATATTTACCTGGAGAAGCTTATACAAACTGATGCTGCGTGAGAAGAGTAGAACCAGGAGAATTTTGTACACAATTACAGACACAATGTATGTGTAATGACCAACTTTGATAGACTGGACTCTTCTCAGCAATGCAGGGTTATAAGTCAACCCCAAAAGACTCATGATGGAGAGAGATGTCTACATCCAGAGAAAGAACTGAGTTTGAATCCAGATTGAAGCAAACTACCTGCTCTTTTCCTTTTTCTTGCTTGGTTTTCTTTCCTCTTTCCCATTGTTCATTCCATCTGATACAGTGCTTCTTTATAACCTGACTAATGTCTGATGTGTATTTGCAGATCCTATACTTGATTGTATGCCACCATGGGGGGGGGGTAATTTGAAATTCAAAGAATTGTGGAACTGAATCTTGTAAACTAAAAGTAATCAAATGAATTAATAAAGACCAAAAATTTTTAAAAATTCATCAAGATTTTTAAAAATAATGCACATATGCATTTTGAAAATAATAAAAGCTATGTAAGAGTACTTTAGACTGTAAGTCCAAATTTTCCCATTTGTTTATTTGAACTATTTACCTAAATTTTATAATAGCTCAAAAGAAAAAATGATTCCATTAAAACAATATTTACATACTTATACAGTGCTTTAGAATTTAATATAGCATCTTAAAGTTAGAATGTATAATAGTAATGAAATTTGACGTTCCTTTTATATTGCTAAGCTGAGAGGTACTTAGCACTTAGTAATTAATGAAGGTTCTGTTAAAGAAACAGAAGGTATGAACCCCTGTTGCTAATGTAATGGGATGGGGTTGGCTGAAACAGGAAGGAGCTAGTGTGTGTGTGTGTGTGTGTGTGTGTGTGTGTGTGTGTGTGTGTGTGTGTGTGGAGAAGTCCCTTCTGGGTCAGACAGATCTTCTTAGAGCAAGCTTCCTGGGGGCAGAAGCTGCTGCCACTGGGGAGGCTAAAGAGGAGAGGCCCCCCCAGGCTGGAGAGAATGATTTTGATTTTGGGAACTAGCTGGAGCTTCTGCTAAGGAGCTGCTGAGTCTGAGGGCCAGCCAGAGCTTCTAGGATCTGTCGAATATGTCCAAGGGCCAGCTAAAGCTGCCACAGACTGAGGAAGCATGACTATGATGCTGGTATTAATCTTTTTGTGTCTTTGTTAAGCCTTAACTTCCCAGGAATAGAGACTGTGAAGGATTTAAGGAGGACTGGATGCTGTGAGCTTCAGCATGGAACAGGAAGTGCATGGAGAACTAGACAAGGACCAGGGAGCTGACTGCCTTTGAACCCAGGTGACAGTTTGGTCAATCCAGGTAGGACCTGGGACTATGGAAGGGGATCCAAGGAATCTGAGAGGCCACCTGAGTCAAGGTGGTGCAGAGACTTAAGTTGGATACATGTGCTGACTGAGAAATTGTAATTTACTAGTGACCCAGGGGTGGAGGACTTGTGTGTTTTCTGATGATTGAATAGTGAATGATGACTGAATAACAATTGATTTGTAACTTGGTGTGCCCCATGAGTGGAGACCTTTAATTATTGTACTTTGTGTCCCTTAAGGAAGCAAGCCTCCTTAAAGATGATTGAATGATTGAGTTACTAAATAATTGTTCTTTGTTCAAAACTGTGTGACCACTGAGGTGAAAACTATACGGCCATTTTAGTGATAAGCTGTTGTGAATGTTGTATTTTGATTTTCTGTGATAAGTTGTAACATCGTGAATGCTATAGCTAGATTTTCTGTGAATGTTTTGCTCTGATTTGTTACTGAGTAAATAAAGTGTTCACTATACTGTATAATCAGAAACTTGAAAGTTGTTCCTAGCAGACATCCTCTGGAAAGCTGCTCATGCTTGGCTTTACAGAAGGAAATTTAGGACTTATCTAATTTTTCTTAAGCAGAAATTCCTTCTACAACAGTGTTCACATTTATTAGTTTAGGATTCTTGTGGTGGTTTATAACAGTGATCATTCCTCCCATCCCCTCCTCCCTTCCCAGGGGTTCTTGCCAAAAATTCTTTAATGACATCTTTGCTGTTGTCCTTTGCATTTGAAGAAGACCAAAAATGACACCACTATGTTTGGATAAAGGTACAGTGTGTCCAACTGTGACTGATCAGAGCGCTGCAAGCTCAGAAGGTTTTAACAGGGCAGGCACAAATATTCCATATGAATATTTGGAGTAGAATTGTTTCTAAAGGTTTGCATTTTGTTTTTCATTAATTAATTAAATTCATTCATTCATTAGCTACTGTAATTCTACTTTGCTCAGAGAGCAAAATACCTTTTTTTGATGCAAACATGCCATGCCAGGTGATCCTATGCTAGTGTCTCTCATGTCTCAAAATGGATTGCAAAGTAATTCAGAGAGAGACCTTGAGAGTGTCCTTGTGACACTCCCTTCTGACCTCTGTGTGAGTCACCCTGTCTTCTCCATAAAAGTCTTTCAGACAAATGTAGGTTTGGCATTTAAACCAAGGAACCAGCTCTTTGGAGTTCTCTGCAGCAGTTTGAATGTTTGGCAGGTCAGCTCCAGAAAGGACCTCAGTGTTTGGTGCCTTATCTTGTCAGGTAACCTTCAGGATCTTCTTATATGAATGCAAATGGAAGCAATTTAGTTTGCTTGCATGGTGTTGGTATACTGTCCAGTTTTCACAATAAGGTGAAGAGCTATGTTTGATAGTCAGTCTAAACCTTTTTTCTCCCATGCTTTCCTGTGGATCTTTCCAAACACTGAGCTAGTTCTGCCAATGTGTGAATCAACTGCATCATCTATGTGTACATGTATGTCCCTGGAAAATATATTGCCAAGTAAGTGAACTTATCCACAGCATTCAAAAATTCTTTATTTTCTACAACTCATAATTCCAAGTATGGATGATGTGGTACTGGCTGGTAGAGAGCCTGTGTTTTCTTGGTGTTAATTGTTAAACCAAAATTAGCACAGGCAGTGGAGAATCAGTCCATACTTTATTGCATCTCAGCCTCAAAGTCTGCATTGAGTGCACAATCATTGGTGAACAAAAAGTCACACATCAACTTTCCCTCCACTTTAGTCTTGTCTTGTAGGCTTTTCAAGTTGAATAATTTACTGTTAATGTGGTACTTGACCTTGATGCCATTTTTGTTCTCATTGAAAGTATCTGACAACATTGCTAAAATATGCAAAAAAGCATCAAGGAGAGCACACAGCCCTCCATTGGTGACTGGGAAAGAGTGAGAGCATCATCCCTTATCAAGAATCTATGTAAGCATGCCATGATGGAAATGACATACAATACCTCTGAACTTCTCCAGACAACCAAATCTTATTGATTGCGGTTTTCCACAAACAATCATGACTGACACTATCAAATGATGTTGATATACTGTCCAGTTTTCACAATAAGGTCAGAACAAGAGCTGTGTTTGGTAGGCAGTCTAAACTGTTTCTCTCCCCTACTTTCCTATTTTGTTTATAGACCACTGTTCCGCTCCTGGTATTTCTCCTGGAGTTGTTGGGTAGCAAACACTATATCAGCCATTCGTGGTCATTTCTGAAGCTATCCTGGCTCTCAGGTACATGGCTCTCACAATCTTCCAGTTGAAGGATCAGGCTGTTAAAGAAGACTCTGGCAAGAATATTGCCAGCAATGACTAAGAGAACCACTCCCCTCCCCATGATTGTAGGACAATCTATTTCCTTTTCTTTTATAGAGATAGACAATAGGGGCATCCTTGAACTCCTGGAGCATAATTTCCTCTTGCCATAAAACACAGAAGATTTCAGTCAGTTTTTCTATGAACAGTGGACCTCATGTAATTCTTAGCTGGAATAGAATTAATACCATACACTTTTGCCACATGAGAGAAGCCAATCTCCTTCAGATGGGAGTTGAGCTAGAGAGGAATTGACTTCAACCTGAATTATGTAGTCAGGGGCTTCAGTATTGGTTGATGATAGTCTTTTGAGAGCACTACATAAGTATCAATCTCATCTCTCCAGGATCATTTCCTTATCACTAATCAATGTGGCTCTATCACTACCAAGTAGTTAGGTTATTGGCCCATGGATAACTTTCAGGGTATGATAAAAGAACTTTGGATTGTTACTAACAGCATAAAACTGAATTTCATCTGACTTCTTACTGAGTCAAGAATCTTGCATTTCTCTAAGCTTCACTTGCATTTTACTTTTGATGGAACTGAATACTGTGTCCTTAGAGGCAGATGAACTCTCTTGCTGGTAAACCCTGGGAATTGCCATAGTTTGTTTAGCAGCTTCTGAATTTCCCCATCATTTTTCTCAAACTGATCTTGATACTTGTGAGCATTCTGGCCCAGAGAAGTAAATGTAGTGTTGCATAGCAAATCTCTGAAAGCTATCCATTCCTTCTCTTCTCTGAACCGTGTGTTGGTTCAGCTTTTCCTTCTAGTTAGCAACAAACTCCTCACATTCAGAGAAACACTAATCTGTTGTTAGTAATTCTTCTTGTAATCATCTTCCCTTGGGGTCACTGCTTTTTTTGAATGTGAATGCTTAGCTGGGAGAGGATAAGTCTATGATTGGTCCAACAGAGGGTACCACACATCACCTTTATTACATACTGTCTGTCTCTTTTCCTGATTGGTGGTGGCTCAGAATTCAGTGGATGGTGTCTTTCAAACTCTAAGCACTCCATAGTGCCTGCTTCTACCACCTTAAAGGTCCGTTGAAACAAATTGTTCACATCTACCCTTTCTGCTGCAGGAAGTCTTCATATGCTTTGAGTAGACACCTCTGTAACTTTCTGATTAGTTTGAAGCCTGTTGGTAACCTTTAAGCTGGTTTAGTTCATGGGCCAAAATGGTTGACCAAGGTATGGCTGCTACACATGGTACAGTTTCTTGGAGCTACAGGTGAGAGTTGGATGGTAGATGGACACCAAAGATGGAAAGCTATTATGAAAAGGGCTTGATGATCCTCATACCAGTCTCCTCTGACAATCATACACCCCTAATGATGTTTTAAGCAGTAAATAACTGCCCAATTACATTACAAATATATTTTCCTCTTTAGCAAACATATATATGTTTGAAGAATTATAAATTTTTGTTTCTTGAATTATTTGAAAACACTTTTCATGTTTGTGTGGCTACTACATCAACCTCTGACCATTTCTAACTAAGTGCAATCCTTGAAGTTTCCTCAACTTGTCATCAAATTGTTTCTAAACCATCACAGAAGTTCAACATTCAAGCACAAATTTGCACTGGATTGTCAAATGAGCATGGATACCCTCAATTTCATTCTTTACACTGTACCAGAGTAGCTCCCCCATTCCCCTCTGTCACCTGTAATTATTATTCATTATCTTTATAATCACATCACCAAGATATTAAGATTGCTTTCTTGCATTTGAATGTTAAACTATTTGAAAACCATGATCACTGGGCTTGTATATTAAAAACCATTTTGAAACTATCATGGATCATTACAAATATTCTATAGAAATAAACCTTATATTGTTTCTTGCTGTAGTAATACAGCTGTTTATTCAGTTTAAAGTTGGTCTTGGCTTATGTCTATTTGGTGAAATTTCAAATAAACTGCTTGGCAACATTGTAAGGCATTTAGTAGATTTTCTGCCTGTGTGTGTAGTCAGTATGTTAATGGTAGCAGAGAAGAAATTCATATCTGAAGAGTTTCTTTCCATACAAATGTTAGCATATATATATATATATATATATATATATATATATATATAAACATTTTCAAAAATGAAGTAATTTATATAATTGAACTCAGTGTAGATCCATCATTTAATACAGTGCTTGATATTACACAGAAGGAAAGCAAATATTTTATATCATTTTTACTAATACTTTAGGTTTCTAAAAGTAAAAGCTGAATTTCCATCTCTCAGCAAGAATTTATAAAATTCTCATACCATTTTCACCACGTATTCATGTGAGCAAGCACCTTCACTTTAGTCTTGTTTAAAATGAAAATATAGAAATAAACTAAATATATAACTATACTTAACACTGCATTTGTCTAGTATTAAGCCAAATGTTGCAAAACTTTTATTAAATAAAAAAGTTGGACATCAATATTAAGCTGGTTTATTATTTCATGCTAAACATCTAAGTTCTAATTTATTTCACCAAAATGTTTCATTTTATAAAATTTGTAAAATAAAGAAATTTAATATTAAATCTAGTAAAAGATAGTAAACATATGAGGTCTTACTGAATTACTTCTTTTAATTCTTATAGAATATCCTTCATAAATTATGCATAATCAATATAGAATTAGAGTTTTATGATTTTATGTACAGATGTTTCAAAATTATAGTTAGAATAAAAATCATATTTTATAAGCAAATACAGAATTTAAAATTTAATTTGGAGATTTTGGGGACAAACATTATAATTGTATTTGTTTTAAACACTAACCAAATAGATCTAAAGGGATATTATGAGTAGTTTATTAAATTATCCTCAGGGTTCATATTAATATTGTTTTTGAAAGGGATTTCTAGAATAGGAATTTATTGGGACCTCTCTGATCTTCAGCATACCCAATATCTACCTGAAGGTTCTAGTGAAACATTTCTTATTACTTATTAAATAAGTTTATTTAATTTTAGACAACTCTAACTGTTATCAAATTATTCCTCACATAAAAACCTGACTTTCTGTAACTTGAATTTGTTGCTCAAAGTTCTGTCCTCTAAGACCAAGAGAAAAATCTAATCCCCTTTTCTGGGTAGAAATCTTCCAAATGTAATCATAGCTAACATATATATTGTACTTTGTTTTGCAAAACACGACAGATATTATTGCATTTGATCCTCCTAATAAATCAAACATTTATTAAGTACCTTCCACAAAACAAGTACTGTGCTGTCTTCCTAATAAATCCATGAGATATCTGCTATTTTTAAATGAATAAATCTAGAGGAATGTTATAAAGTATTATATGTATATTATCTCTTTAGAGACCTACAACAGCCTTTCAGGAACTGATTCTATACTAGTGCAGATGAGAAGTTAATAAGAGTGAGGAATGAAAAGATGAGTGGATTTGGGGAGAAGGAGGTTATTGGTAATCTCAGAGCATTTTTGGTGGTCTTCGAGCAAAGGTCACGCGGTCACCTGTTGGAAATGTCTAGAAGAGATTTTTTTTCTTTTTTTCTTTAAAATTTTTTTTAACAAAATTTTATTTTAGACTCAAATGCCAAAACTACAGAATAGAGAAAAGAAACAAAAACATATCATAAGTGTAAATACTGGAACTTAAATACAAAGTAAGAAAGGAAAAAAAAAGCATGTCCCATGCATAGCAGAACATAAGAGAGGATTAAAAATATGTAACAATCAATTTTTGTTTCAAGAAAACCTACATGATAAATAATACTCATTGAGTTGAGAATTGACAATCTTTTCTTTGCTTCTTTGTGAGCTTTCTTTTGTTCTCTGCTCTGTACGTTTCTTTTTGTTCAGGTAGGATTGGCCTAAATGAACTCAGAGCTCCCTTCGAAATCTGAGATTCTATGGATTAATGATTGTCACTGTGTCTCCACTACATCATCCCTTGTTCAGTTTAAGTATCATGAGATAACTCAACCTATCTTTTTTTTTTTTTTGCTTTTTGTGGGGCAATTGGGGTTAAGTAACTTGCCCAAGGTCACACAGCTAGGTTTTTGTTTGTGTGTGCTTCAGGTGTCTGAGGCCAGATCCGAACTCAGGTCCTTCTGACTCCAGGGCCCACGCTCTACTCACTGCGCCACCAAGCCTCCCCTCAACCTATCTTTATATGACATAGTTTCCAGTACTTTTTTTAACCCTTATTTCACTCCTGTGAAAACATTCCAATTTATTAAAAAAATGTAATTCCCAGAATGGATCAATCTGTCATTAGGGATATATTAACTGCCTTTTCTGTTTCATACGTGGTATACTCTAAGAATACAAAAGTGAAACCATTCTTGCCCTCAAGGAGCTTAACTTTCTACTGAGAGTAGTAACAGATACACCTATAAGTGCATACAAATTGTAAAATATATGAAATCACACCTTTTTTGAAATGGTATTTTTTTCCAATTAAATGTAAAGATAGCTTTCAGCATTCACTTTTTATAAAATTTTGAGTTCCAATTTTTTCCCTCTCTCCCTCCCATACCCCCTCCCCAAGAAAGCAAGCAATCTGGTATAGGTTATATATGTGTATTCATATAAACATAGTTCCACAATAGTCATGTTGTGAAAGAAGAAATAGAACAAAAGAGAAAAGCCACAAAAAACAAAGCAAAACAAATTGAAAATTGTATGCTTTGAACTGCTTTCAGATTCCATAATTCTTTCTCTGGATATGGATAGCATTTTCCACCATGAGTCCTTTGGAATTGTATTGGATCATTGTATTGCTGAGAAGAGCTATGTCGTTCATAGTTGATCATCTCACAGTATTGCTATCACTCAGCATCAGTTCATGTGAATCTTTCCAGGTTTTCCTGACATCCACTTGTTTATCATTTCTTATAGCACAATAGTATTCCATTACAATTACATACCACCTCTTAATCAGCTATTCCCTAATTGACGGGCATCTCTTCAATTTCCATTTCTTTGCTATAACAAAAAAGCTGCTATAAATATTTTGTACATGTTGGTCCTTCCCCCCTCCTTTTTTTTTAATTTTATGATCTCTTTGGGATACAGACCTAGTAGTGGTATTGCTGGATTAAAAAATATGCACAATTTCATAGCCCTTTGGGCATAGTTCCAAATTACTCTCCAGAATAACTAGATGAGTTCACAACTGCCCAAACAATGCATTAGCGTTGCAATTTTTTTCCAAACCCCCTCCAACATTTGTCATTTTCCTTTTCTGCCATTATTAGCCAATCAGAGATGCGTGGGGTGGTAGCTCAGACACAGCATAATTTGGGGGCACAAAGGAAGGCACCATTAGATGGATGAAAGAGGAAAGACCTTATATAGAAATTTAGTTAAACTTTGAAATAAAAGATTCTAATGGTCAGAGGTGAGAAGGAAGAGCATCAGAGGATGTCCTGGAGGGTAATCAGTGAACAGGTAAGAAAAAGAGAGCCCATTTAGCAAGACTGTAGAGTGATTTAGAACTGAATACATTGCTTCAAATATTTTATGACTAGGGCAGAATACAGATGGATTGCAGATTTTCTTATGTAACTTTTAAAATATTACATAGCAGTTAATACCACTTTATATTCCCTTAGTGTTTTTAACTTCCCTGTCATACATTTGAAACTGTAAAATTATGTGGACCTTATAACACTATGTAAATGTGACTAAGTGCTTTCCTTGAATAGTCATATGAGATAGGTTGTACAAATATAATTACTTCCATTGTCAAAATGAGGATCCTGAAGAAGAGAGAGATTGAAATGGCAGGATCAAACAGATTAATAAGAGTAAGAAATACCTGGGATTTTAAGTGAGTTCTCAACTGCTCCCAAGTCTAGTTAGCCCCTACACAAATTATTTCCCTCTAACAAGGCATAAATGTAACCATTATAAAATTTTACCAGGACATGGAGCTGGGAAAGATGAAACAAAAAAAAAGATAATTTTTTAAAATGTAATTTTGTGTACTTTATGATTTGTATGCATTTATGTGTGTATGTGTCATTACTCTCAGTAGCATGAAGGCTCCTTGGTCCAAGATCTAAAAAAAAATCTTAATTGCTTTCAGTAATACATTGAAACTTTAATGACAAAATTAAATACAGATAAATTTTAATTCTTGAACTAAAATTAAAAAATCATTTGCACAAGGACAGGACTCATATTGAATTCAAGTCTATCAGAATTCCTAAGGATGTTTTTTTCCAATGTGGACCATTATATAACTAGGCAACCAATTATTATTGTCAATGGAAGTAGTAGTAGTAGTAGTAGTAGTAGTGGTGGTAGTAGTAGTAGTAGTAGCAGCAGCAGTAGCAGCAATGTAAGGGTATATGTACACACATATGTGTTGGTGTATGTGGGTATGTGTAAACAAATATGTATATACACACACAAACTCAAATAACTTTTCCTATAGGGCTACTTATATAGAAAAAAGGAGCAAAAATCAAAGGAAATATGCTATTTGGTTTAGCCACACTAACAGCTTATAGGAATACATGGAATTATATAAAAGCAAACTAATAGTTGAGAAATATCTGCTTTAAAATAGGTATAGGGTTATGACCAGCCATGATGGTATATTAGGAAGAAGTAATACAGCACAACATTCTCCCCCCACCATAGACACTACTCCACAATGGAAAATACACCAGACCAGGGGCAACTAGGTGGTGCAAGGAATAGAGCACTGGCCCTGGAGTCAGGAGGACCTGAGTTCAAATTCACTTCAGACACTTAATACTTACTAGCCATTCACTCAGACACTTAATACTTACTTACTAGCCATTCACTCAGACACTTAATACTTACTAGCCATTCACTCAGACACTTAATACTTACTAGCCGTGTGACCTTGGCAAGTCACTTAACCCGAATTGCCCTCCAAAAAGCAAATTGAAAAGAAAATGCACCAGACCAAATCCTGATTAGGAAATATAAGGAAAAATCAAGTCATTTTTTCAAGCAAAGTCATCATTTGGAAGGGGGTGGAGCAGGGCAAACAAATATCTGTGGACCCTGGAGACTGGATCTAGAAAGTAGGGGAAGAGAAGGGAAAGGGGGACAGAGTAAAAAAAATTATTAATCATGTTCATTTATTAATCCTATATTTCAGGCAACGTAAACTTTAAAAATATTGTTTCATTTTATCCTTATAACAATCCTGTAAAGTAGGTGCTATTCCTATTTTATAGTTGAAAAAGCTGAAAGAGACAAAGGTTTAGTGATCTGTCCATGGTAATGTAGCTAGGAAGTGTCTGAATCCAGATTTGAACTTAGGTCTTCCTGACTCCAAGTTCAACACTCTCTCTACTGCGTTACTTTTCTGCCCAGAATGCACCCCACAGAGCCTACCAAGTCTGAGACTGATGTGAAGCCTGTGATTGTACACTGAGTCAAGAAGAGGTGCTAGATCCAGCATAGGAACAAGGAAAGGTGTCAAATGCAAGATTTATTGCTCATATTCCAGACCTGCATCTCCTGTTCAATGAGAACTGAGCAAGGGACCTGTACCTGATTGCGATAGATGACAGGAAAAAAAAAGTTGCTAGCCAGAGACTGTATACTGAACAATGAGCAGAAGGAAAAGTAAACATCCATTTGACTCAAGAGTAGAACAGGATTTCAACTCTAACTCCAGCCTAGACAGCTCTGAAGTCTAGAAAATAAAATAACTAGGCCAGGGAAATCAAACCACAGGAGATAATACAGAACTGTCGCTCTGAACATTCAGTGCTTTCTAGGTAGCTGCTGGTGGTTGGGTCCAGCCACAGTCTATTAGAGCTTGAACTAGGGACATGACCATAGTTATGTTACTCTGACCCAAACTAGGGTCAAAAGATGTCAAAGATTAAACCAGGTAGGTAGCAATCAGACTTTGCCCTGGATCTCACACCTTTAAAGGCCTTGAAATCTTGAGGATCTCCAAATTTGTACTTGAAGTTCCTGAAAAACACAGAATTACATACCAGAAAAATGTTCTTGTAGAATATTGGATACTAGCTAGGATTTGAAAGAAGCCAGGAGAATCAAGGAAGCTGAGATGAGGTTGGAGAGAATTCCACGCACAAGGAAAAGGCAGTGAAAATGCCTGGAGTTAGGAGATGGAATGTCTTATGTA
The DNA here is from genome assembly GCA_011680675.1 of Gymnobelideus leadbeateri. NCBI lineage: Eukaryota > Metazoa > Chordata > Mammalia > Diprotodontia > Petauridae > Gymnobelideus > Gymnobelideus leadbeateri. The sequence continues at coordinate 67,096 of WOXC01001172.1, forward strand.
AGGAATAGTACCCGAAGGGGATTAAGGCATAAGATGATTTGAAAGGTAGGGAGGGGCAGCTTGTGAATGTTTGAATGCCTGATGTTTTTACACCTGATCTCCTAGGTCTTGTTGTTTACTAAATGGAGGAGTGACATGGTCAAATCTGAGCTTTAGGAAGATCAATTTGACAGCTGAGTGGAAGATAGCCTGGAGTTAGGAGGGACGTGAAGCATCTGAGGCAGGGAGACCAACCAAAAAAGCTATTACAAAGAGTCCAGGAGTGAGGAGATGGAGGCAAGTTTGATAATTATGCCAGTGACAGAGGAAAGAAGGGGATGTATTTAAGAAATGTTACTAAATGTCACAATAAGATTTGCCAATAGACTGGATATGGGGATGAGAGAAAGAAAGACGTTGGGGATGACAGCAAGATTGAGATTCTGGGTGACTGGGAGGATAGTGGTATCCTCAACAGTAACAGGGTAGTTGAAAAATGGGAAGGATTTGGGGAAACGATAGTGAATTCAGCTTGGAAATGATGAGTTTAAGGTGTTTACAGAATATCCACTTTGAAATGCTGAATTCGTAGCTGGAGATGTTAGTTTGAAAGTTAGGAGAAAAGTTGGAGCTAGATGAGTAGACCTGAGAATCATCAGAATAGAAATGATTATTTAATAATTTAGAAAGTTTATGAGATTAACTAATGAAATTTGTTCCTATAGAGAATAATAGAGACCACAGGACAGAGCTCTATGGGACACCCACCATTAACTGGTGTAACCTGGAGGAAAATTGAGACTGGTAGGAGGAAAATCAGGACACAGTATTGTCCCAGAAACGTAGAGAGAAGATGGTACAAATAAGAAGGTGATTTATAGTGTCAATAATTAAAGACAGGTCAAGAACTGTGGAGATTGAGAAAAGACTATTAGATATGGTGATTAAGAGATTACTGGCAACTTTGGAGAAAGCCTTTTCAGTTGAATATTGCGATCAGAAACCAAACTGTCTCTATAGGTATTTATGTATAAATCTCCAGTCTTTCATCAAATGTAGAAAATAAGCAACTGGTTAAGTAAAAAATATCCTGAACTTCTAAACCAAAAACATTTGATCAAGTCTGGAATATTTCCAAGGAAAAATCTACTGGATGCAGGTTACCATGGTGATTAGCAAAAATGTGCAATGAACTTCATTTCATGATAATTGCTACATATTTGCAGCTGAAGCTCATCTTTCAGTTTCAGTCTAAGACTTTGAGGAGATAATAATAGTTCTGGATCTGAGTTGCCTATTGAAACCTATAATATAGTAAAGGGCAATATCTAATTCTGTGAAATTCTTTTTTTGTGATGACCAAACATGCCAAGTTTTTTTTTAATGTAGCTAATTTTTCTTTCATTTTTATATATTGTAAATTGAAATTGGGTCCTAACTGGTTCTTTATAATGAGAATTTACAATGTCCCCAAATCAGTTTTAATAAGGAAAAGAAAGCCTTTCATCTATTAAAACATATGACTTTTAAAACCATCTACTTTATTTTTGTGGGAGCTAAGTGTTTTTGTCATGTAGTTATTGCTAAAATTTGTGGCATAGAATCAAGTTTGTGAAATAATATTTTTCAAGGCTTTGTCTCATATTACCTATGTAGGGAACTTCTGGATGGGCAACTCCTCTGCAGCTTATAGTCTGAGATTGTTACCTACACCTTCTTTTATAGACTCAGCTCTTAGCACTGTTTCTGGCACACAGTAAGCCCCTAAAATGTGCTTTATGTTACAAACTAACTTACACCTAGTTTGTAGAAAAGGCAGAATTTGAACCCATGTCTTTCTGCTTCCAAAACTGACCTCTAATCACAATGCCACTGCCAAAATCTCCAAAGTTGTACCTTTCTGAATACAAATTCAATAAGCTTAGTACTTGAGAAAGTTACTAAGCCAAACCTCAGATTAAAAATAAACAAAGACAGCAAAACAACTAACTTGGTAGAAGGTGTTGAGTAGAAAAGAGGATTATTCATGTGGCATAGGGCACCAAATCTGCTTTAGAGGTTATTATAGATCAGAGATGCCTCAATTCTTCCCTTATCTACTTATAGAAACATAAAATGAGACAACTGTGCCCCTCCTTATATGGCCAATCAGAAAAAGAGAGGAATGTGACTATATAAAGAATAAAACTTTTAAAATATTGAGCTTACATTCCCATGTCACCAAAAAACCTACTTTCCATATTTCTGGTAATATATACAAATATACATGCATACAATATGATGTATGTGTATATAGGTACATATGTATATGTATTCATGGATACATACATATCCATATGTATGTATGTGTGTATAGTCCCTTGTTTCTTAAAAACAAAAACACGACAAGCTCTTTGAACTAAAGAATCATTCAAAGTTAGAACTGGGGGGACGAGAAATGATTTAGTCTAACACTTTTATTGCATAGATAAATAAAGTTACATAGAGGAGAAATGTGTTACCAAAAGGACATCCTAACCTTTTCCATAACAGTCTGAAATTCACACTTCCAAGATTTTCCCATTACTTTGACCATCTACTCATTGGAAAAGAAAACATTCAGTCTTCTTTTGCTTGAAAAGGAATTTTCACTGCAATAACAGTAGTTCAGGAAAAACAACAAGAAAGTATTACATTAGATAGATAGCATATAACTGAAGTATATGTGAAAAATGTTATCACTTTTTAAAATATATGTTATTTGCATGGGAAAATAGAGTGTTGAACACTCACAAAATATTGAAATTCATTGTTTGTTATATTCCAATGAATCATGAACCTATTCAAACTTAGGAACTTTTCCTTAAGACCACTTAGTTCTGCATGTGTATGTGTGGGTGGATATGCTGTCCATATGATGTGATGAGGCCATGTCAGATTTCCTGACATTTTAGAGGATGACTATAATGAGAGTGAAATTTCTTTTTAACCCAGAGAAGATTAGATACTTCCTTTCCAAAGAGTAGAAGATGGAAAGAATGGGATACAGAGAGTGAACACAGTGGGACCAAATTCCAGGTTGGTAAGGAAAACATTAGGATGTCAAAAATTTTAAGATATGCAATCAACTTTGATTCATAATCTAATTTTGTAAAAAAGCTCAATATCAGTAAAGATTGTATTTATATACACAAGTGTATACATGTATTAATGTGTGTATATCTATCTATCTATCTATCTATCTATCTATCTATCTATCTATCTATACTTAAACAACTGAAATTAACTATAGCATTAAAATCATCTTAAGTCCTTCTCAAGTCTGCTGGACAAAGTACTGCAGGAATAGGGAAAGTGGTTCTGACACACACACACACAGTAAAGGACAGGAGGAAGTGGCACAGGCAGGCTAGTTTCTCTGGCTGATAGCTGCTATTTGAAATTCTTAAAAATCCATACTTAATGAGGTGATTATAGCTGTTGTTTGACTTTTTTGTCCAGCATCAACATAACAGATAAAATGCAAAATAAATTCTTATGTTTGATTCGGCAATGTATCAGTAGTACTCTCTAACACACACACACAAAAAGAACTGTGCTTATATTAAGTTCATTTCTGTGTCTTTTTTCCCCTTTAGTGAATAGCTACTAAATCCCATTTCCATCAAAACAACTGATACAATTAACTTGCCACTCTTGAAAATACTCTTGGCTGACAGCGATGACTTAGGCAGCACTGATTTAAGAATACCTATTTGCTGTCTGCTCATATATTTGCATAGTAACTGAGAGCCACAATTATTTTGGCCATCCTTAGGAAGGAAATGAGCATGGCAGGCCAATGTTTAATGAATGTCTTTATTTACTGATATCAAACATTTTCTGCAAAATTAAATTATGGCAGCATACATATTAGTGGTAAAGGTTGATAACCCAAATTGAATATTGAGGCTCTAAATCCTCATTCTTCACAGGACAAAAATTCTGACTCTGGGAATTTTATTCAGTGGTTACCTAATAACTGCCTTTACCCCTGAGAATGTTGTGATTGTCTTATCATTAGTGAAGCAACAACTAGCCAGTCAGTTGATGTCAATCAAAGTCTATGAGGCATTTTACAAATTAATCCTCATTGATATATAATGATATATCAATCAAAACCAAGAGATGAAGCAATTTGTCACTATAACATGCAAAACTCCAATTAGCTTGTCTGATTTTTGTTTATTCCATGCATTCATTATTATTTATTACATTTTAATTGAATGATGCAAATGATTACAGAGAGGATAGTTAATATGAAAATTCCTACTTTTTCATCTAGTCCAATTAAGAAACATTTCTTAATTGGGCACCAACTGTTTGTGAAGCATTACCTTAGTAGAAAAGTAACAGAAATGTCCTTCCCTCAAAGATTTTATCATAAACTTACAGTTGGAAGGGAACTTAAGAAATAATCTAGCCACTACCTATCAGAGCTGATGTGACAAAAAAAGGGGGAAATGGCACATTTTGAAAAGGATGTGGAAAAAACAGAGAAACTAATGCAGTGTTGATTAAATTATGAACTGTTCTAACCATTGTGGAGAGCATTTTGGAACTATGCCCAAAATACTACAAAATTGTGCGTACCCTTTGACCCCACAATACCACTACTAGGTTTGTACCCCAAAAAGATAAAAGAAAAGGGAAAATAATATATATGCACACAAACACTCAGAGCTGCTCTTTTTCTAGTGGCAAAGAATTGGAAATTGACAGAATACTCATCAACTGGGAAATAGGAGAACAATTTGTAGTATATGATTGTGATGGAATACTATTGTGCTATAAAAAATGATGAGCTGGATGGTTTCAGAAAAACCTGAGAAGACTCAATATGAATTGATGCAAAGCAAAATGAACAGAACCAGGAGAACATTGTACACAGTAACAGTAATGATGTATGATAATCAAATGTGATTGACTTAGCTATTCTCAGCAATACAGTGATCCAAGGCAGTTCTGAAGGACTTAAATTGAAAAATGCTATTCACCTACAGCAAAAGAACTGATGGAGTCTGAATATAAAGTAAATAAATTTTTAAAAACTTTATTGTTCTTGGATTTAGTTTGTTTTTTTATTTGTATGGTTTTGGTCTGTGTTTTTTTAACATGACAAATATGGAAAATTTGTATGACTGTACATGTATAATCTTTATCATATTACTTGCCTTCTTAAGGAGGAAGAAGAGAAAGTAGAAAATGAGAGAATATGAAACTCAAATTAAGGAAAAAATGCTAAAATTTTTGTTTATACATAATTGAGAAAAGTAAAATAAAAATTAAATTTAAAAAGACATGTAGCCCAACATTCTCATTTTATAGAAAAGCAAACAGAAGTGCAAAGAAAGGAAGTGATATCCTTAAAGGCATATAGGCAATACAAAGTAACAGATCTGACAGGTTCTCTGACAGCAAATCCAGAAATTTTAATGTTATACCTTTATTTAGTTGGGCAAAGGAAACATGGATATGGAATAACATGAGACTAATTAATAGAAACTTTAAAAATGAGTTCAAAAAGGCATATGGTAGACTTTGAATATATGAGTTCTATTTTTTTTTTAAAGTAAAGTCAAAATTTAGCCTAGTCAGGTAGTGAAAATATAGGAAGGCTACCTGAAGAAGGTAAGTATAGAAATGCTTTTCAATGAGATAATATACATGAAATAGAGGATAGAAGAGTGGATGACATAGATGGCACTGGGGTTATCAGGAAGAGAAAATCTTGACCTGACAGAAAGCTAACAAATTTCACACTATTGTTTTTACCATACTTATTTTTTGATTTAATTAACCTAACCTCAATACTTGCAATCAAATTCTCTGAAAGTTGGAAAGGTTGCAGAAGTGATCTGTCTATTTTAAACCCAAAGCAAGATTTCATTCTATAATTTCCTTTAGGAATGAGTTTCCAGCCTTGATTTAAATCCTTTAGTGGCAGGTAGATAAATACTCTTCAGGGACAACACTCCACTGTCAAAAAAATCACAATAATTAGAAAATTCCTCCTCGTTATGAGCAAAAATATAACTTTCCATAAGTTCCATTCATTGTTCCTATCTTTACTTTCTAGAAAACCTAAGCATTCAATAAACAAGCATTTATTAGACACCTATTCTGTGTCAGGCACTGTGTTAGGGCTTGGGAACAGAAAGACAAAAAAAAAGAAATAATGACTGCTCTTGAGTAACACAGAATAAGTTTACTTCCTTTTCTATATGCGCGCACACACACACACACACACACACACACACACACACACACACACACATTGCTTTGGAGAAAATCAGAGTTCAGTGATTTGCCCAGGGTCAGACAGGTAGTAAATGTCTGAAGCCCAGTCTGAACTCAGATCCTCCTGATTCCAGGGCTGGTGCTCTATCTACGGTACCACCTCGGGGCCCCTCTTTTATACAATTTTAGTTAAACATTTTCAAACACTTAATCTATTCTCCTTTAAGTTTCCTTTTCTGCAGCCTAAAAATTCAATTATCTTCATTGTTGCTGACATAAAATGATATCTATTAAGTGCATGAAACCCACTAAACAGGGAGGAGTGGCCATGGTTGCTACCCATTACAACTTCATAGCAAGAGGAATGGTAGGAACATGAATATTCATTCAAAACATTTTAATAGTATTTTATTTTTTCCAATGTATGTAAAGGCAATTTTTAACATTTATTTTTATGTTCATCATATTATAAGCCTGTTCATTATATGATAAACAATTTGATATAGGTTATATATGTGCAATCATGTAAACATATTTCCATATTAGTCATGTGAAAAAAGAAAAAGACCAAAAGGAAAAAAAATAGAGAAAGTGAAAATAGGATGATTTTATATGCATTCAGACTCCATCAATTCTTTCTCTGGTTGTGAATAGTATTTTCCATCATGAGTCCTTTTTACTTGTCTTGGATATTGCTGAGAAGAACTAAGTCATTCATAGTTGATCATCAGACAATGTTGCTATTACTGTGTTTAATGATCTCCTGGTTCTTCTCATTTCACTCAGCATCACTACATATAAGTCTTTCCAGCTTTTTCTGAAGTCTGCCTGTTCATCATTTCTTATAGCACAATAGTATTCCATTACATTCATTTACTACAACTTGTTCACTCATTTCCCAGTTGATTGGTATCCCCTCAATTTCCAATTTTTCAACACCATACACAGATCTGCTATAATTATTTTTGTTCTTGTTGGCCCTTTTCCCTTTTTAATGATCTCACTGGGATACAGACCAAATAGTGGCATTGCTGGATCAAAGTGAATTCACAGTTTGATTGCCCTTAGGGCAAAAAAAAATTCTCTCCAGAATGATTGGATCAGCTCACAGCTCCACCAACAGTGCATTAGTGTCCCATTTTCCCCACATCCTTGCCAACATTTATCATTTTCCTTTTCTGTAAACTTAACCAATCTGACAGATGTGAAGTGGTACATTAGAGTAGTTTCAATTTACATTTCACTAATCAATAGTGATTTAGAGCATTTTTTTCATATGAATATAGAAAGCTTTAATTTCTTCACCTGAAAATTGCATGTTCATATCCTTTGACCATTTATTGATTGGGGAATGACTTGTTGAATATTCATTTTTATGCTTTCTCAAACATGTAACATGCTGGATTTCACTATTACCCACAAATGTTCCACTTCCATTAATCCAAAAGCTCTAACATTCTATGTGATCAGAGCCTCCCACTGTTTTTTCTATATCTTTTACTCTTTCTAAAACTGTTTTTCCCTCTGCAATACCCCTACATTCTGAAATCATTACTCATGCTCTGACTTTACTTTTATTCCTTCCCAGTCTTGACTGTTATTCATCCAATTCAACTTCATACTGCCCTCTACTCTTTAATCTCTTATACTACTGCTGCTAATACATTATCTGTTTAGCTTTTGCCAAACCACAGCCCTGTATTACTCCTATCATCTGCCTTCTCAACTCCTATGCTGCTGAATGGAGATGGAACAAGTAACACAAGTAATCTACCTGGATTCACTACAAATTTATATCATCTGATGTCAACATGGCCCTCAATGTGGGAAAACTTTTTTTATTCTTCCATTATTTTGTTTCCCCATCCCACTCCTCATAGACATTTTCTTTTCTCTCCTCCCACATCCTAAAATTCTCCCTCTCTTTTGATCTGGGGTTGGTTCCTATTTATTTTTAAAAGAGTCTATTCATTGAGCACTCTTATCTTTTCTCAAATCACCACAAGATCATCCACAACTATATCTCCAACTTTACTGTCTGATAATGAGATGGTTCTTCTTGACAAAATCATCGGTCAGTACCATGATTTCTTAACCTTTTCTCTTCTCCAGCAAATTGCAGATAAAAAGTTGTCTTAGATCATTGTATTGCTGAGAAGAGTGGTCTATCAAAGTTGGTCATTGCACAGTGTTGCTGTTATTGTGTACAATATTCTCATGGTTCTGCTCATTGCACTCAATATTAACTCTCATAACTTTTTTTTTTGCTTTTTGGGGGGCAATTGGGGTTAAGTACCTTGCCCAAGGTCACACGGCTAGGTTTTTGTTTGTGTGTGCATTAAGTATCTGAGGCCGGATCTGAACTCAGGTCCTTCTGACTCCAGGGCCGACGCTCTACTCACTGCGCCACCTAGCCGCCCCTAACCCTCATAACTTTTTACAGGTTTTTCTGAAGTCTACCTGTTCATCATTTCATACAGCAACATTAAAATACCACAACTAGGGTGGCTAGGTGGCGCAGTGAGTCAGAAGGACCTGAGTTCAGATCCAGCCTCAGACACTTAACACACACAAACAAAAAAAAACCTAGCCATGTGACCTTGGGCAAGCCCTCCAAAAAGCAAAAAAACAAAAAATACCACAACTTGCTTAGCCATTCCCTAATTGATGGGCATCCCCTCAATTTCCAATTCTTGATCACCACAAAAAGAGCTGCTATAAATATATTTTTTTTAAAGCAATTGGGGTTAAGTAACTTGCTCAAGGTTACATGGCTAGTCATTATTTATGTGTGGGTGCTCATTTTCTGAGGCCGGATTCGATCTTGGGTCATCCCAACTCCGAGGCCAGCACTCTTACTCACTGCGCCACCTAGCCGCCCCTATAAATATTTTTGTATATGTGGGTCCTTTTACCTTCTTTATGATCTCTTTGGGATACAAATCTAGTAGTGGTAATTGCTGGATCAAAGGGTATGCACAGTTTTATATACAGAATAGCTGGATCAGTTCACAACACCACCAACAATGCATTAGTGCTCCAATTTCCCCACATCTCCATTATTTATCATTTCCTGTTTTGTAATGTTAGCTAGTCTTATAGGTTTGCTCTGGTACCACAGAGATGTTTTGATTTTCACTTTTCTAATCAATAGTGATTGAGTATTTTATATGCCTATAGATAGTTTTAATTTTGTCATCTGAAAAATTTCTGTTCATATCCTTTGTCCATTTACCAATTGGGGAATGATTTGTATTCTTATAAATTTGACTCAGTTTTCTATAGTTTAGAAATTAAACCTTTATTAGAGACACTGGCTGTAAAATTTATTTCTCAGTTTTCTGCTTCCCTTCTGATCATGTTTTAAACTAACACTTGGTTTTGTGCAAAAACTTTTAAATTTAATATAATCAAAATTATCCATTTTGCATTTAGTAATGTTCTTTATCTCTTGTTTGGACATAAATTCTTCCCTTCTCCATAGATTTGACAGGTAAACTATTACTTGCTCTCCTAATTTGCTTATTGTGTCATCCTTTATGTCTAAATCATGTAGCCATTTTGACCTTATCTTGGTATACAGGTGTAAGATGTTGGCTGTGTGTAGTTTCTGCCATACTATTTTCCAGTTTTCCTAGCAGTTTTTTCAAATAGTGAGTTTTTATCCCAGATGATAGAGTCTTTTGGTTTATCAAACAGTAAATTACTATAGTCATTGATTACAGTGTCTTGTGTACCTAACCTATTCCACTAAACTACCACTCTATTTCTTAGCCAGTACCAAATAGTTTTGATGATTTCATTTTCTTTCATTAGTTCTCTTGCTATACTTAACTTTTTCTTCTTCAAGATGAATTTAGTTATTTTTTTCTAGCTCTATGAAATAATTTTTGGTAGTTTGATTGGTATGACACTGAATAACTAAATTAAATTATGTAGAATTGTCATTTTTATTATATTAACTTGCCCTACCCCTTCTTTCATGACCCTGAAATGAGGTTATCATTGCCCATCTTTTACTGGAGCAGGAAGCCAGAATAACCCAAAGAGAGTGACAAGCCTAGATCTCTCTTCTTTCCTGCTCTCACCAATTGCCCTGCTACTTATGATCAGGCCTGAGCCTTTATCTCCACCAACAAGGATAAAGTCTTATACCAATAGACTTTGGGACTCAGGTTACAAATAAAATGTTTTCCCTGCCTCTTTATAGCATTAAACTGTTCTTGCACAAATGAGATGACTCTACATTATCGACAAATACTGGGTTCTCATTTCTATATTACAGATAACTTCCTCTCTAAAATTGTCCAAATCCCATCTCAAGGCTACACACACATACACACACATGCGCGTGCACACACACACGCACACACACATATATACATACATACATGTATGTATGTATATCTATATCCTATACGAATATAGCCATTTGCCTATTGTCTTCCCCATAAAGTTGTGACCTGCTTGAGAGCAGAGGCTATGTTTTCACTTTTCTTTATGTCTTCCTCTCTTAGCATGGTGCCTGGCACATAGAAAACAGTTAATGTTTGTCGATTGAATGATTAGCTATTGGCTCAGTGAAAATATTTCAGGACTTCTGCAGTGGAATAACTGAAGGGTATTCTTGAGTTGGGGCTGTGCTCTTTAGAATTTTAATCATTATTTCATATAAGGATTCATCAGATTCACAGATGATACAAAGCTGGGAAGTAATACTAACACACTGGATCACAGAATTCAAAAGTAACTTGAAAAATTTTGTGCAAAATCCAATGAGATAAAGTTTAATAGGGAAAATTTTAAAATCTTGTGCTAGGGTACAAACAATCAATTCCACAAATATGGGTAGATATAGATAGATATCATTTATCCTGAAAAATATCTGCAAGTTTTAGTAGACTGAAAACTCAACATGAGTCAAGAAGGATATGCAACAGCCATAAAATGATAACGTTAATCTTGGGCTGTATTAAGATTGGGCTAGTTTTCAGTAATACATAGGTGATAATTCTGCTATAATTCTCCCTTCTCATAGCTCTTTTGGAATATTATGTTTAGTACTGAGTACCATGTTTTAAGAATGACATTGAGAAGCTTTAGCCTGTCCTGAGGGCAACCAGGAAGGTGAAGGACCTTGAATTTATGATATATGAGGATCAGTTGATAGAATGGGGAGGGTATTTTACATGGAGAAGAGAAGACTCAGGAGGCACATGACAACTATGTTCAATTATTTGAAGGGTTGGCATGTGAAGGAGAAACTAGACTTGTTCTATTTGACCCCAGAATGTGGACCCAGAAACAGTACTTGGAACTAGCAAAGAGGCCAGTTTCAGCTTAATATCAGAAAAAATAAACTTCCTAAAAATAAGAGGTAACAAAAAGTAAAATATATAGATAGATATAAAATATAAAATATATAGATATAAAAATTATATCAAGGCGGTCAGTTTCTACTCCTTAGATCTCTTCAAGTAGAGACCAGATGGCCAACCACTTGTCTGCTATGTTACACTGATACCTTTGTGTAAAGGTTAGAATAAATGGCCACTGTGTGTTCTTCCAATTTTCACAATCTGTGATCTTGTGAAAACACAGGAGAAAGAATGTACTACTTGTCCTCTTAATAAAAATTAATTATCCTTTAAGGTGAGGACTTTACATTAGATATCTCTGTCTCCCATACAACATCTAAAACAGAGTCATCCATGCCATAGGCCCTCAGAACTTTCATTGATTGATAGCTGCAGTATTCATTTCTTCTAGCCTTCAAATTTCAGGAAGGAGGCTTTTATTTTTCTAATGTGTATTATTGTAATAGTCATATAATTCTACTTTAATCATTGTTAAGTTAGTGTTTTCATTCTAAATTGTAGTTTTTTGGAAGCCTCATTTACAAGCCATTCAAAATCATGCTGAGTTGGCACTTGGTTGGCAGCCTAGATTCTGTGAAACCATTGTCAATCCACTTAGCCAATTTGGAGAGTTCTACAACTTAATTCAACATGATATGGAGGGGCAACGGGAGGAATTTAATGGAATTTTTTGGAAAAAAAAACTAAGCTATGAAAAATTGTATTTGTATTCCAAAACATTACATGAAATATTGATGCAGTTCTGTACAGAATAGAAAGAGCTCTGTTGTTTTGCTTCTTTTCCCCCTATAAGTGTATTAGTTCAAGCAATTACTATGGTCAGTCATTGTGTTCTTTGAACTGGTACCAATTTCTATTTTTCCTGATTGGGTGGCTGATGACTAACAAGCAACTTTTGGTACCTGAAAGTACTGAAACATTGTTTCTTTTTTTCCCCACTTATATACACACATACATACACATGTGACTGCATGCATATCTATATCTATATCTATCTATATCTATATCTATATATGTGTGTGTGTGTGTGTGTGTGTGTGTGTGTACATATATATATACACACACACACTACTGGGCTCAGAAGGGAAGAAATGCTGATTCTCCCATTGAATTCCCTTTCAGATCTGAGCTCAAGTACATGGATGAGGTTAAATTCTGGGGAAGTTTGACCCATGAAGACAGGGGTCAATTTATAATTGGATCATTATAATCTCCCCTAGGGAAAATCACTTAAGGTTTTAATTGGCTTATATATATTATATCTAGGTTGTTCTTGAAAGGGAATAGAAATGAAAAGAATAATATCTATCTATCTATCTATCCATCTATCTATACTAGTATGAGATAGCTATTTCTTTCTTTCACTATAAAAAAATTTAGAATACAAAATAGTAACAAACTCTTTTTGGTTCCTCCAAAAAATGTAAAAAAGAATTAACATAACCACTACAATACTTTCCTTAGAGGTTGATACTTAAATATCCAAACACTGAATCTTTTGCATAACAACTGAATCAGCATTATTGCCTTCACCTTGGCTCTGTACAGTCTCCCTCAACACTCATGTTTTAAGCAATCTAAATTAAGACTGGGGTTCTTCCACTGTTGAACTAGCATATGTAGATATCCCGAAACTGTCAGGGCACAGGCTTAATACCCCTTGCTATGTATTTTAATGGGTCAGGGGAGAGGCATTTTGCTTATGCACATTACAATGAGAAGAAAAGAAGAAAGAAAGCAGGGAAAGAAGGAAAGAAGGAAGGAAAGAAGTAAGGGAAGAAGGGGGAAAGAAAGGAAGGAAGGAAGGAAAGAGGAAAAAGCATTTATTTAGCATTTGCTATGTGCCAGGCCCTCTGCCAAGTACTTTATAAATATCATCTCATTTGATCCTCATAACAACCCTGGAATGTAGGTGCTATTATGATCCCCACTTTACAGTTTAGGAAACTGAAGCAACCAGAAGTTAACTGACTTGTCCTGGAGTCTTTCTGACTCCAGGTCTAGTCAATTATCCAATGTGTGCATCTGGTGAAACATTCTATTTCACCAAGACAGGCAAAGACAACTTCTTTTTCTTTATTTATAAAATATTTACATTCTTTTTATATTACGGCAAAGTAGAAAGAGCTGTGGGTCAGGAATCTAGAGACCTGCATTGAAATTTTGGCTCTTCTACTTACCACCTTTGACCTTGATGAAGTCACTTAAACTTTTTTTATGCTTTCCTTTCCTCATCTGTAAAATGAGAGATGTAGACTAAATGATCTTTAGAATCATTTCTAGTTCTTTATCTATTATCCTAAACTCATTCATGCAATATACATACATACATACACACATACATCCAAACATCCACACATCCACACATACATAGATATAATATATTCAGGGGTAGGAGACTGTCCGATATGGCCTAAAATACTTTCAGATACATTCCATATGACTTCCTCAGAGGTCCCCAAATAATCAAGGCAAGATTTCTGATGTGTCTCCTGAAAATCTCCAGATGCTGATTCTGAAATGAGAAGGGAGGAAGTAGTTGTCCAAAGGCATACCCTATCTAAACCTCATAAATTAGTTTTGTGAAAATGCAATATTATGGAAGAACAGCTAGTTTGGACCATCTATTTTCCACTGAGGATGACTGGATGAATGTTTTATAGTGGAGTTGTTCAGCGTTACAGTGAAGTTTGATTGTAATGCATTAATGATATTATAAAATATCATTGCCCAGGACAACATTAGGCTCAGCAAAAAGGTACAGGAAAATTAAGGTGAAAATAACCAGCAGCAGTGTAAAGTATACAACCTGTGAGTATTACTGATGACTATAAAGAGGTTGCTATGTTCTTTGGTAAACTCTGAACTTAGATTTATATGTCTCAGAATTCCAGATGAAGTTTCTAATATTTTTAATGACTGGGAGGAGATATACATCCAAATATAGAAAATAGCATTTGATACCAAGGTCGCTTCCAGGGGTCTGTTAGTAAATGTTTAACAGCTGACACTCTGAGGGAAAAATGTATATAAAGCAAACTTTTAAGTTCTAACTGAATTAATAACATTTTCCCCCATTACTTTCTTAAGTCTAGATAATCAACAAAATAATAGATCAAATCCTAATTTGTAGCATTTAGCAAGTTCCTAGTTGTCAATGCTCACACTGAAAATCTAACAATCAGCTCTCAGGAGCCAGTTGGAGCTTGCTGCAACACTCGCACATCCTAATTCAGGGCCACCAAAGAGCATAAGATAAGATAGCTAGGCACTATTAAGGATGAAGCTTTCATTGTAAGACAAAGCCATCATCACTTCATGTATTTTCTTCGTCTAGGACCTCAGGGAATCTTAAAAGCAGAATCAGGCTCAGTCATCCACAGGAAATAGTAGGAACAAATACACAGGGAGAGTCATTAAGGAAACATTGGATCACCACCCCATAAGCCAAGATGTTCTGCCTAACTCCTACTTGATCTCATTTACTCTATACTTCCAAGGGGATAGCTATGTAATACAGTGGGTAGAACACCAGGCTTGGAATTAGGAAGATTTATGTTCATGAATTCAAATATAACCTCAGACACTTACTAGCTCTGTGGCTCTGAGCAAGTCGTTTAATCCTGTTTGCCTCAGTTTCCTCATCTGTAAAGTGAACTGGAGAAGGAAATGACAAGTCACTCTGACATTTTTGCCAAGAAAACTCCATATGGGATCATAAGAATTGGACATGATTGAAAAACAATGGTTACTAGGGGATTGCCTTGCCTATAACTCCCTCTCTGAGAAGCTCTTCTATTATGCTCTATAGACCTACAGCTTCACAGGGGTTGCTTTGGTCAAGTGAAGGAAACCTCTTTGCTCCCAACCCCTTCTCTTTCCAGTAATACTTAGCTATCTAATCCTGGGGAAATACTACCCAAAACTTATCTTGAACAACAATAGCTTACCTGAATTAATCCCTCCATAATTTAATGTAATCCCATGTCATATTCTCCCTATTCCAATAATTTGATCCCTTGGCTACCATTTTTCAAACTCCATTCTCCATCCCACACTGGCCACTCTGATTCCCATCCTCCTCAATTCAACTCTCTCCCTAAAATGCACCATTCTAAAAGCTAGCCAACCCTTCCATTATGCTCTCTAGAGTGTCTATACCATAAATAACAAACTAGCTTTCATATTAAATCTCTCCCTTTTTCCTCCCTCCATCTTTATGCATACACTATGGGGTGGCTCTTTCATACTGACATAACTCTTCCTTTCCAGCATTGGTTGCATTTTGCCTCATACTCTGGACTCACTGTGATGGGGATTTCGAACACTTCTTGCTCCTCATTGCCACTTCTAGGTTTTCCCTCTACTACTGCCATTCAGTAACCTATCATTTAAGGTTCATTCAATCATTATTTATCAACTAATTAAGATTCTGCTGGCTATTCACTAACGTCCAGGACACTTGCCTTCCTTCCTTAATGAATTATACCTGGCTCATGTTCTTTCTTTCCTTCCTAACTCCTGCCCTTATGCTAAGGGAGTTTAACATAAACTGTTATCTCAAACACTTTAACCTCCAAATTTCTCAACTTATCCAGTTCCCATAACCTACTCCTCCACCTCACCACAAATACACACATACATTTAGTCATGCTCTTAATTTTAATGCCACCCATAAATTTTCCATATCCAGGTTAGCGAACTCTGAAATTTCTTTATCTGCTCATAATCTGTTCTCACTCTACCTCCTCCTTTGTCTTACAACTTCAAATATTGTTCTTCATTCTAACTGTGAACTCCTGGGCCATCACTAGTCTCTTGATTTATGTCTTGACACTGGACTTCAATGGCTCTGGAGGAGAGAGTAAGGTTGATGACTGCACTGCTCTAATTCACTTAAATCCAATTCATTCCCAAGTCAAGATATTACCCTCATGATGTCATTGACCTCCTTGAGAATGAAGAATGAACAACAACAATCCCTCAACCCTATTTCACAGGGCATCACCTCTGCATTTATTGTAGTCTCTTCCTTTCCCCATCTTAACCTCTTGGTGAATGAGTTCAACTCTACTGTTCTCTTCTCTTGAATACCTTGCCCTTTTATTCAATTGAACATCTTCTCCTGTCAAACCTGGCCTTGGATTGCTCCTTCCATCTGCTGCCTTCACCTATACTGCTTAATGATATTTGAAATAGTCATGAAGCCATGCTGACTAGGTCCACTACATATTTATGTAACATTCTCAATTGCTTCATGTTGGAAAGGTAATGGTTTTATACATTTCTAATCAGTTCATTATCTCACCACAGCAGCTTTTCTGACCCTTTTCATTCATCCTCTCCCATAAGTCCTTCTCTCCTTTCAGCTACAAACTTTGCCTTTTATTTCACTGGAAAAATAGAGAGGATTATTCCCCCTTACACAGCCTACATCTGCTTCTTTTTCATTTTTATCATCTGATGCACATTCTGCCCTCTGGATCCAAGCAAAGAAATTCGAATCCCTGGTATACCAGACAGCTCTTCAAATACTTAATGATAGCTATCAAGTCCCCTCCTATTTTTTCTTCTGCAGGAAAAATACCCAAATTCCTTCATCCATTCACTTTTGAGCTCCCATTTCTCTCTTCCAAATTTCACTTGATCCATATGTCTTCTCTCACTATCTCATTTGCACCTACTTCACATAATGAGGTGACCCTTCTCCTTGCCAAAGCTGATCCTGCTACATGAACAAGTTATTCCATTCCATCTGGTCTTTTCTAGCAGATCCCCCCTCCATCATCCACATTCTCTTACTTATCATCAATCTCTCTCTATCTACCAGCTACTCCATACCCATGTGTCCCTCATGCTTGACAAACCCTCACTTGATCTATCCATTCCTGATAGCTATTACCCTAAGTCTCTCCTCACTCCTATATTTATGTCTATTTGGAAGGCAAGCCATCTACAATAGGTACATACACTTTCCCCCCTCTCATTCTTTGATTAACTCTCTACTAACTTCTTTATTTGACTTAAATTGATTTTTTTCAAAGTTACCAATAATCTTTGAATTACCAAGTCTAATAACTTTTTCTCAACCCTCATCATTTTGACCTCTCTGCAGCCTTTGATACTTTAGATCATTTGCTTCTTACTACTCTCTTGTCTCTAGGTTTGTGGTTGTTGTTGGGATTTTTGTTTATCTGGTTTTTGTCTGTTTTTTTCTTGTTCTCTTCCTACCTATCTAGTCTCCCTAAATCTCTTTTGCTTTATCTTTATCTAGCTGATGGATTCTAATTACGAGTATCCCCAAAATTTCTGTCCTGGGCTTTCTTCTCTTCTCCTTCTATACTAATTCATTTGACAATTCCATGGACTCCCATGGATTCAACAATCATCATGCCAATGATTCTCAAATGTATTTGTCTAGCCCTAACCTCTCAGCCTCCTGTCCCACATCTACAACTATCTACTTAAACTGGATGTCTAGAATACATCTGAAACTTAGCATGTCTCAAACGGAACTCATTATTTCTCCCCAAGTCCTCTGCCTTTCTGCCTTTGCTATTGTGGTTTAGGGTGCCAGCATCCTTTGTTTCTTCCAGGATCTCAACCTAGTTGTCATTTGGAATTCCTCATTGCCTCTCACTCCACGTATCTAATCTGTTGCCATATTCTTTCATTTCTACTTTTGTAATATTTTTTGCATATAATTCCTCTCTCTCCTGACACACCCACCACTGTGTTATAGACCCTCCTTTCCTCATAACTGAGTTATATCAATAACTTCCTGGTTGGTCTCTCTCCCTCAAGTCCTTCCCCACTTCAGTTCATCTTCCATGCTATTGTCAAAGTGATTATCCTTAAGCACAAATCTGATCATATCACACCCCTATTCACTAAACCCCAGTAATTCTCTAACACCTCTAAGACCAAATAAAATAAATCCTTTGTTTGTCTTTTAAAGCCCTTCATAAAATGCCAATCCACCTTTCCCATCTTATTATACTTTACTCCCCTCTATGTACTCTGATAGCCAGCGATACTAACTTCCGTGTCATATTCACTGGCTGTTATATCTGCAACTCTCTTCCCTCTCATCTCTGCTTCCTGACTTCTCTTCATTTTTTGAAATCTCAGCTAAAATCCACTGTAAGAAGCTATTCCTAGTCCTTAATCTTTGTTCCTCCCCTATGTGAATATCCCCAGTTTATCCTGTCTATAGCTTATTTGTACATAAATCTTTGATTGCTTTCTCCCCCATTAGACAGTGCTATCCTTGAGAATTAGGACTGGGTTTCCTTTTTTTCCCCTTTATTTGTATCCCTAGTGCTTAGCATAGTGCCTGGCAAATAGCAGGTGCTTAATCAATGCTTCTTAACTCATTATCTGCCTTTCCCTCACAAAATCAGCTTTGAAACCACCTTAAAATGGGAGCAGTTTAGGAGCAATAGATATGACATTCTAATTTCCCAGCTTTTGTAAACTGCCCACAGGTATGCTCAGAGTAAATTATATGCTGATTTTTTTGTTAGAGTTATTGGCAACAGATGCTGCCTTTCTGCTCCCACAACTCAACTTCTCTGTCTCCCTGACTGTGGTAACATGGATATAGACATGGCTAGAATTTTATTTCTAGCTTTTGAAAACTAATTTTCCCTAAGCACTAAGATTAATCATAGGTTTCCTCTGTATTTTGAAAGCTGGTACAGCAGTGACAGATCAACATGGGGGAGGGGGATGAAATACTGTTTTGAAATGGAAAAATTTATGAGGTGATGAGAAATTTATAAGCTGAAAAGGTAATAAAAATGAGCTTTAAAAGATGAAAGAGTAAGGAAGATAAGTACCATGATTAGTACAACAGAAAATCTTCTGGAACAAATTATTTTGTAATTAAATCTTTTGCAATAAACAGATTCAGAAAACATCATTAAAATGCTTGCTTAATTATTACTTATAGTGCAAAAGAACTACACTGTAAATCTTAGGCGCAACTCTTTCCTTTAATGTTACTGAGGAGGTGTGAGGGCAAAAAAAAAACAAACCACCAACCTATGTTCTGCCAAGAAATGTCATAAGTCTGATATAACTAGCTTGTATTCAACTCTAAAAACACCAAATTATAATTTTATCTTTGTATCTCTACATATCAATCAAACTATTTTACATTTAAATAAGGCAAATATAAAATGTATATATGCATCGTGGTGATGTACTTACCTGCTATCTAAAAACTACATAAAAGAATGCAAAATGGTTTAACCAGGAAAGGGGATTTTTAGGAGATTTTAGGAATAAAATGGTGAAGATTCTAGTGCCAATTCTGTTATGAACTAGTTTGGTCATTTTTCTATCACTCAATTTTTGAACACATTAAATGATGGAGTTGTATCAATGATCTCTAAAAGCCTCAATAACCTTCCATCTGGGTTTGTCACTGATGCACCTTTCCTGATCTCTATATCATTACCAACTGTGGCATATGTTTTCTTCTATGACTTCTATAAGATGACAGGAGGGTAATGATGGAGACCTCTTGGTTCTTGTAAGAACTTTTATGCTTTCTGACATAAGATCAGATGGAATAACCAACTGGAGTAGAGTGGTTAGCAAATGCATTAAGATAATTTATGATACTGTGGAGATCACATTTTTTTCTCAGGAAGTACCTTCACCTACACTGCATCCTTATAACTCTGTGAGGTAAAAAGGAAAGATATTACCCTAATTTTATAGATGAGGAAATAGAACCTAAGAAAGGTTAAGATATATGTGCCGTAGCTAAAGTGATAGATCTATCAGCAGAATAAAGGTCTTATGATTCCCAAACATGGCCCCTTCCTGTTACAACTTGCTGTTCCACTTTGGAGCTGAAAAAGTTTTATAGCCAAAAAATCAGAAATAGGAGCCACCAATCTAGAAATGAAGGATATATGGCTATAGTGCCTTTCAGTATAATGTAGTTTCACTATTCATCACTTTTAATTAATTCTTTCATTCTTGTTCTTTTTTTTCTGAAATATTGATTGATGCCCCTGATTTTTTTAATTCACTTGAAGCATTATACATTTTCTACCCATGCCTTTTAACTCTAGGTGAATCATTCTATTTCAAGTGTGTGGTCAATATTAATGATATAAAAGTGATGTTCTCTGCTTACTCCACTATTCCTCTTCTCTTCACATTGATCAGTCCTTGATCACATGATCTTAACCTTTCTTTATTTCCTTTTATTCCCCCTTCATGGAGGCTCTCTAAAAATGTAATTTCTTTGGCTTATGACTAATTCCTCCCTTCATCTATTCTCTCTCTTAATTTTTCCTCTACTTTATCCATTTCTACCTGTTTCCTTTATGAGTTTAATATATTTCTACATCAAACTTTTCAAATATACAAACATATAGGCCTTCTGCCTTATTTACCCATTCTATGATCCTTAAAAACATTAGGGTTCTTGGAGGACATTTCTCACCCCCCTTGGAATGAAATACTTCATCATCACTCACTTCAAATTATGCAAATGTGTTCACCTTTCTATGCTTCAATTGACTCCTATTCTTGAATCTCAAAATATATGCTCATCCCAAATCTTTTCATCAGGAATACTTGGATATTCCATTTCATTTAAAGCCCATTCCCCTCCCCACTGAAGGATTATACTTAGTTTACTCTTCATTGTAAATTCATATCCTTTGCCTGTTGTGATGATGAATTCCAAGCTCTCCTCTTCTCTATTGTGGTAGCTACTAGTTCTTATGTGATTCTGAATGTGACTCCTCAGTACTTGAACTCTTTCTTTCTATTTACAGCACTTAGAAGGTCTGGATATTGACTACAATGTTTCTTGGAGTTCCTTCCTTCCTGTTTTCCCCCTTCCAGGAGGAGTTTAATAGATTGTTTCTATTTTGTTTTGCTCTCTGATTTTAATAGGTCTAAGCAGGTTCATTCATGATTCCTTAAAATACAACACCTAGGTTTTTTGTGGTCATATTTTTTTCAAGTAGTCTTATGATTCATGGATTATTTCTACTTTAACTATTTTCTAAGCTAGTTGCTTGTTTGTTTGATAATCAATCCCTTATATTTTATAATAATTTTTCAGCTTTTAAATTTTGTTTTAGTGTTTCAAGGTTCATAAAATCAAGGATTCCTATTGGGTCCAATCTAATTTTCAAGGAATTTATTAGTTGAGGCAGGTTGTTTACTTTCTGTAGCAAGTTTAGTATTTTCCCTCTAAGAACTCTCATATTCTTTCCTATGATTCCCTCTAGAGTGCTCATTTGTTTAGTTACTTTAAAAATACTCTTATTTCAGCTATTCTAGGAATTCTAGTAGAAGTTATTTTTAAAAATATCTGTGTTTTTATTTGAGGCCTGACTGGTTTGTTTGTTTGCTGTTTATTTGTTGTTCATTTTTTGCTTTTGTTTTTGAAGAAGGCCAACGACATCATGAGTGATGTCAGATCTTGTTGGTAGAAGCTTATAGATAGGATTTTATTCTCCTTTTGGGTTTGGAGAGCCAGTGTTCTGGGATCCATAACATTCTTTTATCACTATCATTTTCTTTTGTTTACTCATTTTTTTAGTTTTCCTGAATTGGGATTTTATGGCAAGAAAAGGCACTGTGGATTTTTGGAATGAGCACTGGAGCCCTGCTTGGTTCTGCTTTGTATGAGAGTTGTGTTACTGCTTCCACTTGGTATTGAATGTTGTGTTTTTTAAGGATTTCTGGGGTGGCTTAATTTAGAGAGCTAGTTTAGTAGTCTAACACATAGTGGAGCTCAAATATTCTTTCTTGGCCAAAACCCTACAGACTC
This sequence comes from Gymnobelideus leadbeateri, assembly GCA_011680675.1. Taxonomy (NCBI): domain Eukaryota; kingdom Metazoa; phylum Chordata; class Mammalia; order Diprotodontia; family Petauridae; genus Gymnobelideus; species Gymnobelideus leadbeateri. The sequence goes on from WOXC01001172.1 coordinate 89,521, forward strand.
TGTCCTCAATGAATAGACAAAGACATATAGCTTTAGAACACAAGTGCTCCTGGATAGTCCCTGTTCTATGCTACCACCTCCCCATTTTTGGATATATAGTTTCAGTCTCTAGACTTCCCTAACTTGCTGACATCATGTTGCTATTTCTGTCTTTGGTTTTTACATTTATTCTCCCCTGCTACATTTCTGTTTTCTGGAGTGTTAAAGAAGCAAATAGTCTACTTAGGTTTGGTTTTCTTCTGCAGAATGCTTTGAACACCTTTTTATTATTGAATGGTCTATCTTTTTCCTTTTATGGTTAAGTTCAGACTTGAAGAGAAGGTCATCCTCAGCTGTATCCACTGTTCTTCATAACACTTTACTCCACTCCCTCTTATATTTTCTGGTAGTGTGGAACAGATTTTTATTAGTCAAATGTCCTTTCTTTTTATTTGAAGGTCTTTTTCCCGGTCATTTCAAAATGTGCTTGTTCTCAAAGAAACTGTTAAATTTAACCACTATGTGTCTTGAAGTTCACAGTATTGTTTATTTTCTGGAAGTGATCTATGGATATTTTCAATTGATAATCTGTCTATTGTGTTTGGAAGTTATTTCTTACATTATGGTGTTCAGGTTTTTTGACCTGTATTCTTCTGAGACACTTATAATTCTTAGATTGATTCTACACATCCAGTCTCCAAGTTCAATATGGTTTGTTTCAATAAAACAAATTTTCTTCTAATGTATTTTTTTTGCTTCTCTGTATATTTTCATTTGTAATCAGCTGTCTTCTCTTTTGTTTCTTTAGTGATCCTTGCTATTACAGACTTAAGTTTTTCTATTCTGTCAATTATTTATGCTGTACAAGCCATAAATTCTGCCTTCAAGATTTTTGTTTCTCTTTTAAACTATTCAGGCACAGTGTGTTGTGGTTCCATCTTCTCAAATTCCACAGGGTCTTCTATCTCCTCAAGTATGGAATCACTTTCCTTAGTTTTGCAATATTTATTCATTGATGTCTGAATTTGTTTATTAGATATGGAAGACATATTTCATCCTGCTGGTAATGCTTTTCTTTCTGATTTATTTGCCTTTGCTCTAAGTCTTTGCTTTTTCTTCCTTCTAAGACCTTTGGTAATTCCAGTATTATTTCCCCTTTATTTTCCCCTTTTGCTCACTTTCTGACTTCATTCTGATAGTGGTTTCTCTGCAGACTAGATCTCAAAGTATCTTAGCCTTCTCCTATGCTGGACAAATCGTTGTTCATTAACCTAGGTCTATAAACCAAGTGATTTTGGGGAGACAGAACTCATCCTGGCTGGACTTTCCCCCTCAGGTTTAGTGGAGTGCTACATAACCCCTTCCTCACCACCCCAAATTGTGCTCTTCCATTCCCTCTTTGCTTCTGTTTTTTGGTCTGGTAGTGCAGAGTGTTGCTACTCTAGTGCTATTACAAACCAGACTGATTTTTGTCATTTGAAATAGGGTTTTCTAAGGCTCTGGGAGAAACAAGGTGGTTGGAGTATAAGGTAGAGTTCAATTTCAAGCCCTATGTTCCTCAATTCTCCTGCAGCAATCTTTGAAGCATAGAACACCGTTGTATTGGCTATGAAGGCCTCAGTTAGTTTCTGTAGTTTGGATATCTATATTACTGGAAAGAAAGTAGAGTGGAGCAGGGTATGGGATTGTGTTTTGTTGCCATCTTGTAAGTCAAGGGTGGGTGGCCAGTGCAGCCGGGCTATTGGTAATACAGTGGGTGGGCTGTGTGGTAGGGAAGGAGGTATGTAGTGATATTGAGTTAGTAACCTTCTTTTCAGTTCCTGGTGCTCTAGACCATAGAGACAGCTAAAATTGTTTTATCTTTGGTGTATATGTTCTATTATGGAGAAGTCTGAGAAAGGATCAGAGAATATGGTTAGTCCTTCATCTTGCTGGTTATATTACTCAGAAGTGACTAAATTAGGTTTTAAAAGATAATTACATTTGTACCTGATAGAGGTCAGTCTAAATATGAAAAACAAGAAAGTTTGGTGAACTATGAAGTTATTTGAATGAACATGTGCTACGAACTTTAACTTCTTATCTATTCATAGCAATATGTTACTTATCAAAAGGCACTTCATTACCTTCTTTATTTAAAAATATTTTAATAACTTCATTTTTAACATTGCCTATTATCCTGAATTCTTTTCCTTCCTCTTTGAGAAATATCCTTTTTTTTTTTTTTGCTTTTTGGAGGGCAATTGGGGTTAAGTAACTTGCCCAAGTTTACACGGCTAGGTTTTTGTTTGTGTGTGTTAAGTGGCTGAGGCCGGAACCGAACTCAGGTCCTTCTGGCTGAGGCCGGAACCGAATTCAGGTCCTTCTGGCTCTGGGGCCGGCACTCTACTCACTGCGACACCTAGCCGCCCCTGAGAAATATCCTTTATAACAAACATTTAAAAAGAAAAGTAAAGAGAATGAAAAGAAATATGATTCAGTAAAAACATTCAAGCTATCAAAAAAATCTAACATTATATGAAATTTCTCACCCATGGAACTTTACTTGACAAGAATGAAATGAAATGTCTTCTCATTTATCTATCTCAATCTTTCTCTCTGTCTGTCTCTTGTTTGCTGCCCCCCTCCCCTTGCTCTGTCTTTCTTTCTCCTAGACCTTCCTATTTTTCACAGGCTAGAAGTATAGTGGCCCCTCTTAGGCCCAATCCTTATATTGCTCAGTATGGACAATTTAACTTTCTCTACTTTTCTGACTCTACAGGTTCAATTTCCTTTATTTTGCAATATTTGTATGGAAAGGTTTGCAATATTTAGGATACCTTGGTAGTTATCATCCCTTCTAATTTTAATATCTCTTCTGTTGATCTACCTGCTCATGCTGTAAGTTTTCCCCCTGAATTTCCTTCCTTTTGATATGTTGGTAGTTTTATCCTCCCCCTCCAAATAGTCACCTATTGTTAACTTTCTGATTACTACCCTTTTGATGATAGAATTGGACCTCAAAACAGTTTTAGTCAGCTACCAAATTGAATAATTTACTTTTGGGGTGGGTATGTGGCACAGTGAGTAAGAGCGCTGGCCCCAGACTCGGGAGGATCCAGGCATAGGTTCTGGCCTCAGAAAATTAGCACTCACACATAAATAACTAGCTGTGTAACCTTGAGCAAGTTACTTAACCCCAATTGTTTAAAAAAATTACTTTTGATTGGCCTTGGTTCCTGCCTGAAAGAGCTTTTTGGGAGATTAGACTGACCCAAGCTCTTTTCCAGTACCCTTTTCTTCAGATCTGATACAGCTAAGCACACTGGCCCCTGACCTAGTTCTTTCTCATTCTTTACTTCTCTGAATGTGTTGAATCTGATACTTTTTGCATGGTTATGGCTGTGGTAATTTTGGGAGGAACATTAAGGAAAGAGTCTCTGCTGCCCTTGGGGCAGCAATAACCCAGGGGCCACTCCAAGTAGAAAAAAAGTACAATTTTCCCTTTTCCTCAAGTGTTTTGCCATGATCAAAGTTGTTCTTCCTAATTTTTATAATAAGATATTGAGGGAAGGCAATATTGGGATTAGAAGAGTTTTGAGACTAGGTATCAGAGTACACTCTTGTGGATCAGTTTCTATAAGCCAGAATATAGGAGAAGGGATATGGAGTGAATATCATAAGTTTTCATATTCTCCACTGTTAGACCATAAGGCCACTATCTTATTGAACTTCTTGCTTTCTTGTGCTGTGAAAACAGCTGAAACAGTTCTACCTTTTTCACGTAATTACTCCTTTTGTTTGCTTTACAGAGCCCCATCCTATTGGCCACATGATCACCTAATTACCTTCTTGCTACCTAGAATGGGGAGCAATGTGTATGAATTTTTTTGTGAAAATACATAGATGCGTATAGATATGTTCATATATATGTATATTATGTACACATATTACTTTATAGAGAAATATATATGTATTTGAGTGTATGTGTATGTATATCTCTTAGTTCTTTGGGGTCTTAAAGGTAAGCAGGTTGAACTAAATAAAGAAGTTATAAATATCAAACATTCTTCTGTCTTTCTATTTTTTTACCCAAACAGGAAGTTAGAATAATGAGTACGAGCAAAATCAGAATTTTAAGATTCTCATATTTGTGAAATTTCTGCTTCACTTTTGCTGACCTGACAGCTACTTCCATGGAGCTGAAATGAAAACTGGCAGCTGAGAGCTTAAATTAACAAAAACAAAATAAAACTACCCACATACAAATAATAAAATAGAACTTATTGCTCAGTTACTGGAAAACAAACATCTATCAGGTCTTAAAGTCATGATAAAGATTAAAGAGCCTTCTTTAAAAGCACTTAAATGAACCTAAACTCTTGACATCCTTTACTTTCTGTCATTTTGACCCTTCTTTTCATACATAACCACTGACAGTGTTTACAGTGGATTTTGAGGATCTACAAAAAAGGCAATAGCAAAATTTGATAGAGCATAAGGCAAAAATTGATGTAGAGAACAAATTAATTTATTTTAAATATTTTTTCTATACTACAGAAGAGTCAAATAATGATAAAAAAAACAAACCCGGCTCTCCCAGGTGATTGTAAGCATTTGGAGGACAGGGATTATTGCTCCTATTTTGTGGCAGTTCCTTTTCCTCCTCCTTCTGTTCCTCATTTCTTCTCACAGTGGGTCATTAAAAATGATTGACTATTTCAACCACAGCAGTGGCATTTGTCAAGGAAGAAGGGTCTCACTCAGTCCCATCTTCTTGGTTTAGCCAGAGGGCCAGTATGAACTAGTTTCTTAAGCCAGATATCTAGACTGAAATTGTACTTTGTGCTTGTGGGAAAAGGTTGAAGTGTGTTCATTTAGGAAGACATGAGTTTAAGATATCATAAAAAAAGAATATTGGCAAACAAAAAAGGGATGTCATTTAATCAAAATGCTTTTGTACAGGCCAGGAGAGGTTTCAAAAGTGATTCAGAACAGATATATTTACATATACTGCACTGTCTCCAAAATGAAAGGTTTAATATCATTAGTAGGGCAGTAAATACAGGAAAACAATTCTCTTTGGCATAGAGAAAGAATAAATAGCTCCACTAAAAGAAAGGGACCTGTTTTGCATGTAAGGAAAGAATAAAACTATAAAAGAATGTGATAAAAATTTATTTTTCTATGTAAAGAAGATAAGTATTTTTATACTGGCCATGTTGGACTAAAAGTGATTGTGAGTTATCTAGTATTGTCTCCTAATTAGAGAAGGCACAGGGTAATATAGTTATGTGGTCAGATCATGAAAATATTCTTTCATTAGATATAGTATAAGGTATAGTATAAGGGATAGATAGCTCTTTCTAAGCAGGAGGGTCATTTATCAAATGACCCATTTCTTTTTTTTTTAGCTTTTTTTTTTTTTGGAGGGCAATTGGGGTTAAGTAACTTGCCCAAGGTCACACAGCTAGGTTTTTTTGTTTGTTTGTTTGTTTGTTTGTGCATTAAGTGTCTGAGGTTGGATCTGAACTCAGGTCCTTCTGACTCCAGGGCCGACACTCTACTCACTGCGCCACCTAGCCGCCCCCACAAATGACCCATTTCTATCATTATGTTTCCTCATTTGAGTTTCATAATCCTAATAATAAGAGCTAGCTTTTTTTTCTTTTTGCGCGGCAATTGGGATTAAGTGACTTGCCCAAGGTCACATGGCCAATTATTTTGTTAAGTGTCTGAGGCCAGATTTGAACTCAGGTTCTCCTGACTCCAAAGCGGGTGCTCTATTCACTTTGCCACCTAGCCACCCCCTAGCTTTTTTTTTTATAGTGCCTTAAAATTTACAAAGCATTTTACAAATGTTATCTCATTTAATTTTTACAACACACCTTAAAAGTTTTATAGATGAGTAAATTAAGACAAACAGGGCTAAGTGACTTTTCCAAAGTCACATAGCTAGTAAGAGTCTAAGACTAGATTTGAATTCAGGTCATTTGATCTCCAAGTTGAGCACTCTATCCATCATGCCATCAGCTACCTAACTTTGAAATACTTTGAGATAAGTACTCAAATGATCAATTGGATCTGTGATATCAACATAGATGTTTGCTCATGCTTTATTGTATGGCTCAGAGTCATGGGACACTATAGTGTCTAACCAACTGAATCTTTAAAACAATACAAAAATAATCAAGAGAAACAAGGCTACAAGTGAATTACATCAATTTACCAATAAGGAATTATGAAGGAAAAATGGCTGAATAGATGTCATCAAAGAAATATACAATAAAGAGGATAGGCTGGCCACATTGCAAAAGCATAGCATAACCAATGAACAGCCACATATTTCCCTGGTTGGCATCCTATGTATTAAGAGAAAGTGAAGAAGACCCCCAATACAATGGGTGCAATGACGTATGACCTTTGACATACTTCTGGGAGAACAGTGACAATAGTTACACAGAATAGACAAGAATGGATGGGTTGTGCTCTATATCATTTTGAGATAGCTATTACATACATTATTCAATCTATCTTTTCTAAGTGAAAAATAAGGCTCAGAGTGGTGAGGATGATTTGCCCAAGGCAACTAAGTTAGTAAAAATAAAAAAGAGGAATGCTTGACTCAAAATCAGGATCTCTGACTTATGTCTTTTTTCATGATACCAGCCTACCCCTTGAAAGATCACACTGCTCTCAAGAAAAATATGACTGAGTGATCTTTCATTTATTTTCTCTTTTAATTCTGTCCCACTTTTTCTCAAACCTCCTTGACAATTTTTTAAATTTCCCAATTATTAGAGCATTTTCTGGCCCGTGTGGAAGTTATCATAGTTATCTCTAATAATGGTTTCACCAATATCACTACAAGCCATTACTGCTATTACTTATCAGGACCAGATCACCTCCAGAGAAGTCCAATCTGCCATTATTGAAACTCCATTCCCAAGAAAACAGAACTCTCAAGAATTTAATAGTAATACTCACATGTATGTTTATATAAATAAGATCACTAAACACCTATTGTAAGGAAAAACTGATTCAGAATGAGAGGCAAGCATGGGGACCATAAGAAGCATTGTTAGAATAGTGTGGCACATGAATTAGGCAGGATAAGAATGCCTTACATTCACAAAGTGCTTTAGAGTTTATAGAATGCTTTGCCATTTGTGCCTCAAAATCAACATGTCCTTAACAGAACTAATTTTTCTGGCTTCCCCAACCCTTCCTTCTCTTGAACTTTCCTCTTACTGTGAAGAGTAACACTAACGTTTCAGTCACCTCACTTCTCAACCTCATTGTTAATCTTTGACTCACTCACTAACCTCACAAAAACTTTTGCCAAATCTTGTAATTTCTACCGCCACAACATCTCATGCACATCCTCATTTCTCTTTACTCAGCAGTCATCACACAAGTACATAGTCTTCATCACCTCTCACCTAGACAAAATTGCAAAAGCCTCCTATTCTTCAGTTCTTTTCCCATTCTACTCCATTCTCCACACAGCTACCAACAAAAGTGATTTTTCCTAAAGCATACCACTGATCATTTTATCTTCCTCCTAAATAAATTATAATGGTTTCTTATTACCTCTGGGATAAAGTATAAGTTCCTCTGTCTGGCATCTAAACATGGCATCTCCTACCTCTCAAGTCATATATATTTCTCCACTCCATGTATGCTGTAATATAACCATACAGGCCTTGTTGCTATTACACACACTTACTATTCCCACTCTTGGCCTTGTGACTTTGCCCTGGCTAGATCTCATGTCTCAAAGGGTTCTTTCTTATTTCTACCTATTAGAATTCTGGGTTTTCTTCCAAGACTAAGCTCAGGTGATATCTACATGAAACCTTTTCTGATTCCTCATGCTGTAAATGTACACACCCTCTCTAAACTATCTGGTATTTATTTTGTGTATGTACATTTATCTTTATATCTACCCATATTTCATTTGTTTGTTTACTATATGTACATGTTGTCTTCCCTATTCAAATATAAGATCCTTGAGGTCAAGAACTGATTTACTTTTGTCTTTTTAAAAAAGTTTATAGTTCTTAACATAGTGGCTGCAATAATTAGTGGATAATTATTGATTCATTGGTTTATTAAACCCTCTTTGAAATAAGCACATAATTTAAATATTATCATCCCCATCTTACATATGAGGCTTGGAGAGGGAGGCAAATAATTTACTCAGTGTTACCTAGCTACTAACTGGCAGAGGCAAGACTCAAATTCAGCACAATAAATAATTTCAGATTCCTAGACAAGGGCACTTCCTAGTATAATAAGTTGCCTCTTTTCTGCCAGCTGAGAAGCACTTAGGGTGTCACAATCACAAACAGGAGATGCTGTGGGAAGGTCTCCTTTTTCATTCATTCATCTAAGATATATTTAGTGAGTGCTTCTGTAAAATGGTGGGGGTTGGACTTGGATGACCTCTGAGATACCTTCCAGCTCTAAATCTATAATTTATGATCCTTTCTGTAACACACAGAAGTGTACCCTGGGTACCAGGGGAGTTACAAAGATGAACAAGACAGACCTTGCCCTCAAGAAAGTAATTATCCAGTGCTGCCAGAGTTCTAAATATCAGTGACTGGCCCCTTCCAAAAGCATAAACTACATATGTGGATTCCCACTGTGAAATGAAATAAAGAGCACTTATATATACATACTATTTTCAAAAGTAAATTTGAAAATGAAGAAAAGTAGGCCTGTAAGTAGACTCAATCATACAAAGACTCTGAGCCTATAAGGAGGTTCAGCTAAAGTAATCAACAAAGCTTGTTCTCAGAATCTGCATAAAACTAGGCTAAGTTCCCTGAGGGATATGGAAAGAGTACAGGAGACCCGCCCCATTTGCGAAGAATGTGGTCTAGCTATTTCCCAGAAGAGAAACATCTGTAAATACTTCACTATGTTGGTGCTAAAGATTTATAGGCAGCAAGGGATTTGTTTTCAACACAAAATGCTGTTGACAGCTTCTCTCCAAATCTCTCTTTTATTTTTTTTTAATGTTCTTTCATCTCTCCTGATTACATCAGGGAGAGCTGCCTCTCAGAGGTGCTAATCTTGCCTTAACACTTGTTGTATATTATGAGCTCTCTAGCTAAGGACATATATGAATTTGCATTTTTAGGAAGCAGCACCAGTAATAGCATCAGAGTGGAGGTTGGGGCTGGGGCTCAATAAGGTTTAATAAGAAAGTTGAATTCATCTTAGCTGGGGTTAAGCTGCTAATATTTGAAGGCATAAATAATGTGGTGAAATCTAGATGGTTTTCTGAATGGTACACCATCCCTGAATGGGTTTGGGAAAATAGCCAGTCCATTTCTAACTTCTTTACCTTTAATTAAGAAGCCTTCCTCCTATGAGTTAGAGCAGGGTATCTTAACTTTTTCACATCATGGACTACTTTGGCATTCTGGTGAAATCTATGGATAGACTCTCTCCTAAAATATTTTTAAAATCTATAATTGAAAGACATATTTAATTTCAATTAGACGTTAGTGAAAATAAAGATGTCATTTTGTTTTTCCATTTATGCTCTCAGAGTCTTTGAAATCACTCTATGGATTGACTTGTGAACCCCCAACATTAAAAATCCCTGAGCAAGATACTTCCTTCTATGATACATTTTAAACCCAAGATTAGTTGTTTTCAGAGGGAGTTAAAAAAACATACCAGCACCAAAACTAGGAGTATTGCTATAACTAAGCCTTTAGAGTATCAGTCCTGCCAGAAGAGCTAGGATTATGCCTTTTGTTTTATTTTCTTTTTGTATAGATTTCATTTTGTAGTTTAACAATAGAAACTTCAATTTTTTGACAAAGACACATGTATTCTAGGGTTTGTTTGTTTATTTTGTAGTGTGAAACACAATTCTGTTTTTCTCTTACCATCTTATTCTTTATGGCATGTATTGTTAAAACTCTGTACTTTTTTGTGGGGACAAACTCAATCAGTGTATGTTTCCTTCATTTGTGTCATTCCATATTAAATAATCAACTATAATAGCTTGTTTCTGTGATTGTCAAGTTATATTATCATTCCCCAACTTTCATTTGCAGTCTTGCTATGGATTAGTACTTCCTTTTGTTATTTAGACTATTTCATGATAAAGTATCATAACTACTTAGAGGAACATGTTTCTTTAAACTACATATTAGATTTTGTATACTAATAATGAAATGCAAAATGCCCCTCATCCTGGGTGGTCTCCTGTTTCTGCAGTGACTCTCTTGGGATGGTAGAAAGGAAGAAAAAGGATTTCTAAGACTCACAGAGTTTATATACCTCTATAAACATCAGTTTAACATCTTGGAACTCTTTATTTTACAAACTCAGACATCAGGAGCCATTTAGTCTAACTCGTTTATGATAAAGAATCCTTTCTATAGTATCTCAGACAAGTGCTCAATCAGCCTCTGGTTGAAAGTCTCTAAGTTATGGGGAACCTATTACCTTCAAAAACAGCAAATTCAACATTTGAATAGTGCTCACTGGTAACAAGAAAGTGTCTCTTGGTATCAAGTATGAATTTTTCTCTACAATCTCCACCGGCTGCACCTAATTTTATGGAATGAGAATCAATAAGTCAAATCTTTCTCCCTGATGAGAGCCTTTCCCATACTTAAAGACAAGGATTATGATATGCTTCCCCCACCAAGTATTAATTTATCTAGTTTATATATTACCCCCACCAAGTATTAATTTATCTAGTTTATATATTACTAGTACCTTCAAATGATATAAATATGTCATGTACTGAAATCATCCCTTTTACCTTCTGGGAACTCTCCCGGTAAAATTGTATCTAGAACTGAATATGCTAAGATCACATTGAAGTTTTGGCTACCATCACTAACCTCAAATCGTACTTATAGTCCACTAAAATCACTAGGTTGCCCCCTACCCCAAACTCCCATTTACTCATCCCTCTTCCTTCTTGTACTTCTGGAGTCAAGCTTTTTAACCCAAGTATAGAACATTATATTTGTCCCTACTACATTTCATCTTACTAAATTTGGCTCAATATGCTAACCTTTTGAAATATTTTTGGATCCTGACTGTTTCTCAATGTTTTTGCTAACCCTCTTAGTTTTGTATCCCCTACAAATTTGAAAAGCATGATATCTATGATTTTTACTCAAGTCATTGATAAAAATGTGAAATTCATAGAGTATAACAAAATCCTGGGTGCTTTGTCAGAAACCTCTTTTGAGTATACCTCAACATTCTTTCAATTTGACCATTAAACTTAACTACAGCATCATTTAAAAGGTAATGTGAGCTAAATGTTAAAGTTATATAGTAAGATTTCATATGCATTGCTTATTTGTAACATAGCACCCTTTAAGGATACCCAGTCTGCATTCATAAGTTTTCAAGTTGCTTCCCAAGAGGGGTAACTGCTCTCAGAATTAAGGAAACACACCTAAAACTTTAGCTCATAAACTCTAACTAGGTTATTTACCATTAATAATCAGTCAATAGAAATAATTAACTCAAAGCAAAGGCATTTGCTAAGATGGGAAAGTGAGAAGAGTAGCTATAAAACATTTTACTCACAAATCTGGTTTTCATTTTCTCACAAATACAGTGTGTCAATGGGCAGTGTAGACACTCACCCAGAGCACACTGATGGTGAAGCATATGTGTGGATAACTCATGCATCTAGGACTGTGGGGCCTGAAGGTCCTTTTTCTTCTCGTGGTGTTTTCATATTGCTCCTGGCTGGTTATAGCATCTCTGCTGGACTCATGAGGCCAGTTCTTGTTCACAGTTAAGCTCCAAACTGATAGGGCTAATTCTTCATTGAATCCATGGTTTACTTTCTTCTCTGCTTCCAAGAGTCACTCTCCTCGAAACTACTTCCTACCACAACTCTTTCTACAACTACAGACCTGGATTTGCTGTGTCCTACTAGATCAGTAATTCCTCTATAAGATGCAATGGCTAATAGAAAGTGGGAAGGGGGAAGCCTCACCTTACATAGAGTATAGTATGACACATATGTAGGGACGATGTATGTGATCAAGGCAACATGATTCCCAAGGCAACAGTGATTACATCGTGATTTCCATTAGCAGAAGGAAAGAGGTCCACAAATGTGGACTTTCTTAGAAATAGTTTTTAGGTGACATGACTGGAAAGATTGTTCTTTTTTTTTATAATTATTTTATTGAACCTCAAATTAATACATTTAAGATTTTTGCCTTTCTTCATTTTATTTTGAGTTTTTTGTCCCTAAGATATAGTCACTTTTTTTTTTTTTGCTTTTTGGAGGGCAGTTGGGGTTAAGTAACTTGCCCAAGGTCACACGGCTAGGTTTTTGTTTCTGTTTGTTAAGTGTCTGAGGCCGGATCTGAACTCAGGTTCTTCTGACTCCAGGGCCGGCGCTCTACTCTCTGCACCACCTAGCCGCCCCAAAAGATTGTTCTTTAACCAGCTTATGACAGACAAGCTGCCCCTTCCAATTCCATTGAGGAAATCTCTTTGTTTCAGAAAGAGATAAAAGGAAGTCGACTGTTCTTTTCACTTCGTTAGAACACATTAATACCTCATTTTTCTTTTATTTATCATCAACTAGGATGGATGGGGAAAATAAAAAAGAAATATATTAGAAGTCAAATAGAGGGGTGGCTAGGTGGCATAGTGAATAGAGCACCAGCCGTGGAGTCAGGAGGACCTGAGTTCAAATCCAGCAAAAGACACTTGATACAATTACTAGAGGTGTGCCCTTGGGCGAGTCACGTAATCCCAATTGCCCTCCAAAAAAAAAAAAAAACCAAACAAACAAAAAAAGAAGTCAAATAGAAATCAAATTAGAAATCAAATAGAAGTATATTAACTGATAGTATTGTTTTTGGAAATAAGTAACAATGCTTAGCAGACAGTGATGCAGGCCCATGTCCTCCTACTGGACCTCAAATGAAACAATTAATATTATTAGACTATATTTATAAGGCATTGACATAGTAGAATACTAGGCCTGCAGTCAGGGGTTCAAATCCTGCTTCTAGAAATTATAGCATGTGATCCTGTGCAAATAATTTATTCTTTGAGTCATGGGCAATATTCTATGACTATCAGTTTAATCTTAGAGAAGAAATCTTCAAGATGGCTTAGTTATTAGCATTGGTAAAAAGAATTTCTATGCCCAGAAATCACAGGTAGTTTGTATATTTGGGCTTTCTATTTTTATATTAATTATTATCATCTTTAAGGAAAAATGTATTTCTTTAGGCCATCTCTCTAAAAATAGTAAGCCAAGCTTTTCTTCTTTCATGGGTTGATTCTTAAAAAAAATGTTGCCTTTGAGCTCAGAATATAAAGTGGGGTGGTAAGAACAGGACGGAGTAAAAGTAATCAATCCAGTATGAGTGCAGCAGTTCTATATCCTATGCCTGTGCTACACATTAATTATCATTTCCCACATTTCCTTATATCAAGAAACAAAGGAAGAAAGAAAACCATAGATGCGGAAGCGTAAGGTTTTCATAGTAATTGAGCATGGTTGATCTCAAGGCCTCTTTTTCCTAATGATTTTAGCATGCTACTGTCACAGAGTGCTGTTATTTTTTTCACTTTGAAATTTTATGGTGACATGAACTCAAATATAAATGAAAAGGAAACTTAAAAATATATACATATGTACACAAAAATTCCCATCTTTTCCTCACTTTTCCCCTTGCTTTCTTTCTCTTGTACAAAAGGTGTTTATTTCTTCAATAAGAGTCATTAGAGATGCTTGTATGATGTCAGTTTGCAGTAGTGTAACAAGAATTTTTGTGTCTCAGCTACAAAGAATTTCTGAGAGAATCTGTTGTTTTATAGGCTGATGCTGCAATTGGAAAAGTTCCAAATCATTACCTAAATTTACATCCTATTGTTATGTGTGAATCTCTTTATAACTTCCTATAGGGTATTTAGAAATAAAATGAAGATTCTTTTCTTGTTCCTTTTGTGCTGACACCCTAATAGGAAAAAAAAAGTACAATAAGTCTCATAACTAACTTTTACTTAGAAAGGAAGGCTGTTGGCAAGAAATGTGTTCCAGCACACTAAAAGTCTAGAGTCCAGAGCACTAGAAGAATAACAACAAAATGAAACCAAGTTTCTGTTCCTAAGGTCTCTGTTTTGTTATTGACATCTTTATTGCATTGTTATGGGCATCCCTGTAGAACTAACCAGTTCTTTTGCTTCTTTTTTTTTTCTATCTTTGATATCTACTTTTAAAGGACACTATTCTTACTTACATATCATGGATTTAACACAAAAATATACTGCTTTCATCAACAACCACCTCCCCATTTAATTAAATATCTCTATATAAGCTATTTACTGATAAGAAAACCCGAGTTCAAATTCTGCCTCAAACACTATATGAATATCTGCAAGACACTTAAGCTGTTTCCTCATTTTAAAAGATAGTGATAATAATAATTGCATTAGCTACTTTACAAGGACACTGGGAAAAATATTTTACATACCTTAAGGAATTATTTAAATATGAGTTGATATTTTTATTGAAATTTTCCAAAGATAATTTACAAAAATCTTCCTTGATAATCAATTTAAATATATTTAAATCTCACTCTTGAAGAAATTTTTTCATATCAGTAAATGAAGTCTCTTCAGCAGTTATATGAACATACTTTCTTCATTAGTTTGAAGGGTATTAATGTTCTCTTGATAGTAATAATATCCCAGTGAAAGGGACTAGCATTTGGATACTGTCTCTACTTTCATGTTGGTTAATGGGGAGCTGAAGAAAGGGGAATTTGAAGGTAAGTTTCAGGGTGGGTAGCTGATATTCTGAGTAGAATAGAATCATAAAAAACACTAAATTCAAGACATAATTAAGCAAACTGACTTTTTTTTTAAACAAATACTTTATTAACTTCTGTTTTACATCATTCATTTCCGCCAGATTTTGAGTTACAATCATTTTCCCCCCATTATTCCCCTACCCAACCTCCCAGAATAGCAGTCCCACAAGATATCGCTTCCTCCAATCTGCTCTCTCCCATACCTTCTCCCATACCCCCATCGACTTTTCCATTAGAGGAAGGTGAATCTTTGTGTCCCAATGCCTGCACATCTTATCTCCCTATTACAAGCAAAAGAGTATTAATAATAGTATTTATATATATTTGAAACATTTAATGTAACGACCTCAAATTTCAGATCCATTTCCTTCCTCCCTTGTCACCCATTCCCTCTGGGGAGATAAGTAATTCAGTATATGTTGTACATGTCTAGCTATGCAAAACATTATCATAGTAGATATATTGTACAAGGCTGCTATAATTCCCTCCCACTCATCCCACCCCCCACCTGGTCCATTCCCTACATGATCCTGTCCCTCTTCTATAGTGGGTACTTCCAACCTCCCCTCACCCCAAGGATGCCCTCCCATCCATCATCCCTCCTCTCATCCCCCTTCCCCTATCCTGCTGCAGGTTGAGATATCCCATTTAGTATGTATGTCATTTTCTCCCTGAACCAAATTCAATGTGAATGTGGTTTTGCCTTTTAGCCTTCCTTATTCTCCCCCTCCTTTGCAACCACTTCCCCTTGCTTCTTCTACATGGGATAGCTTACCCTACCCTGTCTCTCCCCATCTCCTCTTGCCACTTTCCTCTCTCACCTCATAATTTCATCCCTTGAGTATTCTCCCTTCCCAACAAATTCAACCTATGCCCTCTATCCATATATAACTGTAACCATATACATACACATTCACATATGTATTCATATGACCACACCCCTTCTTCCATTATTTTCATAGTGAGAAAGATATCATCAGTCACAGTTATTGCTTTTCCATATAGGAATGTAAATAGTTCAACTTTGATAAGTTCCTTTGATTTCTTTTCCCTGATTACCTTCTCAGGCATCTCTTCCTTCTTGTGTCTGGATGTCAAATTTTCTATTCAACTCTGGTTTTTCCTCAAGAATGCTTGAAAGTCCTCTATTCCACTGAATGACCATATTTTCCCCTGAAACAAAATACTCAGTTTTGCTGGGCAGGTGACCCTTGGGTTCAGTCCCAGCTCTTCTGCCCTCTGGAATATCATATTCCATGCCCCTTGATCCCTCAGTGTAGAAGCTGCCAGGTCCTGTGCTATTCTGATTATGTTTCCACAATATTGAAATTGTTTCTTCCTGGCTGCTTGTAGTATTTTCTCCTTGATCTGGGGATTCTGGAACCTGGCTATAATATTCCTGGGAGTTTTCTTTTTGGGATCTTTTCAGGAGGTGATCTGTGGATTCTTTCAACCTCTATTTTGCCCTCTGGATCTAAAACATCAGGGCAGTTTTCCTTGAGAATTTCTTGAAGGTGATTTCTAGGTTCTTTCTTTGATCATGGCTTTCAGGTAGTCCAATAATTTTTAAATTGTCTCTCCTGGATCTATTTTCCAGGTCAGTGGTTTTTCCCATGAGATATTTCACATTGCCTTCTAATCTTTCGTTTGTTTGGATCTGCTTAACAGCATCTTGATTCCTCATAAAGTCATTAGCTTCCATTTGCTCCAGTCTAACTCTGAAGGAATGAATCTCCTCAGTGAACTTTGAGATTCTTTTTCCATCTGGCAAATTCGACTTTTTAAGGCATTCTTCTCCTCATTGCCCTTTGGGCCTCCTTTGCCATTTGAGTTAGTCTATTTTTTAAGGTGTTGTTTTCCTCAGTCAGGCTGTTGACCCTCATTTCATACTTTTCCTGCATCCTTCTCATTTCTCTTTCCAATTTTTCCTCCACTTCTCTTATTTGATTTTTAAAGTCCTTAAGGTCCTCTATGGCCTGCAACCCGCTCATGTTTTCCCCTGGGGCTTTTGGAGCAGGACTTCTGACCTCACAGTCCTTTTCCTGCTCTATGCCCCAAAATAGGAGTCTAGGGTTGCATTTTTCTGTTTCCTTTGCCTTGGCATGTTGCCACTTAATTGCTTGACTTTTGGGCTTGCTGCCACACTATGGCTTTAAGGCCAGATAGAGGAATTTTCGTCCAGAATGTGTGGGGGGCAACTTCCGTTTCTGGCAAGCTGTAAACCCACCCACAACTTCCACCCTAGATCACAATCCAGATCCAGGGAGGTTAAAGCAAGAGCGATTACCCCCCAAGACTGATCGCTGGATCTCCCCACGATTTGTAGGCTGGGAGGCGGAAATGCCTATGAAAACTACAAAATGGCTTGTCTCCTCAGCGGCTTCTAGCCCCCAGGGGAGGGAGCTGACGCATTCCCCAAATACAGGTCCCAAAGTCCATAGGACACTAACCTCTTACTTTGTCCTAGGCAAGTCTATGTTGATAATTCTGGAATCTCCACAGTTCCTGGTGTTCTGGGGTTCCTCCAGCCAGCTGCTGGCCCTGCCGCCCTGGGGCTAAAACCTCGGCTCACGTGGACCTGGGCTCGGCTCGGCTCCTGCACTCTGCGTGCTGCCGGCTCCCAGACCACTGCGCTGGTCCTTCCTGCAGGGTGCTGGGCTGTCCTCAGCGGGAGGTTAGCTTCTCTGTGTTGTTCTGTGGGTGCTGGGGCTCCAGAAGTTTTTCAGAGTCCTTTTTTACATAGTTTGTGGAGAATGTGGGGGCAGAGAGGCTTGGATGAGCTGTTTCTACTCCGCCATCTTGGCTCCGCCCAGCAAACTGACTTTTAAAAAAAGGTATTTTGTTATAATAGTTTCCTTTTGTTTAGTTGTATGTTACTCTTCATGACCCTGTTTGGGGATTTCTTATCAAAAATACTGGAGTGGTTTTCCATTTCCTTCTCCAGTTCATTTTATAGATGACAAAACTGAAGCAAATGGTGAAATTACTTGTTCAGGGCATAGCTAGTAAGTATCTGAGGACAGGTTTGAACTTGCAATGAGTCTTCCTGATTCCAAGTGCAGCACTTTGTCCACTGAGTCAGCTAATTGCCCCCCTAGGTAGTCATTAAAATTGGCCTGTCAATCAAAAATGGTCACCATGTTAACCTGTTACCAATCTCCTGCTTGCTACATGGTCTCCAAGAGTTCTCACTGAGGATTTCTTTTAGTAATTTTCAACTGCAAAGTCAATAGAAATTGTCCATGTTGAGTGAATCTGTTATTTTTATATAATGCTTCTAAATATAGACTCCCTAGGTAGTGGAATTCAAACATAAATTTATTTGGGGGTAATTCAGAGCAGTGCTGTTTGATAGGCTTGTTCTGGAATAAAGTTCTACCATTATTTTCCCAATACTGGTAAATGCTCTAGAGAAGCGCTAACCTATGCTAATGTAGACAAACAAATGTCTTAACTTACCCCAATGATAATAGAAGGGAAGACCCAAGATCAGACACCATCATGACTTCAACAACATTATCCACATCACCACAATCCTCCCCACTTTTCTCTGTCTCCATTTTTAACCTTCCCCAGGAGGCTTTTCCCCCAGTAATAATAGTTGACATTTACACAGCACTTTAAGATCTGTAAACACTTAACATATGCTATTTCATTTGATACAACACTGTGAGATAGGCATTATAATTATCCTCATTTTATAGATAACAAAACTACTACTTAAAGAGGTGTAGTAGCAAGCACCCCAGCATCCCTAGAGTGACTGCCAACATAGGTTCTTAGATCTGCTTTGCTAAAGGAAAGCAACTCAAAAATGGGTTAACAAGCTTACTTTAATCAATCAAACATATACTGTTTACCTAGCTTAAGGGAAAAAGTCAGCACCCCAAACTTCAGAGTACATAGACAGAAGTTACAAGACAGAGAAACAGATCAAGCAGACAGGCTTCCAAACTGTCTGAACATTACATACATCCATACCTAATTACAGTTACCAGAGAGGGAAGCATCAACATCTGGGTTTTCAAAGCCAGGGGGAGTTCTCAATGGCTGCCCAGAGTCTCCTCTGGTCAAATCACACAACACTTCTCAAAGTGGGCCCCAAAGCAAAGCCTCCCATCAGGGCTTATATAGCCTTCTCCTGCCTCAGAGAATGTAACAACCTCCATGACCCACTGCCCAATCACAAAGTATCTCCTGAGAAACAAGCCTCCCACCACAGGCTCCAGGTGCACTTAAGCCTAGAGGCAGAGAAGATCTTAAAAATTTACATTCCTATAACAAGAGGTTGAATGGCTCACCCAGAATCACATAGCTAAGTTCTGATCTTTTAGACAATCACTTAGACCCTCTATCCAATAATTCTCACTCTACTGCCATTAGTAACCAAGAATATCCTGGTTCCAACCAAGAAACATACTCCTCTGTCTCCTTCTCCCATTATCTAGGTCTCTTCTGTAACTGATCTGGATTCTCTTCATTTCCATTTTTGAAACATTAAATTGCTCTTATTTGCTAGTTTCTAGGGGTACAGAGATAAAAACAAGACTCTAGAAGCTTAAATTATTCTGAGGATGGAAAACTTTTACATCGATAAGGAAATATAAAATACAGGCAAAATAAATACAAGGGTTTTTTCCATCAGTCTTAACCTAGTCCAGTCCATTGATTTAGATTGGAGACAAAAATACTATAAGGGATCATGGACCACAAAATGCAATAAAATGCAAAAAAAAATAAAAATGTTGTTACTGATCTTACGTCTTCCCTCCTATTATCATTGTGATCAGTGAAGGCATTTCTCTATGAAATAAAAACATATTTGCTAATAGATTATGATAATATACTTTTTATATATTAAAAAGATATTAATTTAAATAGAATGCTACTCTACTCTAGCTTCATAGTCACCATGGCAAAGGGTGCTGAGGGATCAAAAAGGGCAGTATGAACTTCTACAGGAAAGGAAAGGAAAGGAAAGGAAAGGAAAGGAAAGGAAAGGAAAGGAAAGGAAAGGAAAGGAAAGGAAAGGAAAGGAAAGGAAAGGAAAAGGAAAGAGAAGAGCAATGAGAAAGAGAAGAAAAAGGGGGAAGAGTAATGAAGTAAAAGGGAGAGGAGGAGGCAGAGATGGCATCCTCAGGTCCTTGGATACTCAGGTGCAGTAGGTTGGCAGATCCTTTAAAAGGACCCACCTGTTGCCTGCATTTTTAAAATCATCACTGAAGGAAGAAGCAGAGTAATAAAAGTTCTTATTAAAAAGATAGTTGCGTAGGGGAAGGCACTAACAAGTTTAGGAATCAGGAAAGAAGGAGAGGGTGGTACTTGAACTGAACTGGGAAGGAAACTAGGAGTCCTAAGAGGTAGGGGTGAGGAAAGAGAACATTCTAGGACTGGGAAATGGAATGTATAAAAGTTTTGAAGAGAGAAATATAATGGTGGTAATAAAAGACAGCAAGCAAACCATTTTGGCTGGAACACAGACTGGATTGGAACAAAATATAATATGTAAACAACTTGGAAAAATTGGGGGTATATTGTGAAGGGCTTTGAATCCCAAGCAAATAAGCTTATATTTCATCATAGAGAAAATAAAGAAATATCAAAGTTTCTTGAGCAAGTGCATGATGTGGTCAAAGTTATGCTTTAGGAATATCAATTTGGTATCTGTGTGGAAGACAAATTGGGGAAGGATAAGGACAACAATAAGAAGCTATTGCAGTAGCCCCAAGTAAGAATTTTTTTAGTATTTGAATTATTATGGTTGTGTAGTGAGTAGTGAAAAAAGAACAGATATGAGATATTTTGGAGTTAAAATTGTTAAGACCAAGGATGTAATCAGATTTGAGGAAATTCAGTTCTTTCTCAAGTACTATGAGGAGCTCCCTATTTATTTAATCTTCTGATATCCACTGCTCTTAAAATTCTCAGCTTTGAAGAAGGCACCAGCTTCTAGGATAGGCATGGATGCTTACAATGGATAATTTTGTAAGTATTCTTGATCCCCACCAAAAACGTGTTGAGTGGGAATAGGTTAGAAGCCTATTAATAGCTGGGTCATAATGTTTTATTTGCTGCAATAAGGGTCAGAGCCAAAAAAGAAAAACCAAAGAGATGTAGGTCAGATATGTCTGTGAAAGGAGAGTTGTCTTATTTGAAAACTCAGACATGTTTCCATAGGGATTCAGTAAAAGTGCTTTCAAGGGAAACTATTCTGTCCTCAGAAGTTCTCAGAGATATCATCCCATTCTTCTCTTCCGTCCCCTCCTTGAAAGCAAAGTATCTTTATTCCTCATTTAAGGAAAATTCATAACCTTGAATTGCATGCCCTCTTGCCTTTCTCATAGTTGAGCTGAAAATCATTTATTACATGGAGAAGATAGAGTTGCTGAATGTTTTCTTTACTTGATTTTTGTCTTCTAAAGAGAATATATGTTATATGTAGCTATTTATGTACTTGTCTTCCCCATTAGAGGATTAGGTCCTTGAGGACAGGGATTAGTTCCCCCCCTTTCTTTGTATACCCAGGATTTAGCAGAATACCTGATATACAACAAATACTTGTTCACTAACCTATTGAGCAAATAATTTTTGGATTGAAAAGGACAAAAAGAAAATGGTTGATAGTGATCTGATAGTAGAAATTTGTCCTGCAAGTAATGGATGCTTCTGATACAGCTTCCCAATGTCCATAAGCACCAACATGCCCAATACTTGAAGGTAGGGATTGCACTAGTCAGGTGGTATGGGGGATTTTTGAATATTTTTCAATGGGGGCATTTCCAGCAAATCTGGTAAGGGCTTGGGCAGCTAGCTGTTCCTGGAGAGAGATGTAATGTAAGTAGGTTCAGAGTGGCATAATAAAGCCAAAGCCAAATGAGAAAGAAATGAAGGCAGGGAGTGAGAAGGTGAAACATGAGCCACAGGTCCAGGAAACTCTACTTGGCCTTTCTTTCACTTATGTTGGGGCAAGTACTTTACTTTCCCTCAATAATTTAATGCCAACCCATTCAGATATTGAAATAGTAGCTCATTTGGAAGATCAAGAATTCACCATTTTCAGGACCATGACTAGAAATAATGCTGGAAGCTTTACCACTTCCATACTACAAAACGGTGATGCAGGGTTCTGAGGCTTCAGACTGGCAGTACTGAGAGAATTCACCCCATTTTGGTCACCTAGTGTGCAATCTAATGAGACAGCATGAGCAGTGGTGATGAATGAATGCAGCCTCCAGGATTAAAGAAAATGGGTAATGGAGTGCTCGTTGTTTGATTTAACCCTTTGCTCTTTACCTTACTTTTTTTGTTTTAAGTAAATAGTCTTTACTGCTATGTCACATGCTCAGTTCTGGTTCATCAAGGATGAGCTATGTATGGTTGAAAAAAAAGGGTGATATTAGCATTCATTTTCAAAAGACAACACAACTTAAAAAACAGATGTTAGGAACCTGTATGTAGTAGTCCAGTCTTCAAAGAAAATAAGTAAGGAGATAAAAATGGAGAACCAACCTGTTCTTAGTGAACTCAATTCACCTGATCCAATTGAATTTTAAACTAAGACCCTGACATAGTTAACAGATGTGATGTCTAAGTCTTCATTAATGATCATTAAATATCACAGAAAATAGGAAATATGCTAAAGGATAGGAAGAATAAATGTCCCAATTTTCAAGAAAGAAAAGTGAATGAAGTCTGCAGATCACAGCTAGACCAATGAGTTTCACTTAACTGGCAAAATTCCAGAAAATCATACCTAAAAGATTACTAGTAAAAACTGAAAAAAGAAATCATCTCAAAGGTCCATCATGGATTCATAAAAATAGTTAAAATTCATCAATAATATAAGAAGACATTTTGTAGTTTTGTTAAATGCCTTATGAAAAACATGTTATAATACACGTGTATAATGTTATGAAATAACACTGAAGAGTTGATATGTTTGTCTTCTTTTCATATTATTCTGTGCCAGTCCATACTAAGGGCTTAAAGCAGTAAAAATGAAAAGCAAAATACAACAAAAAAACCTGATAAGGTTGTATTTCACAGACCCAGTCTGATGGCACCAATCCAGTATCCTCAAAGTAATGACTCAGTGTGAAACCCCTTCTCCCACATGCTGTATGAGATAGAAAATATTGATCCTCCTTATGTACAAGAAAAAAGGGAATGTAATCCTATATGGAGGTAGGAGTGGGTTGATGACAAACAAAGAAGAGACAGCTAGAGGTAAAGGAGATTTCATATCTGAGAGAAAGAGAAATTAGAAACCTCAATAGAGTCAAACCAAACCCATGGAGTTTACATTAAATAGGGACTCAGATCCCACAGTCCTAAACTAGAAGAACTTGAAGATGTAAAAGAAAATTAGTGCTACAAGTATGTGGAAAGTGAGGGGTCAAACATTAAGAAAGGAAACCAAAGGCAAGTTACAAGGCATATGGGAAAAAGACTGAATTTTTAAAAATCAAGAAAAAAGTGATTAGGAGCAAACCTAAGAAGATAGGTCAAAAGGGAGATAAATAAAGACAAAAGGAAAAAAAAGTTAGAATTTTTTTTTGGTAGACCTTAAAAGAATGACTATATATTACACTTTAAAGAAAAGTAGACCAGGTTGGCTAGGTGGCACAGTGAGTAGAGTACTGGCCCTGGAGTCAGAAGGACCTGAGTTTGGATCCAGCCTCAGACACTTAACACACAAACAAAAAAAACCTAGCCGTGTGACCTTGGGCAGGTTACTTAACCCCAATTGCCCTCCAAAAAAAAAAAAAGAAAGAAAGAAAGAAAAAAGAAAAGTAGATGAATAACAAAATAAAGTCGAAGAAATGCCTAGAGATCATGGAACAAGTATCTACAAAATGTATCAAAATGTAAACAACCCCTTTATTTTATTTAAATTTTCAATAATTTTATGTTATTTGATTATATTTTCCAATTCATGGGTATTTTTCTCCTCCTCCCACTTTCCTCTCACACCTGAACAATAACCATAACCACCACCACCTCAATAATGAAAAATTAATGTTTCAAAGGAAATATATATATATTTTTCAACTGAGGCAAATTCCCACATTAGCCATGTCTAAAATTTCAGATCTCATTCTAGATTTTGAAACAATAACTTCTTTGTCAAGAAGTAAGTAGCGGGGCAACTGGGTGGCACAGTGAATAGAGCACTGGCCCTGGAGTCAGAAGGACCTGAGTTCAGATCTGGCCTCAGACAATTAAACACACACAAACAAAAACCTAGCCGTGTGACCTTGGGCAAGTTACTTAACCCCAATTGCCCTCCAAAAAAATCCAAAAGAAGTAAGTAGCATACTCCATCATCAGTCCTCTAGAAAAATGATTTATCATTGTAATGAACAGAATTCTAAAGTATTTCAAAGTGTTTTTTCTTTATGATATCATTATATAAAATATTTGATATTTCTGCTAACTTCACTCAGTATCAGTTCACAGATGTCTTTCAAGTTACATCTGAAACTATCCATTTTAAAATTTATTTTTTTAAAATGGTGCTTTACAAAGTAAAGGCAGAGACTCACCTAAGGTCTCCCCCAAACCCCTCCCAATGCTTTTTAAAATTACTCAAAACAAATTCTAGAGCAGGAGAACTCACAAAAAGACAGAATGAAACAAAATTTCAGCCCAAGAAACCTTGGAACTTCTGCAGGAAAGGTCTATTGTATCAAGGTGAAAGAGGAATATGGTCCAGCACAGGCCACACCAGCACAGACCTGACTGAAGCAAACCCAGAACTGGCCTTGGGAGTGACTGAATCAGCAGCAACAGCAGCAACAATGGCTTCTTCCAGAGGTTTTTGTTCACAGATGATATGGGGGTCAAACAATAGGTCAGAAGGAAATGATAGGGGCCTTTTCCCTAGTACTGAGGTAGGACTCTGTTACTTTTCCCATACTGGGATCCAGGTCATAGTCCTGGGTGGCAGTCTTGGGGTAAGGAGGAGCACTAGGATAGCAGAGCTTGTGACCACAGTGGAGAGGGATCTCTCCACACAGTTCTAGGACAGAAAAGAGTGCTGTGGTCACTCACAGACCAGAGTACAGGCCAGGAGAGGAGTAAACACTTTTTAGATCATACCAATTAGAAGAACAGGTCCCTAGAAGTATCTCTGAAAACAGCTGCACAAAACCTCTGAAAACTGGGACTATGCAGGAACCCTCCACCCTGGAAGCAGAGTCCTACTTAAACACACAGTTGAAAGTCAAGTAAAAATCTGAGGAAATGAACAAACCATAAGAAAAAAAGCTCTCATTATATAAAGTTATTATAGTGACAAGGAAAATAAAAATACATGGTCAGAAGATAACAAATTCATGGCTCCTACATCCAAAGTCTCCAACTAAAATATGAATTGATATTAGGTTATGGAAGAGCTCAAAAGGGATTTTGAAAGGTAAGTAATCAAGGTAGAGGAAAAATTGGGAAGAGAAATAAAAGTGATGAAAGAAATTCATGAAAAATGAGACCACAACTTGGTAAAGGAGACAAAAAAAGTACCGAAGAAAATAGCACCTTAAAAAACAGACTAGACCAAATGGTATAAGAGGTCCAAAAAAGCCAATGAGAAGAAGAATGCCTTAGAAAACAAAACTGGACAAATGAAAAAGGAAGTCCAAAAGTTCATTGAAGGAAATTATTCCTTAAAAAAATTAAAGTGGAGCAAATGAAAGCTAATGCCTCTATGAGAAATAAAAAAAAAAAATATAAAACAAAACCAAAAGAATGAAAAAAAAGACAACATCAAATATCTCACTGGAAAAACAACTGACTTAGCAAATAGATCCAGGAGAAACAATTTAAAAATTATTGGACTATCAAGGCCATGATCAAAAAAAGTACCTAGACATTATCTTTCAAGAAATTATGAAGGAAAACTGCCTTGATTTTTTTAGAACCAGAAGGTAAAATAGAAATTGAAAGAACCCAACAATCCTCTCCTGAAAGAGATCCCCAAATGAAAACTTCCAGGAATATTATAACCAAATTCCATAGCAAACAGGTCAAGAAGAAAATATTGCAAGCAGTCAGAAAGAAATAATCCAAGTGTGGTAGAGTCATAGTCATGATAATACAAGATTAAGCAACTTCTACATTAAAGGATCAGAGGACTTGGAATATGATATTTTGGAGGGCAAAGGAGCTAGGATTACAACCAAGAATCACATACCCTACAAAACTGAGGATAATCCTTTGGGGGTAAAAATGGATATTCAATGAAATAGAGGACTTTCAAGTATTCTTGATAAAAAGATCAGAATATTAGGGTGTTTAGAAGGAGTATAAATAGACAAAGGGCACAGATGTGAATTGAATATGAAGGGATGATATCTAAAAATAATAAAATTAAGGGTTGAGAGAGGAATGTACTTGGAGAAAGAGGAAGGGACAGGTAGAATGGGGTAAATTATTTCACATAAAAGGGGCAAGATAAAGCTTATATAGTGGAGGGAAAGGGGGGAATTGAGGGGGAGTGAGTGAAGATTACGTTCATCAGAATTGACTCAAAGAGGGAATAACATACATTGACAATTGGGTATAGAAATCTATGTTATCCTACAGGAAAGTAGAAGGGGAAGAGGATAAGAGAAGGGTGGAGGGTGATAGAAGCGAAGACAGATCAGGGGAGGGGGTAGTCAGAAGCAAAACACTTTTGAGGAGGGACAAGGTAAAAGGAGAGAAAGAATAGAAGAAATGGGAGGAAATAGGATGGAGGGGAATGTAGTTCTCATGTTTTTCTCCCTTTTGTTCTGATTCCTTCAAAACATGACTAATGTGGAAATGTGTCTATTAGAATTATATATGTATAACCTTCATTAGATTTCATACCATCTTGGGGTAGGGGTAGGGCAGGGATGGAGGAAAAAAAAATTGGAACTCAAAATCTTATAAAAGTAAATGTCAAAAACTATCTTTACATGTAGTTGGAAAAAAATAAATACTATTTGGTAGAAAAATAAAATAACATTTAAAAAGTCATACTTTAATATTCAATTTTAAAATTTTGAATTCCAAATTCTCTTCTTCCTTGCAATCCCTCCCTTACCCATTGAGAAAGCAATATGATATCGATCATACATGTGAAGTCCTGTAAAACATATTTCACATTAGCAATGTTGCAGAAAAAAGCAAGGACATTAAATGTAAAAAAGTGTGTTTTACACTGCACTCAGTTCATCAGTTCTCTTTCAGGACATGAACAGCATTTTTCATTATGAGTCTTTTGGAATGGTTTTGGAATATTGTATTGATTAGAGGAGCTAAGTCTTTTACAATTGATCATCATTAGAATATTATTGATGTTGTGTACAATGTTCTCCTGCTTCTGCTCACTTCACTTTGCATCAATATCATACAAATCTTCCCAGGATTTTCTGAAACCATTCTGCTTGTTATTTCTTATAGCATAATAGTATTCCATCACAGTCTTATACAAGAACTTGTTCAACCAATCCTCAAATGATTGGTAACCTTCCAATATACAATTCTTTGCCACCACAAAAAGAGTTGCTATGAATATTTTTGTGCAAATAGGCCCTTTTTCATTTTCTTTTATGTCTTTGGGATACAGAGCCAGTAGTGGTATTGTAAGGTCAAAGAGTATGAGTGATTAATTTTTAGAGTCCTTTAGGTTTAGTTCCTAATAGTTTTAGAGTCTGGTTGGACCATTTCAGAGTTCCAACCACAATGCATTAGTGCCCTTATTTTTCCATACCCCCTCCAGCATTTATCATTTTCCTTTTCTGTTATGTTAGCTAGTCTGATAGTTGTGAGATGGTACCTCAGAGGTGTTTTGATTTACATTTATCTAATCAAATGTGATTTAGAGCATTTTTTATGTGACTATTGCTGGCTTTGATTTCTTCTTTTGAAAACTGCCTGTTCACATTCCTTGACCATTTACAAGTTGAAAAACTACCCTTATTTTGTAAAAACAATCCCTTTAAAAGAAGATATTAGAATGTAGTTTTAAAAGCAGAAATATATAGCACAAATAGATCACCTAAATCACCTGACAAATAATTTCTACCAATTGATAAAGACAATAAAAAATAGGATGAAACATCTGGAATACAGAAATACTGAAATGGAAGAAAATTTATTAGAAAAGAAAGCTTTGAAAGATCACATGAATCCCATATAGACCAAGGAAACTAACATTGAAGACAAGATGAACAAAGATAAATAATGTAAGGGTCATAAGTCTCCTAGAAAAATATGATAAAGATGCTGAATATGATGGTATATTAGGGAAAAAATAAGGAAACTTCCAAGAAGATTTGGTTATATGTTGTAAATCTATGGATTACCACCAGGGAAAACCTCTGTTTAAACTCCAAAGAATGTAATGATTAAATCTCATAATTTTAATATCAGGTAATAGATTTTGGAAGCAACCAGGAAAAAGGAATTCAGCTATGAAGAAAATTCAATTCAAATATAACAGGATCTTATGTAAGAGAAATTGGATAAGCATTTCATGTGTCTTACTTAGAAAGTAAAAGAGGTAATATGCCTGCAACATAAGAAGCTAGGATAGAGTACTGGGCCTGGAATTGGGAAGATTTGAATTCAAATCCAGCCTCAGATACTTACCAGTTATGTAACCCTTGGCAAGTCACTTAACTTCTGTTTGTCTCAGTTTCCTCAACAGAAAAATAATAGCAGCATCTACTTCCTAGAGTTACTTTCAGATCAAATGAAATACTATTTGTAAAGCACTTAGCATAGTACCTGATACATAGTCAGCAATATATAGATGCTTATTCTCTTCCCCCAAATCCTATTAATGTATCTTGCAAAACTGATGAAAAAAATGAAGTGTGGCAAAGTTAAGCAACTTATGCAAGTTTATAATGGTACTTAGTGAAAGATCTGAGGTTTGAAATTTGGGTCCTCTCAAGTCATCCCCAGCATTCTTTCTACTGTGTCATAATGAATGCTCTACCTATAATGAATGCTTCTTGAGAAAAGAATCCCACAGTGTGACTAGTTGGCATGGTGATTAGAGCACCAGCCCTCTAATCAGGAGGACCTGAGTTCAAATCTAACCTCACGCACTCAACACTTACTAGATGTGCAATCTTGGGCAAGTCACTTAACCCCAATTGCCCTCCCAAAAAAAGAAGAGAAAAAGAGAAAAGAATCCCACAATAGGATATTACCTAAGTTAAGAAGTTGGGTGAGGAAATTGAGGAGAAAGATAGTGTTAAATTATACTTAACTGTGAGGGTATAGAAAGGACCAAAAGAGGGAGAAAATAAATTAATAATAACAATAATAGGCAGAACAAATTATAGAGAATTAGCACCTAGATACATGAAATAACCAAGAGCCATTACCCAATAGAAAAGCAAGCAAAGGATATTTTTTAAAGTTCTGAGAACTGAAAATCATGGGAAAGATAGTTCCAAATCATTAATAATAAGAAACAAAAATTAAAAATAATTTCCTGATTTCACTGTATGCCAAGTAAATTGGCAAATAAGATTAAAGACAAAAATAAACCATGATGAAGTTGTACAAGAAGACAGGAACACTAGGCAAATGCTTTTGTGATCCCCAATTTACAGGTGAGGAAACTGAGGCAAACAGAAATTGTGACTTGCCCCAGCTTACACATTTAGAAAGTATTTGGAACTAATTTTGAACTCAGGATTCCTGACCAAAACGTGAGTTCTATCCACACCATTCCTACCTGTCTGAATGGTATTATTATTATGGTAGGTTAAAGGAATCCCGTAAAAAATATTTTTATTTTAGGGAACATTTTTTCCGTGTCTTTCATTATATTCTTTTTGGAAAAATGAAAAAATATTGGGTACTTCATAGTATATTTGAGTAGATTTGGGACTGGTTGAATATCCAGACACAAAGAGTTGTCATTTATGATTCAGGGTCAACTTAGAAGGGGGTCTCAGTTGTACGATGACACCTATGAATGACACTAAGTTATTTTACATTTTGATCTACAACTTGGATAAAGGCATATATAGCATCCTTATTAAGCCTGTTCATGACTAAGATGAAAGGAATACCACTATGAATCACATTCCAATATAACTTGACAACCTGGAAGAGTGGGTCAAATAGAATAAGTTGAAAATTGATAGAGATAATATAAAGTTTTACACTTGGGTTAAAAAAATCAATTTCATAAGATAAAAGGTTAGGGAACTCTGTCTAAAATAGCAATACATCTGAAAATGATCTGAAGGTTTTAATGAGCTATGAGATAAGAATGTATCTACAATTTGTCACAGAAGTAAAAAACAAAAACAAAAACCTAATCCAATCTCAGGTTGCAGTAAAGGAAATCCAACATCCTAAACAAATCCAGTTCAGAACACATGTAATATATAATGTTCAACTCTGATAGCAACCATATTTTAGGAAGAACACTGACAGACTAGAAAGTGTCCAGAGGATTGATGAAAAGTCTTGAGATAATGCCTTATGAGGATCATTTATAGGATCTATGAATAGCTAGCATGAAGAGGAAAAAGTGTTGTATTAAGAGAGCTGTATTTAAGCATTTGAAGAGTAATTAAACTTCCTAGTTCAAAAGCACAGAAATAGAAACAATACAGGGAAATGGCAGAAAGGCTAATTTAGATTTGATCTAAGGGAAATAAAAACTCATAATAAGAGCTTATCCAAAAAAGGGATTTGACTGCATCTGGAAGGTCCCTTCATTAGACATCTCCAATAAAGTATTGAAAGAATACTTGGTGTTGCAGAGATGGTTTTTCTGTTATATGTTGGATTGATGACCTCTGGTATCTCTTCCAACTCTGAGATTCTGTGATTCCAAAGATAATATTCCAAAAACAGCACAAAGCAACATATTGGGGAAGATTTGTTTCTTTTTATCCTCCTCTTTCCTGACAGTTTTGCATAGTGGAGTCCACATAGAATCAGAAAGACTTAAGTTCAAAGCTCACCCCTTCTGAAACCAATAGTGTTTGTATGTGGGGAAATCTCTTAGCTTCTCAGTTCTCCAGATCATCCTGCAAAACTGTAAGTCATTGAGCAACTGGTAAAGAAAGTTTCCTTATAAGGGGTATGCCTACTCAAATGAAACCACAGATACAGAAACAACAAAATCTCAAATAATAATGAGAGCATCCCTTTTCTTCAATTACTCTTTGGTCTTAGATTCCTCCTCAATCATTTTTTTTCATTTGTGTCCTAACAGATCGCCATTAAACATTTTTTGTAAAGTTTTAAAAAAAACATCCTATTTCTTTAGAGAAAACTTATCAGAGAACTAATCATATATTTCTTTGTTGGCATGAAACAAAAATGTAAATATTTTAAGTTTGGCATAAAGGTGTGCTCTTAAGAGTAATGAAAATTTGATTAGTGTTTTTTAAATGGTAAGTTGTTTTAGCAATCTGCTGGAAATTTGCTCAGACTTACAAAAACAGTGTATTCTTTGTATAATGCTGTTAACAATACACTTCAAGAAATAGATGTGATTTTAACATATATTTCATCTACTAATGAAATATAGCCTTGAATGGCTAAGGTTGTTTCCATAGGACTTTTCTTTAAGTAGTCATTATAAATTATGGGTTCAATTTAAAAAAAAAAAACAAGTAGCTAGTTGTTTGAGAGTCTAAATCTAAAGTAGCAATTGTGAGAGTTAGGATTATATAGGAGAGTGAATATTAAGAAGGTAACAACTGAAGAAGATCAGAAGGCAGAGGCACTATCTCCTATACCCCAGGACTAGATGTGATTATAAAAACTAAGTTATTATTAAAAAATGCACAGGTAAAAGAGAAAGAGTCCAACCATACAGAACTACTATAGGAATAGAAAAGACATTTTCAGAGGAGGATACTGAAACAAAGAAGCCCTTTTCTACCCCCAAGAGTAATGTCAATGGTCACCTATCCAAAAAGAATTCATTGAAGAACTTAAAAATACTTTTAAAATCAAATGAGAGAATAAAAAAGAAAAAAAAGAATAAAAAAAGAAAAAAAATGAGAGAGATTGAGGAAAAATTAAAAAGAAAAATGAGAATAAAAGAAAAATAAGAAGATTATGACAAGAAAGTCAACCAATTAGAAAAAGAGAACCAGAATCTTAAGGAAGAAAATGACTCCTTGAAAATCAGAATTTGTCAAATGGAAGCCAGCAAAGTTATAAATGATGAAGAAAATAAGAATGTGAAACATCTCATAACAAAAATGATGGATCTAGAGATCAGATAGATCAAGAAGAAAAAAAAAACATAAGAGTAATTGGACTCCTTGAAAGTCCTCACCAAAAAAAAGAACTTTGATACAATAATACAAGAAATAATTAAAGAAAATTGTTCTGAAGTATTAAAACAAGAGGTGAAAATAGAACTAGAGAAAATTCACCAATCACCACCTGAAAGAGATCCTACAAGGAAAACTCACAGGAATATTATAGTTAAATTCCAACCCCCCCCCCCCCCCCGATCAAGGACAAACTATTACAAACAACAAGAAAAAACAATTTACATTTGATGGTATGACAATTAGAATCACACAAGAGCTAGCACTGGCAATACTAAAAGATCACAAGTCTTGGAATGCTATGTATTGAAGAGCAAAAGAATTGGGCCTCCAGCTAAGAATATCATATTCAGATAAGTTCAGAATAATTTTGAATGAAAAAAAATGGACATTTGATCAACTGTCAGACTTCCTTTCAGGACTGTTAAATAAAGCCCTGAACTCAATAGAAGATTTGACATACAAAAGCCAAGAGAAATACAAGCTATGTACCAATGACCAATTACAAGGGACTCAATAAGGATAGAATCTTAAACTTTTATGTATGGAAAATGTAAAGCCTCTCTCTAAGATTGTTACTAGTAATTAGGTAACTTATAAGAAAGATTGGGGGTAGACCTGAGTATGAGGTGACTTTAAAAAGTAAAACCCTCCAAGAACAGCTAAAAGAATAATTATTCTCTACAAATGAGGTGAAAGAGGAAGAACCAGTAGAGAAAAATTAAATGAGGGAGAGGGGCTGTTAGTTCTGGAAACATATTTTCATTGAGAAGGGGTTTAAGAGGAGGAAAAGTCTTCTAAATTTAGAAAAGAAATAAAACTCTAAGGGCATAGGGAGAGGGGAGAGGATAAAGAAGGGATCTTTAGAGGGGAGGGTGAGGGAACAAGTTAAAAGAGGGGTATAGAAGGTTGTTTAGATTTAGAGGAATGGGAAGATAAGAAAGGGAGCTTTAGAGAGTAGAGGGGTGCACTAGATCAAAGGGGTGTACAAAAGGGTGTTTAGATTTAGGGGAATGGGAGGGTAAAAGAGGCATTGTGGGAGTGGGGTTAGTTAAATAATAAAAGGGCAAGGTAGCAGGTAGAAGCAAAGTAGAGGAATTAAGAGAAATAGATAAAAAAGGTAAACACAAGCATAAAAACAAGATTAGAAGTAGAAACTCTAAGGGAAAGTATATGTGTATGTATGTGTGTATATATATATATATATATATATATATATATATATATATATATATATATATATTAATGCTTATATATAAATATACCCATGTTCAGTTGTAGCCTTGGGGTGATGAGTAGGGAGGAGTAAGGGGAAAAAAGAACAAAGTAAAAAGTGTATAGCAGAGAACAAAAGAAAACTTATAAGGAAGCAAAGAAAAGATGGAAAGCTTTCAATTTAATCTATAGTTATTCAATATATAGAGTTCTTGAAATGTTAAATTATTGCTGTATACTCTGAATTTTCTCCTATGTTCTGCTGTGCACATGACGTGGCTTTTTTTTCCTTTTCTTATTTTGTATTTAAGTTCAGTATGTGAATTTATAATGTTTCGTTCTCTCTTCTTATTATGTATTAAACTTTAATATTTTCTAAAGTAAAAGAAATTGAAATAAGAAGATATAAGAAATTTGGGCTGTTTTTATTATATAGTTTTAGAGTAGTAATTAAATAAAATGTAAAGTGACAGTCAGACTTTATAAGTGCCTATATAGTGTGGCTCATTTTCCATTTTTCGTTTTTTTTTTTTTTGGCTGGATTAATGAGGCTAGGTGACTTCCAAGGTTCTTTCCTCCTTCTAAATGATTTTATGATTTAAAATCATCTGATCCAATGTATCTATGTGGCAGCTATCTGCCAGGAAAAATAGGAAAAAATTTGTTTTATTTTAGTAATTGACTCCCTAACCAGACTAAGCATATTGCATGATACCATACTTGCAACGTGAGTCCGGAAGCAATCTTTACGTTTCATTCGTTGTGATGGTAAACAGCCCTAAATAGTGAATGTGCTGAAAAAGTATTTCAATAAACTAACAAGAAGTAGAAAGAAAGGAACAAGGAGACAAGTGGAGAACTAGATTTTTAAAAAATAGAAACAAAACAAACCTGGGAAAATGGGAAACTACCCAATCCCTAAAGTCTCAATTCCATTAAATAAAAGATTGTAGAGATAGAAAATGCTAATTATCTGAGATTTGTAATATAAGTCAAAGACCTCGCTTCAAACTGATATGTGGGAATCCCCTAGTCCATGCCCATTCAGAACTTCAGAAAGGTAAGGAAGACTGCATTGTCCAATGGAAAGAAGATGGAGTTCTGGAGAACACAAGTCCAAATCTCAATTCTAACAAAAATAACTTGAGTGACTTTGAACAAATCCATTGACCTCTCTGGGTCTCATTTCCTCATCCATAAAATGAGATCAGACTAAATGCTCCATGAGATTCTGCCTAGCTTCAATGCTGTGATTTTACGCATGACTAATAATTAAACTTTATTTGAGGATGAAAGGGAATTCTTGGAAAGGTTCTTTTCATGATGTTATACAAATCTCTTCTAACTTTATTTCCTCCTGACCAAGTATTAAATAAAGTACTTACGGAAACCTTCACAAAGACTAAATTTTGCATTATAGTATTTTTGATTAAAAAATTACTGTCTACTAAGATTATGATATAATTTTAAAGTTGCTATCTAAGTATTCATATCAAATATTTTTGTAGTAAATGAATACTTTTGAGACTTGAGTTAATGGATATACATTCCTTTTATTTTCTCAATATATTATTTACCTTTGAAAGAACTAACATAATAAGCATTCCAATGACAATTTCCTACTGGTCTTTACGAGTCATCAGCAGGTAATAATAGTCTATCTGAAAGTAAAAATGAGTGAAGGAGAGGAATAAGCAGGAACTTCTAACCAATTGCCCTGATGCGAATCATCATGAACACCCCAGGTTATTGTGTTTTCTTCTTAGTCTAACAGAGGTTCAGGCACAAAGCATTAACCACATGAGGTCACTGTTGTTCATATATGAATTACAACTAGCATATAAATCTTGATGGTTCTGATTTTAATAGTGCTAGAATTTGTGACTAGAACAAACGAAAAAAAAACCCTATAGATTATTTAGAAATAGTCATAAACATAACTTGAAATTTCAGAAAAACAATTTTAAAAAAATCTATACTTTTTTGAACATAAGTTTTACTTTTTTAATAAATAAAAATTTGAAGTATTTTAATGAAAACCTTTCAAGAGAAACTCCAGCCGATTTTTAAAAGTATAAGGCACCTATCCAAAGCCTTGCTTTTTTTTTGTTAAATTCACTCTGAAATTATCTGCATGAGACTATGATTCATGCATAATTTTCTGTTGATTTTTGAAGGGTTGAGTTTTATTGTCTTGTACTGTTTATTGTTTTATGGTACTTTCCCTAATACAAAATAATATCTAAATAAGATATCTTGAATGCAGGGGCAATGATTTATGTAAAAATAACATATATTATAGTATGTAAGTATCCATTAATCAGATATTTTGTAGCTCTTTAGTAAAGATAAAGTCAGATGACATGCATTGTTGAGTACCTTGTACCAGGGTATTGACAGTGACAGCGGAGAGAAAGGGGCAAAGATTAGTAATATTATGAAGGTAAAACCAACAGGACTTGCTAACAGATTAGATGTAGCAGAGTGGGATGTAGTATAATGAACAGTCAGAGAATACTTAGGTTGCTAGCTTGGGTGCCTAAAAGAATGGCAGTACCCTCAATAGTAATAGGGACATTAAAAAGGGGGAGGAGGTTTCCAGAGCCAAAGTGATGGAGCAAGCAGTTAATCACCATAACTCTTCTATATTCACCTCCAAAGAACCATAAAATAGTGCTAAAAAAAAAACCTGGAACAGTAGAACCTGGAAAAAGGTGAGGTGAAAAAAATCTTTTAACCCAAGAAACTTGGAAAATCAGCAAGAAACATTCACTTCACTTGTGTAAAAAGGGAGCTCAGTTCAGGACAGGTAGCATCCCAACAAGCCAGCAACATGCCTTACCTCAGCACACCAGCAGCAGTTCTAGTATGGTGGAGCAGGAAAACACCAACAACAGGAACCTGCATGTGCTTTAGCATAGACAGGAGAATCAACAGGCTCCAGTTCTGAGAAGCACCATGTGCTTCAGTGTAGCCAGAACAAACATGCATTTCCCAGTGGCCAGACTTCCATGTCCTTCAATACAGCTCCAGGCAAACAGGCAATTTTTAGTGGTTAGACAGTGATGTGCTTCAATATAGCCTCAGGCAAATAAACAACCTCCAGAGGCCAGACAATCACATACATCAGTGTACCCTGGAGACACACAGAAACACCCCACTGGGCCTCAGCACATACCTCAACATATACAACCTGCCAAATACCTACAGCAGGTCTGCAAAACATTCAGACCATCAAAGGATTTTGGGCAATCTATGAAAAATGTAGATGATGTAAAACATGCCTGTACAACATACCATCCATGGGTCATATATTGTGCAGGCCTGAAGTATGGCCTCCAATGTTCCAACCACCTCACCCAAAATCTCCAGGGAAGCACTAGACATGAGGGTCCCCTGTGGGCCTTAGGGCAATATCAGTAAAGCATGTAATGGGAATGTAAATTTAAGATCTTCCCTGCCCCTAGACCTTGTG
The DNA here is from genome assembly GCA_011680675.1 of Gymnobelideus leadbeateri. Lineage (NCBI taxonomy): Eukaryota > Metazoa > Chordata > Mammalia > Diprotodontia > Petauridae > Gymnobelideus > Gymnobelideus leadbeateri. Next base: position 126,309 of record WOXC01001172.1, read on the forward strand.
ATAGGCTTAAGTGCACCTGGAGCCTGTAGTGGGAGGTTTGTTTTTCAGGAGATACTTTGTGATTGGAAAGTGGATCAAGAGGATTGTGATATTCTCTGAGCCAGGAAAAGGCTGTATAAACCCTGATGTGAGGCTTTGATTTGGGGCTCACTTTGAGAAGTGTTGTGTGATTTGACCAGACGAGACTTTGTGCAGCCATTGAGATCCCCCTGGCTTTGAAAACCCAGATGTTGATGCTTCCCTCTCTGGTAACTGTGACTAGGTATGAATGTATGTAATGGTAAGACAGTCGGAGGCCTGTCTGCTTGAAATGTTTCTCTGTCTTGTAACTTCTATCTATATACTCTGAAGTTCAGGGTGCTGCCTTTTTCCCCTGAACTAGGTAAATGATATGTTTGACTGAGTAAAGAAATATTGTTAACCCATTTTGAGTTGGTTTCCTTTAGAAAAGCATATCCAAGAACCTGTGTTGTCAGCCACCCTAGGGACACTGGGGTGCTTGCTGCTACACAGCACCAGGTAAACATTCAAGGCCTACAGCCACTGGCGTAAGAAGCCTGAGACAGTGTCCCTTCCACTCTGGGAACAGAGCTCAAATTTAAAAGAAAGTAAAAAGATAAAAAAAGATGAGCAGCAAACAACAGAAAAAGAATCTGACCATCAAAAGTTATTATTTTGACAAGGAAGACCAAGACACAAACTCTGAAGAAGACAACAATAATAAAACACCTTTTGGGCAGAACCCCAGAGAAAAATGGGAAGTGGTCTCAAGCCTAGAAAGAACTCATGGAAGAACTCAAAAAGGAGCTTAAATATCATTTAAGAGAGATAGATGAAAGATGGGAAACAGAAATGAGAATTATGAAAAAAAGAATCAATAACTTGGAAAAAAGAAAACAACTCCTTAAAAAGTAGAAATAGCAAGTGGAAAAGAAAGTACAAAAGCAAATTGAGAAAAACAATGCCTTTAAAGTTAGAATTGGGCAAGTGGAAACTAATGACTCTATGAGACATAGAGTCAAACAAATTCAAAAGAATGAAAAAAAATGGAAGAAAATGTAAAATACTCCATGGGAAAAACAGATGACCTGGAAAATAGATCCAGAAGAGACAATATCAGAATCATTGGACTATCTGAAAGTCATAATTAAAAGGAGTACCTGGACAGCATCTTTCAAGAAATTATCCAGGAAAACCATCCTGATATCCTAGATCCAGAGGGCAAAATAGGCACCAAAAGAATCCACTTATCTCCTCAGGAAAGAGAACCCAAAATAAAAACCCTAAGAAACATTAAAGCCAAATTTCAGAACTATCAGGTCAAGGAAAAAAATACTACAAGTATCCAGAAAGAAATCATTCAATTATCAGGCAGCCACAATCAGGATTACACAGGACTTGACACCTAGAACATTTAAGGATCAGAGGTCATGGGATATGATAATTTGGAGATCAAGGGAGCTAGAACTACAACCAAGAATCACTTACCTGGCAAAATTAAGCATAAAAGACTGAGGGGAAAATAGTTATGTAATAAAATATAAGGATTTCAAGTTTACATAAGAAGAGCAGAATTAAACAAAACATTTTATCTCTAATTTCAAGACCCAAGAGAAGCATAAGCAGATAAAAAGGGAAAAGAAAACATAAGGAATTCAATGGAACTGAACAGTTTACTTTCCTATATGGGGAAATGATACTTTTAACTTTTTTTTTTAATTAAACAAATGCTTTATTAACTTCTGGTTTACATCATTCATTTCCACCAGATTATGAGTTACATTTTCCCCCATTTTTCCCTACCCACCACCCCAGAATAGCAGTCCCACTAGATATCCCCTCATCCAATCTGCTCTCTCCCATATCTTCTCCCATATCCCCTTCGACTTTGCCATTAGGGCAAGGTGAATCTCTGAGCCCCAATGCCTAGACATCTTATGAAACATTTAATTTTAAGACCTAGAATTTCAGATCCATTCCCTTCCTTCCTTGCCACTCACTCCCTCTGAGAAGATAAGTAATTCAGTATGTGTTGTACATGTATAGCTATGCAAAACATTACCATAGTAGATATATTGTAAAAGACTGCTTATATTTCCCTCCCACCTGTCTCACCTCCCACCTGGTCCATTCCCTACTTTGATCCTGTCCCTCTTTGATAGTGGGTACTTCCAACATCCCCTCCCCCTAGAATGCCCTCCCCTCCTTCATCCCCCCTCTCATTTCCCTTTCCCCTACTCAGGAGAGTGAGTGAGGGTAAGATATTCCATTTAGTATGTATGTGATTCTCTCCTTGAGCCAACTTCAATGAGAATATGCTTTTGCCTTTTTGACTTCCTGTTCTTCCCCTCCTCTGCAACTACTTCCCCTTGCCTCTTCTACATGAGATAGTTTACCCTACCCTGTCTCTCTCCATCTCCTCTTGCCACTTTCCTCTCTCACCTCTTGACTTCACCCCTTAAGAATCATCCCTTCCTTGGGGCAGCTAGGTGGCGCAGCGAGCAGAGCACCTGCTCTGGAGCCAGAAGGACCCGAGCTTGGATCCTTCCCCAGACACCCAACACACAAACAAAAACCCAGCCGTGTGACCCCGGGCAAGTCACCCAACCCCAATTGCCCTCCAAAAAAAATCATCCCTTCCCATCAAATTCAACCTGTGCCCTCTATCCATGTATACCTGTAAACATATGCCATGTACCCTTTTTCAATTATTTTCATAATGAGAAAGGTTTCATCAAACACAGTTATTGTTTTTCCATGTAGGAATGTAAATAGTACAACTTTGATAAGTTCCTTTTGATTTCTTTTCTCAAGCATCTCTTGCTTCTTGTGTCTGAATGTCAAATTTTCTATTCAACTCTGGTTTTTTCATCAAGAATGCTTGAAAGTCCTCTATTCCACTGAATGACCATATTTTCCCCTGAAACAAGATACTCAGTTTTGCTGGGTAGGTGACCCTTGGCTTCAATCCCAGCTCTTTTGCCCTCTGGAATATCATATTCCATGCTCTTCAATCCCTCAGTGTAGAAGCTGCCAGGTCCTGGGCTATTCTGATTGTGTTTCCACAATATTGAAATTGTTTCTTCCTGGCTGCTTGTAGTATTTTCTCCTTGATCTGGGGATTCTGGAACCTGGCTATAATATTCCTGGGAGTTTTCTTTTTGGGATCTTTTTCAGGAGGTGATCGGTGGATTCTTTCAACCTCTATTTTGCCCTCTGGATCTAAAACATCAGGGCAATTTTCCTTGAGAATTTCTTGAAGGGTGATTTCTAGGTTCTTTCTTTGATCATGGCTTTCAGGTAGTCCAATAATTTTTAAATTATCTCTCCTGGATCTATTTTCCAGGTCAGTGGTTTTTCCCATGAGATATTTCACATTGCCTTCTATTCTTTCATTTGTTTGGATCTGTTTAATAGTATCTTGATTTCTCATAAAGCCACTAGCTTCCATTTGCTCCAGTCTAACTCTGAAGGAATGAATCTCCTCAGTGAGCTTTTGAGATTCTTTTTCCATCTGGCAAATTCGACTTTTTAAGGCATTCTTCTCCTCACCCTTTCTGAGCCTCTTTTGCCATTTGAGTTAGTCTATTTTTTAAGGTGTTATTTGCCTCAGTCAGGGTGTTGACTGTCATTTCATACTTTTCTTGCATCTTTTTCATTTCTCTTCCCAAATTTTCCCCCACTTCTCTTATCTGCTTCTTAAGGTCCTCTATGGCCTGTAGCCAGCTTGTATTTTCATTTGGAGCTTTTGCTGCAGGAGTTCTGACCTCACAGTCCTCCTCCATGCTTTGAGCCTCTTTGTCCCTAAAATAGGAGTCCAATGTTGAACTTTTCTGTTTATTTTGTTTCATTTGCCTAGGCATGTTGCCACTTAATTACTTGATTTTTGGGCTTGTTGCCACAGTGGGACTCTGCCACCAGACAGGGGAGCTTCCGCCCAAACTTGGGGTCTTCACAACTTCTGCCAGTTGTGTGGCCTCTGTAAAGCCTCCACCCACTCTGGCAAGTTGGATACCCACCCCAAACTTCCCCCCCAGACCACAATCCAGATCCAGGCAGTTTAAAGCAAAAGCGATTAACCCCCAGACTGATTGCTGGATCTTCCTACAGTTTGCAGACCAGGAGCTAGAGCCACTACTGACACTGCAAAATGGCTTCTGTGCAGCTGTTTCTTCAGCAGCTTTTTGCCCCCAGGGAGGAAGCCACGTGTTCCCCAAATACTGGTCCCAAAGTCCATAGGGCACTAACCTCTCACTTTGTCCTAGGCATATCTGTGCTGATAATTCTGGAATCGCCAAAACTGCTGGTGTTCTGGGGACCCTCCAGCCGGCTGCTGGTCCAGCCGCTCTGGGGCTAAAACCGCGGACCTGGGCTCGGCTCTACGCACTGTGCTTTTGGTTCCCAGCGCACTGTGCTGCCTGCTCTCAGAGTGCTGCGCTGGCCGCTCCCTGCAGGGCTACTGGGCTGTCCTCAGCAGGAGGTTGGCTTCTCTGTGCCGTTCTGTGGGTGCTGGGGCTCCAGAAGTTGTTCAGAGTCCCCTTTCACATTGTTTGAAATTTGTGTGGGGCAGAGCACATTGGAAATGTTGTTTCTACTGATACTTTTAACTCTTAAAAAATTTATCACTAATAGTACAGCTAGAAGGAATATATATAGACAGAGGGTATATATATATATATATATATATATATACTGTATATATAGACAGTATATATATATATATGTATATATATATATATATGTATATATATATATGTATATATATATATATATATATACTGTATATATAGACAGAGGGTATATATATATATATATATATATACTGTGAATTTGAGGGAATGACAAAAAAAATTAAGGGATAAGAAAGATGTGTAAAATGGGTGCAGAAGGGAGAGAGAGGTAGAATGGGGGTAAATTATTTCACATAACAAGGTACAAAATAACTATTAAAGTGGAGGAGGGAAGATGGGGGGGTTGGGCAATAGACATTGCTTGAACCTTACTCTTATCAATGTTGGCTCAAAGAGGAAATAATATACACAATTAGTGGAGTATTGAAATTTATCTTACCTGACAAGAAGTAGGAGGGGAGGAGAGTAAAGGGGTGGTGAGGACTGACAGAAGAGAGGGCAGATCAGGGAAGGTGGTAGAAAGGAGCCAAACACTGGTGAGAAGGGAAAGAGTGAAAGGAAAGAGAGGAAAAACAGGAAGAAAAATAGGATGGAGGGAAATACACAGGTAGTAATCATATGTTAATGTAAATGGGATGAACTTCCCCATAAAACAGAAACAGATAGAAGAATAGGCCCTAATGTTTGATAAAACCAAAGACTCCAGTTTTTGAGATAAGAACACTATTTGACAAAACCTGCTGGGAAAACTGGAAAACAATAGGACACGCATTAGATATAGACCAGCATCACAGATTGTGTGCTGAGATGAGGTAAAAATGTATGCAGTATTTAGACATAAAGGGTGACACCATAAGTAAATTAGGAGAGCAAGGACTAGTATACCTGTCAGATGTATGAGGAAGGGAAGAATTCATGACCAAGCAAGAGATAAAGAGCACTGTGAAATGCAAAATAGATACATTTTGATTAAAATAAGAAGCTTTTGTAAAAAAAAATCCAATGCCACCAAGATTATAAGGAAAGTGGCCACATTCAAACTTAGATCCTCCTGACTCCAGGACTGGTGCTCTTTCCATACTGGTATTTCTTAAAGTAAAATTCATCATATTTACAACAACAACAACTTAGCTCATAGCTCATAAAATCTGTTTCATAATTCTCATAGTGCTAAGAGCAGTGCTGAACACACAGTGGCTACTTAAAAGATGATAATAAATGCTTCTTGATTTGACATAAGAAAATGTCTTAGTCTCCCTAACTATTAAGTATTCTGTATATAGGGGATGATCTCTAGTCATCCTGATCTATATCTTTCCACTGGACCCAGATGGCTCTGGAGGAAAAAGTGAGATTGGTGACTTTGCGCAGCAGCCTTCCCTCACTTGAATACAATTCACTTGCAAATCATGGCCTTACTTGCCTGATGTCATGGTCCTCTTTAAAAACAAAGGACAAACAACAACATTCTTTTCACAAAAAGGGTGACAATTTCAACCTTTCAAAACAAAATGCTCTACCTTGTGGGCTAGAAGGAAATATTGAACTTTTGAGTTGCTCTTCACTACTTTCTTATTTCAGTTTAAGAAGTTCCTAAAAACCTGATTAACATCTAATTAAGACATTGTTTATTACTGACACTGCTGCTCTTTCTCTTAAACCACTCTTATCTGTCTTTGTTGCAGGAAAGGTAATGAGTGACTTCTATGCACTGAAGTGTGATTTTTGTTAATTCTTGATGTTTTCAGGATCACAGATTCCTCCTATGATGTGATGGAACACATTCTTCTGCTGTCAGAAATAAGAAAGCATAATAGAGTTCTGTATTTGTGCATACAGAAAATTCACATGCTAGAGCTATTATTTTTCATCATCAAAGAATGGGATTAAGACATTTCAATCTTTTTCTTCTATCCTCAAGTGTAGTATACACCACTGTCTTCCATCTCCTACTTGACATATTTAACTATGAAAATAGAGATCAGTGCCTCTCTCTTTTCTGTTCTATGTCTTAAAACCTCTTGACACCAGACTTCATTCTCTCCTCCTCTCCTGACTCTGGTGAAGAGCTAGCCCTTCTCCTCAAGGCTAACATCTTTATTTGTTCTCTTTATTCCTTCTCCTCCCATCTTCCCCAGCAGACTTCTCCCTCAAATGTTGCCTATCTTCCTCTATTCTTCACTCTCTCTCTATTCTCTGACTCTTTCCCTTGTGCCTACCACACCTAAAATATGTTTAGTTGAGTTTACCATCCTCTCAAGCTGTATGTTTTTTATCCACCCTCCCAAAAGCAGCCAATACTTATTGCTACAACTTCCTCTTTTCACATTTTCCTCTTAGCCCTTTTCCAATCTGTCCTCCATACTTATCACTCAGTTGACAACATCCCCGACAAAGATACCAGTATATTTTAATTTTCTTTTTGCTTTTTTTTGAGGGGCAATTGGGGTTAAGTGACTTGCCCAAGGTCACACTGCTAATAAGTATGTCGAATGTCTGAGGCCGGATTTGAACTCAGGTCCTCCTGACTCCAGAGCCGGTGCTCTATTCACTGTGCCACCTAGCCACCTCCTTTTAATTTTAAAATCCACTTTTTAAAAATCATTCCTAATGCTTAGCATACTGCCTGATACATTTGCTTTTGTTTCAGTCATTTAAATCATTCAGTTAGGTAGGAAGTAGAAGTTTTGTGCCCTCATTTGGTTTTTTTTTGGCAAAGATACTAGAATAGTTTGCTATTTCCTTCTCTAGCTTATTTTAGAGATGAGGAAATTGAGGTAAACAGGTTAAGTGACTTGCCCAGAGTCACAAAATTAATAACTGTCTGAGTCCAGTATGTAGTTGGCCCTTTATAATTATTAGTCAACTGACTGTCATCCTTCTTAAAATATGTGTGTGAGTATTTGATTCATTAAATATTTCCCAATTATATTTTTAAGAAATCAACATTCACTTAAAAATTTTTTGAGTTCCAAATTCTCTCCCTCCCTCTCCTCTCCATTCCTTGAGAAGGCAAGCAATGTATCAATTAGACATATGAATCCATGCAAAACATGTTTTCATAGTAGCCATGTTGCAAACACACACACACACACACACACACACAACCTAAGAAAAATAAAGAAAATGAAAATATGTTTCAGTCTTTACTCAGAGCTCTTCACTTCTCTCTCTGGGGGTAGGTAACATTTTTCATTAGGAGTACTTTGAAATTGTCTTGGATCACCAATCTTCTTGAGATGAACCGCAGCATTGAAACTATCAACTGTCCCCTCCTCCTGGATATTCACTCTTCCCTGGGTTTTTGTGACACTGTTCTCTTTTGGTCATCTTCCTACCTGTCTGACCTTTCCTTATTTTCTTCTGTTGTAGCTATGTTCAGTTGTATCCCAAGGTTCTGCCTTAGATCTCTTCTCTTATTGAACTCACTCTTTTGGAAATGGCATGGGTTCTCATGTGTTCAACTGTTACCTTTATGCATGTCATTCTAAGATCTATATATCTAGCCTAGTTTCTCTCTTAAGTACCAATAAGATTTCACAAACTATCTGGATTATTTATGTAACTGATTGTCCTAGCTTGGATATTTCAATCTCAATATGTCCACTATTTTTTTCACCTCAAACCACCCCTCATTTACCTATTTTATTAATACTTAATTTCCTCCATATCCCATATATGATAGATCACACATTCTACCTCTGCAAAACTTCTCCCATCCTCTACTTTCGTTGTACTCACATGCTGACCACCTTACTTCAAGCCCTCGATTCCTCTTGCCTAAACTAATGTAATACCCTGATAATTTGGTGGCCTTCTGCAAATCTCTTCTCTTTATTCCATTCTCTACATAGTTACCAACCTGATATTTCTAAACCACAGTCTTAATATATCATGCCTCTGCTCAAGGAACTCCATTTGCTCCCTATTGCTTCCATAACAAAGAAAAAACTTCCCTGTAAAGCATTCCAAGCCCATCCCAATATGGATCCAGGCTACTTTCCCTGTCTTACTGCTCATCTCCCATTTCCCCCCTTATGGAGTTTGCCCTTCTGACAAAT
>WOXC01001173.1:0-365000 GCA_011680675.1 Gymnobelideus leadbeateri
CTAGTTTTATAATGTTTATCACACGGGTAGTCAATCTTTCAATAAGAAAAGAAAAAATGTTAAGCAGCTATGCATACCAAACAGTCTGAGTGCATATATATATATATATATATATATATATATATATATGCATATATGTGTATATATACACATATGTATATGTATATATATACATACATATACTCACATATAGATGTATATACACACACACACACACACACACACACACACACACATATATATACACCCAGTCTGTATATATGAGTGTGTGTGAGTGTGTGTGTGTGTGTGTGTGTGTGTGTGTGTGTGTGGAAAGAGAGCATATGTTAGGCATGTCATAAATGTAGACTATGTGATCTCATGTTAGCATTACAAATTATCTATGTGACTTGTATGAGATAGCATTTCTTATAATATTGAATACTCAATGATGCTGCCACTGACCCTGTGGATTTACACTTTTTACAGATCAAATCATCATTCAATACCAATAGGTATCAAGCACTGTACTAGAGACTCAAAGCAAAAAAGGAAAGCAGTCCCTCAGATCCAGGAGTTGACAGTCTAGCTGGGGGAGATCGTGTTCTCACACTGTATATAGATGTATGCTAAATAGATACAAAACAGACAGAAGATAAGCAAGGAGAAGGGAGGCCACAGCTCAGAGAGTGTCCAGATCGGCTTTGCACAGAAGTTCCATTTGAGCTGAACCTTGAGTAAAGTTATAATGCTTTTCTACTTCGTGTTGCAAGAGAACCTTAATTGCAGTTTTCACCTTCAAAGTCATAACTATTTGTCTATAGACTTTTAAAATGCCTTTGCTCAAAACAAATCAACACACCTCCCCAGAGGATGCTTTATAGCACTTTGTTGTTCTGATGCTCACTAGTTAAGTGACCCCTGAGTTTGTGTTTTCTCCCTCTTGAAATTAGCTTGTATTATATTTGTGTCAATGTTTTCTAAGGCCATTGTCATCAGGCACACACATAACACACACACACACACACACACACACACACACACACACACACACACACACACACAACTTGCCCCTACTGGAGACTGTATCCTTTCTGAGGGCAAGGACTTTTTGTTTCTATATTGTTTTTGTAACACAAAGGCCTAGCACAGCACCTTGCACATAGAATAACTATTTATTGAACTGCATTTTCTGGTTTTTCTGCATTCATTGCCTTTTCACATTCTTGTTGCCTTGTTTATTCCTAACTCTCTTGCATTCTCCCTATTTAAATTATAAGATCCAACAGCTGTTTAGATGTCTTGCTGAGTTGGAAATGCTCAGCAACCCTGGACTGCTGGAACAAATTGGCATCGCCTGTCACTTTTGTTCTAGAAAACTGATTCCATTCCAAAACATCATGCTGTGTTTGTCTTACCATTTCAAAACATATGAAGTTAGTAGATGATTCTTGATACTGTTGAACCTACTGGAGAAGGACTATTAAATGAACGTCCAAGTTTATGCTTTATCCCTGGGAGTAATCTGACTGTTCTTTACCAATTCTTAGCAAAATCAGGAAGACTATTGTTCTGTCATCAGAAGCAGATCAGAATATACCCAGACCACAACTAGAATATAATCTTCTAGAAGATAGGTCTGTAAAATGAGGGCTTTAGTCACATCTGGGTCTGTGCATTATCCCCAAGATATGTAGAAAATTAAGTCATAACCCATTCTCCCTATGATAAATTATCATGGAATTAGTCTCCAAACAACCTTCACCCATTATCATCCAATATTAGCTAATTTTCCCACCTGGAGCACAAGCCCCCAGTTTTCTGCCTTAAGGGCTTCAGATTTGAGTTTCAGGAAATTATAATATAATTTTTACCAGACACCCCCAGCAACAACCGTTCAGTTGTTCTATGAAAAATGTCTTTGGCCTTATTCCCATACCCTATAGGTCCCTGCCCAAGCACCACTGAATGGTTATTTTGGGGTCTTGATCTCTCAGAGTGAATGTAAATAGAAATTGTTTCTCTTTTGGTCAGAATCACTGAGGGTCTTCCCCTCCCAGTTTGATTTTTTTTTAATTAAGGGGGCCATCTTTTGGCCTCATTTCTTAAAGAGCACTAATCACTAAATAGGCCGTGCCTCAGTCAAAGTGAGAACTCAGAAAGACTTAAGTTTAAAAATGCCAAGGCCTCACACAGCATGCTGGGCTATCTCTAGTCATCCTTATCTATACCTCAGCACTGGACCCAGATAACTGTGGAGGAGAAAGTGAAGCCAGTGACTTTCATAGAAGCTCTTTCACTTAAATCCAATACATTTGCAAGCCATTGCATCATCTTGCTGAGGTCAAGGTCCTTTTCAGGATGAAAGAACAAACCATATAGCATCCCCAATCCCTGCCTTCCATCCCTCTTCAGACTCCGTGTCAGTCATAAAACTGTTAGTGCTTCTCACCTCCACCTCACCCCACATCTTTTTGTTTGGGATCAGACTGGATGAGTCACACAAGGTAAGTGGGAATGAATGAACTGTATGTAATCTGACCTCAGATTTCATTGCATTATCTTTATTACAAAAGTTATCTCTTTTAGGAACTTTCTTGTTACTGCCAGTGAAACTATCATCATTTCAGTAACCCACAAACACAACCTTGATACCTTCTTCAAATACTCATTTTCACTCATCCAATTGCAATTTTCATTCAACCAATTGGAAAACTGTTTTTCAATTTCCACAATAGTTCTTGTTTCAGTCCCTTTCTTTTTATTGGCATATCTAGCACCCTAATTTAGACTTTCAGCACCTCTGACTTACAGTATTGAAATATCTTCCTAAATGGCCTCCCTGTCTCGAGTCTCTCCCCACTCTAGTTCACATTGGTACTACACATTGGTACTACAGTGATTTTCGTAAGTACAGGTTTGAACACATTACCTCTCCTTATTCAGTAAACTCCAATGTCTCTGTATTTTTTTTGTTTAGTTTTTTAGCTTTCAACACTCACTTTTATAAGATTTTGAATTTCACATTTTTTCTCCCTCACCCCCCTCCCAAGATGGCAATCATAGCAGCAAGTACCCCAGCGTTCCCAGGGTGGATGCCAACACAGGTTCTTAGATCTGCTTTTCTAAAGGAAAGCAACTCAAAACGGGTTAACAAGCTTACTTTAATCAATCAAACATATCATTTACCTAATTCAGGGGGAAAAGGTCAGCACCCTGAACTGCAGAATATACAGACAAACATTTCAAGGAGACAGGCCTCTAACTGTCCAACCATTACATCCATACCAAATCACAGTTACCAGAGAGGGAAGTATCAACATCTGGGTTTTTCAAAGCTGGGGGACTCTATGAATAGCTGCCCAGAGTTTCTTCTGATCAAATAACATAACACTTCTCAAAGTGAGACCCAAAACAAACTTTCACAACAGGGTTTATATAGCCTTCTCCTGGCTCAGAGAATGTAACAACCCTCTTGACCCCACTGCCCAATCACAAAGTATCTCCAGAAAAAAAACAAGCCTACCTCCACAGGCTCCAGGTGCACATAAGCCTATTAAATGGCCTAGGGGCAGGGAAGATCTTAGAAAGATGTCAACAACATAAATTTACATTCCCATTACAACAAGCAATCTTATATAGGCTATACATGTACAATCATATTAAACAAATTTCCCCATTAGTCATAGTTTGAAAGAAGAATCAGAAGAAAAGGGAAAAAACAGAAGGAAGAAAAAAGTGAAAATAGTATGCTTTAATCTGCATACAGACTCCATAGTTTTATCTCTGGATGTGGATAGCATTTCCCATCCTAAGTCTTTTGGAATTGTCTTAGATCACTGTATTGCTAAGAATAGGTAAGTTGATCATCTCATAATGTTGCTTGATCCTATATACAATGTTCTCCTGGTTCTGCTCACTTCACTCAGCATCAGCTCATGTAAGTCCAGGTTTTTCTGAAATCCTCTTGCTTATTGTTTCTTATAGTAGAAGAGTATTCCATTACATTCATATAACACAACTTGTTCAGCCATTCCTTAATTGATGAATTTCCCTACAATTTCCAATTTTACCACCACAAAATGAGTTATTATAAATATTTTTATATGTGGGTACTTTTCTGTTTTGTAAGCTCTCTCTGGAATATAAAAGAAGTGGTATTACTGGACCAAAGGGTATATACACTTTTATAGGCCTTTGGGAATAGTTCCAAATTGTTCTCCAAAATGGTTGGATAGATTCACAACTCCACCAACAATACATCATTGTTCCAATTTTCCCACATCTCCAAAACTTATCATTTTCCTTTTTTGTCATATTAGCCAATGAGATAGGTATGAGGTGACACCTCAGGGTTATTTAATTTGCATTTCTCTAATCAATAGTGATTTAGAGTGTTTTCTTTTATGATGGTAAATAGGTTTTTTTTTTTTGCTTTTTTGGAGGGGGGGAGGGCAGAGCAATTGGGATTAAGTGACTTGCCCAAAGTCACATGGCTAGTAAGTGTTAAATGTCTGAGGCCGGATTTGAACTCAGATTCTTCTGACTTCTTAACTGGTGCTCTATTCACTGCACCATGTAGCTATGCTGGCAATAAATAATTTTAATTTATTCATCTGAAAGCTATATGTTTGTATCATTTAACCATTTATCAATTGGGGAATGAATTGTATTTTTATAAATTTGACTCAGTTCTCTATATAGTTGAGAAATTAGGTCTTTATCAGAAGCACTGACAGTAAAAATTGTTTCCCAGTTTCTGCTTTCCTTTTATGTTGGTTGCATTGGCTTTGTTTGTGTAAATTTTTTTTAAATAATCAAAATTATTTATTTTGCATTTCATAATGCTCTCTATCTCTTGTTCAGTCATAAATTCTTCTCTTCTTCACAGATCTTACAGGTAAACAATTCAGTGCTCCCTTAATTTGCTCATCATATCATCCTTTTTACTTACATCATGTATCCATTTTGAAATTATCTCAGTATATGTTGTAAAACATTGGTCTATACCTAGTTTCTGAATGGCTACCTCTTGATTCTAATATGAATTACAAATTCTTCAACTAGAATTTAAAGCCCTTCATAACCTAGTTCCAGTCTGCATTACCAGTCTTATTATGCAATACTTCATTCTAGGGTTCCACCAAACTGACCTAACTGTTCTTCATCCAAAAATAAAACTAAAATATCCAGAAATGAATAGACAAAGAATTAAGCAATCATTAGTGAAAGCTTTTTGTTAAATTCATTGTTTTTTGAATTGTGTGTGGCAAATAGCTAAACCTAGAGAAATATGATTCTTCATAAAAGCCATTATGTTCACTGATTAGTTTGCTTATTATTTATTTATTTTGTCACGTGTCCTTTTGGTAAAGAACCTTAAACAAATTCCTTCACTTAGCTAGCTGCAGTGATCAAATTCACTGAATAATTAATTATTAATTATTATTATTTACAAGTACTTCACCTCCTGGAACATTGCAAAGGGACTCTGAAAAACATATAATAAAATAATAATATAGTTCTCACTAAAAAAGAATTGTTGTAGGATCGTTAAATTTATAAAATATTAAAATATTGTTTATTAGGGTACAGAGCCCAGATGATTGATTAAAGCAGGGACTCACCTGAGCTCTCCCCCAAAACCCTCTAAATACCTTTTCAGAATTCCCCTAAACAAATTCTAGAGCAGAAGAGCCAACAAAAAGACAGAGTGAAACAAAATTCCAGCCCAAAACAACCTGGAAGGTTGACAAGAAAGGTCTCTTGCACCAGGGTAAGAGAGGCATGCAATCCAATGAGAATGATGAAAGGAAGTCATGAAAAACAAGTCAATATTTTGGAAAGGAGACACAAAAAATGCAGACAAAAATAACAGACTAGGCCAAATGGTAAAAATAGGTCCAAAAAGCCAATGAGAAGAATGCTTTAAAAATCAAATTGGACAAATGGAAAAGGAGATCCAAAAGTTAAATGAAGAAAATAATTCCTTAAAAATTAGAATGGAACAAAGGGAAGCTAGTGACTTAATGAGAAATCAACAATTCATAAAACAAAACCAAAAGAATGAAAAAAAGAAGGCAATGTGAAATATCTCATTGGAAAAGCAACTGGCCTAGAAAATAGAACCAGGAGAGATCATTTAAAAATTGAGGGGCTACCTGGAAGCCATGATAAGAAAATATAGCCCAGATATTATCTTTCAATAAAATATCAAGGAAAACTGCCCTGATATTCTAGAACCAGACAGTAAAATAGAAATTTAAAGAATATTCCAATCAACTCCTGAAAGATTCCCAAAATGAAACAGTACTCCCAGGTTAAGGAGAAAATCTTGCAAGCAGCCTGAAAGAAACAATTCAAGTATTGTGGAGCCTCATGATAATACAAGATTTAGCAGCTTCTACCTTAAAGGATCAGAGGATTTAGAATATGATAGAGGGCAAAGGAGATAGGATTACAAAAAAGAATCAACTAAGCAGTGAAACTGAGAATAACCCATGAGGGGAAATATTGATAATCAATGACATAAAGTAATTTCAAGCATTCTTGAGAAAAGACCAGAGCTGAATAGAATAGAATAGAACAGAATAGAATAGAATAGAATAGAATAGAATAGAATAGAATAGAATAGAATAGAATAGAATAGAATAGAATAGAATAGAATAGAATATTTGACTTTCAAGCATGAAAATGTAAACAGGAAAGAGGAATCATAAAGGACTTCATAATATTAAGCTGTTTACATTCCTACATGGGAAGATGATACTTGTAACTCATAAGAAATTTCTCATTATTAGGATAGTTAGAAGGAGTATATATAGACAGAGGGCACAGATATGAATTGAATATGAAAGAATATTTAAAAAATAAAATTAAGGGGTGAGAGAGGAATGTACTATGAGAGAGAGAAAGGGAGAGGGACAATGCGGTAAATTAACTTTCAGAAAAGAGACTGAAAAAGGTTTTTTACAGTGGAAAAGAAGGGGGGCTAAGTGAGGGGTAGTGAGTTAGGCTGGTGACTTTGCACAGCCCTCCCTCACTTAAATCCAATTCACTTCCAAGTAATGGCATCAGCTTTCTGATGTCAGGGTTCTTTTTAAGAAATAAGGACAAACAACAACTGTGAATAGCAGAAACTGCACCACTGGGGACCTAACTTGCCAGGAGCAGTTGGACAATGTAATTCATTCCTTGCTTCCTTCTTTCTTCCTCCTTTCATTTTGTTTTTCTCTCCCCCCCTTTCCTTTTCTCCCTTCTCTTCTTCTTTCCCTTCCCTTCCCTTCTAACCTTATTCTACCTCTGTGCATGTAGGGTACAATACCCTTACCTGCAGGTAGTCTGCCCAAAAGAATATAAATTTTAATCACTGAAATGTTGAAAGATATCTTGAAGTTTATGGGTTAGATTTCTTTCTCAAGGACTATGCCTGAAACCCAATATACTCAGACTCTCATTGATTAGACAACAATAGGTCCTAGTCCAAGCTTCGCCTAATGGTCAACATTTGGGCCCTGATGGCTCAGAGTAAATGTAAATAGTCCAGACTGATTTTTTTAACTAGGTCAAAGAAGCCATTCTTTACTTCATTTCTTACCTAGCCTTAATTGCTGAATGGGTGTTGTTTCAGTCAAACAGAGCCCTGGAAAAAACCTTAATTTAAAAAGGCCAAGGTCTCCTACTGCACCCAGGGCCATCTTCAGTCACTCTGATTTATATCTTGCCACTGAACCCAGATGACTCCACAGTAGAAAGTGAGGTTGGTGACTTTACACAGTGCTCCCTCACTTAAATTCAATTCACTTTCAAGTAATGTCATCACCTTCCTGATGTCATGATCCTCTGAGAACAAAAGACAAACAACAACAAACAGCAATTTGACAGTGCCAATAATTTTGGTGGCATGAATATTTTTTCCTGGTTTTTGGTAGCTGTGGCTGTATTACTTGTAGTTCCCAGGCTTCAGCTTCACAGAGAGTTTACTTCCCAGAATAATGACTAAAAAATCTGTAACTTGGTGGAGATAGTTTTCAAGGTAAAGGTGATGTTTTGACTTATCTAGCACATGCTGCCTCTTATGTCTTCTTCAGAGTGTATTCCTGAAGGAGTTAGTTTGGCTTACCTGCCTTGTAGGTTGCAGACCTTTGCAGACATTGCAGACCTTGCAGACAACATCAGATGGCAGGGGATGATTGGCCCCTACTCTATACGAATTGTTTGTATAAATGAGGGCTTTGAGTGCTAGGCTGAAAGCAGATCTGTAGGAACTGCTGCAGAATAAAGTCAATGGAGCCCAGAGAACAAATTTATGTAAAGAAAACTACATTACAAGAAGAAAATAAATAAGTAGATAAAGAAAACTACTCTGACCAATGAAATGACCAAACACAATTCCAGAGGACAAATGATATAATATGCTACTGACATCCTAATATGTATATAGCTAATAAATTGAATGAGTAAAATTGAAATATTATTCATTTGTTTTTCAAGATCAATTTGGGACTTTCTTTATTTGTCATTGCATTTGATACAATGGTTTGTTTGGTTTGGTTTCTTTAATTAGAAAAGACAGTAGAGGGGACAATGGGTGTTATCAGTAGGACCGAAAAATTGAAAAAAAAAAAAAGAAGAAATGAAAAAAGTGAGGAAAGACGACAGTTGATGTATTTTCTTTTCAATATACAGAAAAGGAGTTTTTAGAGAAAGTGGATTAGCAGAAGAGCTTTGAAAATAATATATCGAATATATTGCATATATGAAGGAAGAAGCAAGCGGCATATATTACATATGGCTGCATTGTGATAATTTCTGTACTGCCTGGAAAATAAAAATATCCATCTTACTGGTTGTTTATTAAGGTCATTTTTTTTTCAAATAAAAAAAGAGAAAAACAAGGGAAGAATTATCTAACTTATTTTTATGATGCACCCAATGTCCTCAAGAAACATAATTTAGTACATTATTGTCATCTCAGCTTCTTTTCTCATAATGAACAAAAGAGAAAAAGTTCATTATCAAGGAAATTACAGTGTATCACAAATTCTGTTTCAGCGTATGAAAAAGTAATAAAATTCGGTGAATTTGTGATGATTCCCCAAACTAAACCAACATGAGCATTGAAACTTGGTTACTTTTCTCAAAATAGCAACAAAGGAACATGGTGAGGAGGGAATCAGTTAAAATATATCTTGGTTTTGAGAAGTAAAAAAGGGGGTGCTTTAGACTATGTCTAAGATGTATTTCAGTGTATTGACAAGAATTTTTTACATGCTCACTATATTCCAGGCACAGGGAACACAAAGAAATTCGTATTCAGGGGTACCCTGAAAAAACTCACCTTCTGAAGAAAACTAGATATCTAGATATCTCACTAGACACATAAAATATATAGAAATAGCAAATAGAAGGTAATCTCAAAGAGAAAGTCACTATTGACTTGACAGACCAGAAAAGGCCTTTTTCAGATGTGATATTTGGGCTGAATCTGGTACGATTCAGCCTAAGGAAGGAAAACATTCCAAGAATATGGGGCATCCAAGGGAAAGGTCTATGAAATGGAGTTTCATGTAAAGCAGGTTAATATAACTGGATCATACAGTAAGGAGAGAATAATATAGTATAAAAAGACTGGAAATACAGGACAGGGAAGGTTATGACAACTTTTAAATGTCCAAAAGAGGACTTTATACTTCATCCTGGAGGTAGCAGGGAATTATGAGAGTTCATTGAGAGAACGGACAACAGAGTTAGACCTGCCTTTATAAAAATCTCCTTGCAGCTCAGTGGGGGATGCAGTAGAGTGGAGGTAAGCTTGAAGGACCAGAACAAATAGTAGAGATGATGTAAACCTGAGGTAGGGTGAAGGTTTTGTCATCTGAGAGGAGAGCAAATATATGAGAGATGTTGTGAAGGTAGAACAACAGATTGAGGACAACACATTGTGAAGGCAGCAACATACTGAGAAGTCAAAGAAGACACAAGCTGTGAGCCTAGGTAACTAGGATGTTAGGGAAAAGGATGTTAAGAATTGAATAATTTTTAGGTTATCTCTACATAGTAATGTAGCTATACATGTACTCAACTGTCATATGAAGGTTCAAAAGTAGGGAAGATCTGGGAGAAAAATTATTTATTTCTGACATGTTAAGTTAGAGGCACTTATAGGACATACAGCTTGAGATATCTAAATGGCATTTAGTGATTTGTGGTTGCTGAGAAGACACTCAGGCTTACTAAATGGATTTAGTAATCACCCACAAAGAAATAATAATTAAACTCAGTAAATGTGATGGGAACACCAAATGAGATAACATCGAGGGGGAAAAATAATATGACCCAGAAAAGTTTCAGAGGACATTCATAGTTTATGAGCATAACACAAACAAAGGTCCAACAAATGAAACTGAAACGAAGTGCTCATACACATACAAAAACCATGAGAGAGCAAGGTCATACAAATAGATGAAAATATGTAAAATGTGAAGGGGAATAACTGCCAAAGACCACAGAGATATCCACAATGATGAGGCCACTTGATTTGACAATTAAGAAGACATTAGTAATTTTGGAAAAAGAAGTATCAGTTTAATGATGAGGTCAGAAGGCAGATTGCTCAAAGTTTAGAAAAAAAGTGAGAGAACAGGAAGACAAGGCACCATGTAGAAATGACTTTTTCAAGGATACTTTTTCTTTGAATGGGAAACAGAGATGTGGTGTGACCGTTAGCCAGGAAGGTTCAATCAAGTGAGTTGTTTCTTTCTTTTTTTCATGATGAGGGAGACATGGTGTGTCTATAGGCAACAGAGAAGTCAGTAGCTATAGAAAATCTGAAGATAAGAAAACAAATGGGAATAGTAAGGGTGGTAATGTATAGAAGAAGAGTGAAGGAAAGGGGGTAGATGTTACTGGTTGAGTGATTTGGGTTGGCAAGGAGAAAGGTGCCTCTTGCTGTAAGACTGAATAAAAGAGGAAAAAGTGAAAGATGATATCTGCATAATGTGAGATGAAGAGGAAAAGTGAAGGGGGATAGCAAATGGACTCAATTTATTTTCATTGACGTATAAGACAATGCAATTTTCTCATCAAAGAAGATACAGGAGGGGTATCATGGGATGCTTGAGGAGCAACTGAAGATTTGTAATATCAGGTTTAGAGAGTGGGATACTGAATTACTTTGGGAAAAGCTGAATTAATTCCTTATTGTAGTGAGAACCCAGTTGAAATAAAATAACAAAAATTTATAGTGGACCAAATCTGCATGATTTCATGATTTCCAAAGTTTCATGCAGCATAACATGAATAAAAGCAAAGGAGATGATTGATGGGAGTAAAATAAGATTAGGGTCTGAAAAATGTGATCAGAAAAAAAAGTCAAGGGGTCATGGGATTTGAGAATAGAGGGCAAATAGAGTTGAGATAATGCAAAGAGAATGGTTTATCCAGAGCAGGAATAATGACTTGGGAAAGAACTGAGCCATAGAGGGAAAAGAATTTATGCTGAAGTAAAAAAAAATAAGAATAGGGTTCATAAGTAGTAGGAAATGGTGTAATGATAAAAAAAATAACAAAGAGATAAAGATATTTTGGATTTGGTTTAACTGAGAAGTGAAATTTGTGGATGATTTCAAGATGTGGGTGTTAACCGTATCTCTACATGTACATAATGGGGAATAAGGGAGAAATACTTCAATTTATTTAAGTGCAATAAAGAACTGGCGAGATTAGGCATCTGAGGAGGCATCAATATGTATGCTGAAGCAATTTAGTATAAGAAAACATTATGGAGAGGAAAGAAAGATTGTGTTAGTCACAGAACTTAATGAGAAGGAAGAGAGACCATAGGTAATTGCTTTCTTCCATAAGGGAAACAAAAGATATTTAGTATGATGAACATTCAATAACATTATTT
The DNA here is from genome assembly GCA_011680675.1 of Gymnobelideus leadbeateri. Lineage (NCBI taxonomy): Eukaryota > Metazoa > Chordata > Mammalia > Diprotodontia > Petauridae > Gymnobelideus > Gymnobelideus leadbeateri. The sequence continues at coordinate 11,891 of WOXC01001173.1, forward strand.
TAAAAATTAAATTGGTGGGGGCTGAGCCAAGATGGCAGAGTAAAAGCAGGAATTCCAACTCCAACCACCTCCAACACCTATAAAATATTACTCCAAACAAATTTTAGAGCTACACAACCCACAAAGTGACAGAGAGAAACAAATATCCCGCTGAGGGCAGCCTGGAAGGCTGACAGGTAAGCTCTATTGTACCAGGCTGGGAGTTGAGCACAGTCCCACATGAGCCATGCAGGCCCAGACCATCTGCACAGACTGGTCAGAGAAGACTAAAAGAGAGTGAATCACTGGTAGCTGTGGCAGTTTCGAGACTTCTCAATCCACAAACACCAAAGAGAAAGTAAAAAGTCAGTGGGGAACCTTGTTGATCCTGGTTGACTCCATCTTGACATTCTTGACTCCTGTCTTTCTTGATTTGAACAATGGTTGATAATTGATACTTGTTTTATAGTATAGATGTTAGTTTTATATCAATGTTTGCCTTTCAAGCTCTCAGATCCAGTAGCCCCTTGTCATTAGATTCAAAATTGAAGTGTCCGTAAAAGATTACTCAGTCCAACCTTCTTATTTTACACATAAAGAAATTGACTACCATAGGGGATAAACATTTTGTCCTGGGTAATAATGGCATAAGTAAATAACATAAGCTGCACTCAATTCCATATATTCAAACACCAAAAGCAGTGTTCCTTTCAAAGTAGCAAATTGCTTGCCTTTTTTCCTATTAGATCAATTTAATTTTTAATAATGCTGGGAAAACATTTTTTGCAACCATTCCTTCAAATGTCCTTACAAACAAAAACAAAAGTATACATCAATTTCCTTCAAAATACATGTCCTAGAAATCACTTCTATTCTTCTTCTGTAACAAAGAATCAGGTATCTTTGTAAGTATACAGCAATCAATCAACAAGAGTTTATTAAGTGCCTGCTATGTGTAAGGAAGTATGCTAAGCAATGAGGATGCAAAGAAAGGCAAAGGAGGGTTCTATCTCTCAGGGACCACTCAAACTAATGTAGAAGAAAACATGAAAATAACAATATATGGATATGATCTATACAGGATAAATTGGAGATAATTAATAGAAGGAAGGGGCTAGCATTAATGGGGTCAGGAAGGCTTATTATTCCCTGACTCATTTCTCCAGTGACATAGAAACTTCTCTGTGCAGATTTCCTTTGTATAAATAAAACAACCAGGAATAGAAAAAGTAATGTCACAGCATTGTAGCAATCTACTCCCTAGTTTTTCCCATCAACATTTTAGTTAAAATTAAGTAGAGTGGACAAGTTTACTGATGCTCCATTTATTTAGAATTAGGACAAGTGGGCACATCAATAGAAATATAAAGTAAAACTTGCTTTTCCTGGTTTTTACATATCAATTTTATCCTCAGTTTTGAAGAACATGATGTGCACAGTTCACAGTATCATTTATCTTCATAATAATCTTAGAAAATATGTAGGTGTCGATATTATATCAATTTTACTCATGGAGGACATGAATTAAGAGGCAAATCCATGTAGTTTCTAGAACTTATACTTGACCACAATGTTATTTAGTCCAAAAGGAGAAAATTTTCCCATATTGTATCTTTTCATCATGGCAGTTTTAGCTTAGGTTTCATTCTTTCACTCCTCTGCTGCATCAAAAATTCAATTTTAAAACATTTATACTAAAGTCTGCTTTGTTATCTTCTCAGTCTATCCATCTACCTCTGTCTCTGCTATTCTCTTAAAGTTTTTCTATCTCTCTCTGTCCCTGTCTCTGTTTCTCCCTCTCTCTCTCTCTTTCTCTCTGTCCCTGTCTCTGTCTCTCTATGTCTCTCTCTGTCTCTGTCTGTCTGTCTCTCTGTCTCTCTTTGTCTGTCTCTCTCTCCTTTCTCTTTTTATCTCCCATTCAATGTTGCTAATTCATTGATGCATGTCAAAAGTTGCCTGGGGAAAAGATATCAAGGAGATGAGAAAAGATATGAAATGTATGCAAGCTCATATATAACAAGATTATTTTTTTAATTGTTTTTCTTTAAACACCTCCTGTCACAAATTTGAAGTGCAGGGAGAAGGGAGAAGGAAAGGAGTTTATGATACTAGCTAAAGAAAATGATTGACTGCTGTGCTCAAACTGATATTTTCAGGCACCCCTTCCTCTATAGCAATGGCCTCTGCCTCTACCTGTTGGCCTCTAGAAAAGTACAGATCTAGAAAAGAGATTCAAGCTGCCTAAAGAGACTATGGGAAATTGATTCTGCCAAAATGTCTGTTCTACAATGAAGACAGATTTCAGATACCTGGACTAGAAATTTTGGAGCCCTATCAGTTGATAAGAAAATGGAATGAAAAGTTCCTACCACTTACCATATTTGGATGAGAACCCTAAAACAAATTTGGGATTCCAAGATGAATAATTCCTCACATAATTCTTTCACCACCTGAAAAGAAAAAAGAAGTACATTGGAAATGTTTTTCTCATTTCAAAAAATGTTCAAGGGGAGAGGGAGGTTGGAAGCACCCATGTTTGAAAAGGGACAGGACCAAAGTAGGGAATGGGCCAGGTGGGGGGTGGGATGGGTGGGATGGGTGGGAGGGAAATATAGCCAGTCTTTTACAATATGTCTACTATGGTAATGTTTTACATAGCTACACATGTACTGCATATACTGAATTGCTTAACTTCCCAGTGGGAGTGGAGACAAGGGAGGAAGGGAATAAATCTGGAATTCAAAGTTTTAAAATCAAATGTTTTAAATATATATAAATACTATTATTGATACTATTTTACATATAATTGGGAAATAACATATATAGGCATTGGGGCACAGAGATTCACCTTGCTCTAATGGAAAAGTCAAAGGACGTATGGGAGAAGATATGGGAGAGAGCAGATTGGATGAGGGGATATCCTGTGGGACTGCTATTCTGGGGTGGTGGGTAGGGAAAAATGGGGGAAAATGTAACTCAAAATCTGGCAGAAATGAATGATGTAAACCAGAAGTTAATAAAGCATTTGGGAAAAAATATAAATAAAAAAATAAGGAAAATGTTTAAAATATAGAAGGCATTTGAAACAAGGAGCCCATGAAATGGCTTTAATGAAAATGTTATTTATTTTCCTTGTACAATAAAATTGTTTCTGGCTAGCGTATGGGTTCATTGTGACAGCACATAACTTTCAGAAAGTCATTCACATGAAAGGGAATCCACCAAATATAGGATAGGGACAAATCAAGTAAACAATTCCATAATTTTAATCTCTCATAGTAATTTGAAGTATTGTTATTTGAGATACCATATTAAATCAGAGATGGTGTAAAGGTGCCAGGAAGTCAGAGCAGGGGGAAAAGGGTCCCAGTCTAATCATTGTTAGGCTGAACTCTCCATCTTGAGAACTTACTACGGTCTTTATAATGCCAAAGGACCTTTGAGAAACACAGAGATGGTATTTTGAGAAAAGTAGCACTGAGCAAGGAAAATAAACACTGTGCACTTTATTGGACTTCTTACCTAATGGCATGCTTACTTTTCTGGGAGTAGCACAAGCTAGGGAACCACTGCACAACTTGGCGGTAGATAGGGGCCAAAATGAAAACAGGCTAAACTTATTTGGGTCTTAGAATGCTTAGAGTAGAGATAAACTGATGACAGATGCCATGGGTCACATGACAAACAGGAGATAGAGTAGTGGCAACCCTAACTTTTTGGATGGCTGCCTGAAATCCTTTGGAGGGCCACAAGCAGCCTACAGGCCTTATATTATGCAGGCATGATCTAGGGTAATGAATCTGCCTCTTTCTCGCCAAGGGAACACCTGACATACACTACCAACTGCCATGTTTAGAATAGACTGATTCTTATAATTTAACACTGTAATTTTTTAAAATATTATTTTAACATAATTCCATTAAAATAAGGTATAATTGTTGCTATCATCCTTGTTTTCTCTGGGTTTATTAGTTTACTGATTAATTGAGGTATCCATAACAAATAATTACTAAAGTCCTTACCTGATTGTACTTTTTATTCATTATTTTAAGGTAAACTAGAAAAAAATAAGACTGTAAAAATAATTGGCCAAAAAATTGCCTTTTTATAATATCAATATTCAACTTTTTTCATGCAAATTGAACAGGGTCATTAAAGAAATTCCTGCTTAGTATCTGTTCTCTCTGACAACCCTATTTCCCATTGCCACTAAAAAAAAAAGTTTTTCTATCACATAAATGTGTTCTCAAGTTCAAAGTATTCCAATTGTGTATCCTCAAGCAAGTACACCAAATGGAATCATTACCAGTCAGACAGCCTGCAAAGCTGTTGAACATTGCAAAGAAATACTTCATTTAAATGTAAAGGGGGGAAAAAAACTTTCTTTTCATTAATTTATAGGTTGCATCTTACAGAAGTTAAATGCCATACAGTGTATTTAGTGAGAACATTTTAAGATGTTCATTAGCGATCAACTCCTTCAGCCAATTAGGTTAATGATAGCTATGTGAATCAATATTACTCCACTCACTTTCATCATTCATCAAATAAAGTGATTACATCCATACCAGCCATTTGGTAAAACAAAATAAACTCATTCAAGGATGTTGCCCTAGGATCAATGTCCCCTGCTTTGAAAACAAACATTACATCTTTGCCTCAGGATTTTTATAACAGCAGGAGACCATTACCCTTTCATTCCATTGATTTCTTTCTTAAATAATTTTATTTGCTTTTTAAAAACATTTTCACATGGTAGGGAGTTGAAATAAAAATATTTTGAACTAAATTTTGTGTTCAGTAATTATTTTAATAACATCTCACAGCTTGAAGTCCATGTATGATTATATGTAATTTTTTCTATACTGGAAATACATACACATATATAAAGTCATGCTTTTAATCTATTTTTCCATTAGAAAAGATATTGATGCTTCTACTAATTTCATCAGTGATAGCACTAACCTGCAATAAATTCTAATGCATTTGTTTATCTTCTAATTACTGTTTTTGCTCTTAGTTGCAGTGTATCACAGAACAATCTCACTCCTTTCTTAAACTGGAAAGTATTAAGCATGAATGGATTTTAAAGAAACCTTTCAAGAAGATGTATTTAAAACAAAAATTAATAAAGTTGGACTTATACATAATGACAAAATGTCAAAGAAAAACTCTTTAGAAATTCTCTTAAACAATGAGTTGCAGAGCAAGTGTTAATGTTCATTGGATCCTCTCTATCACTTCTTATAGCAAGTCAAAATAAAATTAATACTAATAAGGCTATATTTGTAATAAATAAATTAGTTAAGCTTATTTCCATAAAGTTCTCACTCTCTTCAATAACTGTCTGTATATTTCTTTAGAAATAGTAATTCTCCGTTTTTGTGTCCTTAAGATAGACTTGTTAATTATTATGTATGTTAATTGTTTGGAACATACATTCATTTTGATATGGTTTCTTTCTGTGATAGTAGCAGTCATCCATATAAGCTTCAACTGATAGTAAGCTGACTCTGAACATAAGATTTTAACACAATGAAAATGGATTGAGATTGTCTGCCTACCTACCTTTGTTAGTATTTCTGTTAACTAAATATCAAAATTTTAGTCATACACGTCTTTCATTTATCTCCTTTTTGTGTTTTTAATTCTATGGTTTTTATAAATACATATATATATCTACAAAGATCCATGCAAAAGCAACATCTCTTAAAGAGCATATTTCAATAACTGCTAGAGATATTGCAGTAGCTCTTGGTATAAGGGGGAAAAAGGACTTCATATGCTAGTAAAATCATTAAGGAACAGGATCTGTCACACTGAACCCCAAATGAATGTGAGGCTTAAAAAAATGTATCAAAAACTAGAAAACTCTTTCTTTATATCATCCTAATTCTTGAGAAGGGAAGAAAAGACTTTCAGAATTAAAGTCAATTAGAGGTGTTATATTAATTCTTCTTCAGTGTATTATAGGCTTCTTGAAATTTAAAGAATACTGAAATTTTTTTGTTAACTGGCTAAGAGTTGCTTTGCAGAAAGAAGCATCTATCTTTGCATGATAATAAAAGACTAGTGTATCAAAGTTTTGAAAAAGTTCATATTTAAATTTAATATCATATACAAACTATTGTCAGTCAAGTCCAAGCTTTTCCATAATATCTAAGCATCTTCATCAGATAGTAAAACACCCATTCAAAATACATTTTGGGGATGGCCAGGTGGCACAGAGAATTGGCCCTGAAGTCAGGAGGACCTGAGTTCAAATCCTACCTCAGATACTTAACACGAGCCATGTGACCTTGGGCAAGTCACTTCCTAATTGCCGTTCTTTCCTCCAAAAAGCAAAAACAGAAAAACAAACAAAAAAAACCAAAATACATTTTGGAAATGCCTTTTTCCATTAATCCTGGCAATTGTGCTCCCATAGAGAGATTGACATACATATAGGTACACCAATACATTGTTGATGACGTTCTAAGTTGGTATAACCATTTTTGAAATCAATTTACAATAATTCAAATTTACTGACTAAACTTTCCAGAACCTTTGACTTATACATTCCATATACATATAGTTCTAAGATTGTTTACAAACAACAACATCAAAAACCCCGCAAAGCAAACAAAATCAAAATAAGCAAACAAGGCTCTATATATGTCAAAATATTTATGTCACCTTTTGTGGAACCAAAGAGCTGAAAATAAAGCAGATATCTACTCATCTGTTCATAATTAAACAAATTGTGGGAGGTAAATGCTATGGAAAAAGAGGCCCAAAATCTCACTGAAGAAAATAATTCTTTCAACATTAGAATGGAGCAAATGGAATCTGATAACTTGATGAGAAATCAAGATATTATAAAACAAATACAAAAGAATGAAAAAATACTGACTAAGGGGAGGCTAGGTGACGCAGTGAGTAAGAGCACCAGCCTCGGAGTTGGGATGACCCGGGGTTGAAACCAGCCTCAGAAAATGAGCACCCACACATAAATCATGACTAGCCATGTAACTTTGAGCAAGTTACTTAACTCCAATTGCTTTAAAAAAAAAAGAAAAGAAAAAATACTGACTTGGCAAATAGATACATGACAGAAAATTTAAAAATTATTGGACTACAAGAAACCTTTGATAAAAAAAAATAGCCTAGACATTGTCTTTCAAGAAATTATCAAGAATACCTGCCCTGATATTCTAGAACCAGAGGGTAAAATAAAAGTTGAAAGAATTGACTGATCAACTCTTTAAAAAGATCCCCCCAAAAAACTTCCTAGGAATATTATAGCCAAATTTCACAATTCCCCAGTCAAGGAGAAAATTTTGCAAGCAGTCAGGAAGAAACAATTCAAGTATTGTGGAAAAACAATCAGGATAACACAAGATATAGTAGCTTCTACATTCAAGAATTGAAAGGCTTGGAACAGGATATTGTGGAGGTAAAAGGAGCTAAGAATAAAACCAAGAATCATCTACCCAGCAAAACAGAGTATAATACTTCAGGAGGAAAAAAGGAGAGTCAGTGAAATAGAGGACTTTCAAAGATTCTTGATGAAAATACCAGACCTGAACAGAAAATCTGGCATTCAAATATAAGAATCAAGAGAAGTATGCAAAGGTAAACAAGTAGGGGTGGCTAGGTGGCACAGTGAATAGAGCACCACCCCTGGAATCAGGAGGACCTGAGTTCAAATCTGGCTTCAGACACAACACAAAAATCAGCCATGAGACCTTGGTCAAGTCACTTAATACCAATTGCCCTCCAAAAAGCAAAAAAAGAAGAAAAGAAAAGGTAAACAGGAAAGAAAAATCATAAGGAACTTATAAATGTTGAAAACTAAAAATAAATGAATAAGTTCTGGAGGGAAAGACAGAAATTATTTCCAAAAATGAAAAAAATAGCACAAAGCAATGGTAAGTAAGGTTATAGAATTATAAAGAAAACAATGTGGTTCCCAAAAAGAGATATGAGAAGACAATCCTCTCTTCTCCACTGTAGAGATCAAGGGACATGAGTAAGAAACATCAAAATCAGATTTTGCTGGTGTGTGAATTAGTTTTTACTATTTTTTGTCTTTTATTCCTCTATTTCTTTCCTTTAAAAGCTTTTTGTAAGGGAAGACTATGCAGGCTGGGTGAGAAAAGGAATAGAAAGGGAAATCTAGCAATGTAAAATATACATATTTTAAGCTCTTGTTTATTTGAGAAGACAAGAGAAGAGAGAGAGAAACAGAGTAAATGTGTCCTAATTTTCAAGTAGAAAATTTCAAGTAGAATTTTCAAGTGGAGATAAGTAGAACCGAGAAGCACAATTGGGTGACCTACACACAAAAAATCCTATCCGCAAATGGAGGTATATGTGTGTGTGTGTGTGTGTGAAATATACTTATATTATATTATATATCATATACATATATATATGCATATATAATATACTTTCACAAAGAGAGAAAATATATTAGATTCTTTTAGTATTGAAGTCAACTAAGAGTTGTTTTGGACATATATGCTCCCTATCTCTGCCTTAATTGTCTATGATGTACCCAGTGCTTCCTTTGACATTTGTGAATTTGTGAGAGAATGAACTCCAGATTTAAGTAGGGAATTAGGGAGAACATTTGGTAGCTACTTAATTTACTATGCCATCTTAGTAAATGACTTTGCTTTGAGTTAATTGTACCTATTATCTATTAAATGCTAATACTCTGATGGACTCTCATGAGCTACAGTTTTACAAGTGCAAACACATAGTGATTAAACTGAATAATGACTGTCTTCTTTGGGATCTAAACAATCAGGAATTAATATGGATAGTCCAAAAGCAGTGCTACAGACACAAAAGCAACAAAAGTTCAAGCTACATCCAAAGATAACATAATCTGAAAAATTCAGCACAATCATCAATTAAAGGGATGAAGGTCCCACAAAAGAGAAACAATTGGGGCATTATTGTAATGAAAACAAAAACCCCAAGAACAAAAGAATTCAGGAGTGCACAGATTATTGTGTTGTAAACAGATTAAAGATCAGAAGCACAAGAAAGGTAAATAAGAGCAAACAGAAAAATTAGCAATAAAAATTTTGCCCATGTTTGTACTTATTTCTATTCTTTTTCATGTAAAGATTGAGCTCAGGGAAAGAACCAGCCAGGATCCTCAAAAGATAAAAGTACACCAAAGGACTAAAGATTTAAGGGGAACATAAAGGGGGGAAATGGAAAAGAGGAGGTGGACAAATTGAATTAATGGTCTATGAAAAACAAAATTCCTTCACCTATAAATGTGTGTGTGTGTGCACATACACACACAAATTGTAATAGTATGGTGGAGTAGTGGGATATAATAGTGCAAAATTTCAGGAAGGTAGGGAGAATAAAGTCAGAGGAAAGCAGGTTGTGGGCTCCCACAAGTACACAGGTAAATAATCAAGTTATAATGCTACTGATAGTGTCTCAATAATAAAAAGGAAGATTGTTAAATAGCAGGATAAAAGTAATGAAGGGGATTAACTAAAGAAGTAAACAAGACTGTGACAGGAGATCTGTGGTCATAGAAATAGAGAGTGACACGAATGGAGAATTGATACCTTAGCACAAGAATTACAAAATCTTATGATCTTACCCAAGCACAACAAATTCCTTAAAAATTGGGATAGAAGAAAAATGTCATTGATTCCATGAGACAATTTTTTAAATTAAAAAATAGAAAAAATATGTGGTGTGCTTGTACCAAAAACAACTCATATGGAAACACATTAAGGAGATCTTATTTGAGTTCAGTTTTAGTAATAATTATTAGAGAAAGAGAAAAATGTTACTGAATTAACTGAAAGCCACAAGAAAAAAATAAAAGAAAAAACCCAAAACAACAAGGATGTCATACTTCAAAATATTATTAAAGAAAATTGGTCAAATCTAATAGAATAAGAGGACAAGGTAAAATAGAAAAAAATATGCTGACCATCTCCTGAGAGAAACCCCAAAATGAAGAATCCCAAGAACACTTTAGTCAAAATCCAGAGCTTTAAGGTTAAAAAAAATTATAATGCTAAAATGGAAAAAAATAAAATAAATAAATGAGAAGCCACAGTCAATAACACACAGAATTCAACATCCAAAACGATAAAGGGGAGGTGAGTCTGGAAAACTATGGTCCAAAAGGAAAACCATCTAAATTTACAATGACGAATAACAAGTACCAAAACTGAATATAATCCTACTTGGGGCAAATGGATGCTTAGTGAAGGACTTCCAAGCATGCCATATGAAGAGTACTAAGTAAGACAAATTAAAATTTGAATACAATAATTAATAGAAGTAAAAAAAAGATAAATACAAGTGAACAAGCAAAGAGAAGCGACTAAACAGCTATTAAGTATCCACATTTTAGTAAGGGAAAATGATACAAGTATCACTTCAGAATTGTAATATCCTTAGGGATTGTTAAGTAAGTTAAGTAAGAGAGAAGGCCTGGATATGATTTTGTTATATTTTTGTGATTTTCTTTTCTTTCTTTTTTCCTTCCTTCCTTCTTTCCTTCCTTCCTTCTTTCCTTCCTTCCTTTCTTCCTTCCTTCCTTTCTTTCTCTTTATTTTTCTCCTTTTTTTTTGGAGGTGAGAAGGTAAGGTAGTTGAGGTTAAGTGACTTGCCCAAGGTCACATGGCTAATTCTGTGTTAAGTTTCTGAGGCTGGATTTGAACTCAGGTCCTCCTGGCGCCAGGGCCAGTGCTATATTTACTGCACCACCTAGCCACCACCATTTTTTTTTATTTTAAAAGAAGAAAAGAGAGAGGAAAATACGCTAGGGGAGCAATGATACAGGAAAAATAGCATATTATTCTGATGAACTAGGATCATATAGAAAATTATATAAATAAGAAAGAAAGAGTGGTGTGGAATCAGGAAAAACTTTCAAATTTATTTTCATATCAACTGTTCAAAAAAGAGTAGAAACTACAGGGTTGGGTGCAGAAATACCTTTCAATCAATACGCAAACAAGAGAGAATATAGGAAGAAAGAAAAGCGAGCCTAGATTGAGTGACAAATTAATCATAAGTAAAACAGACTCTTATCTTGGAGAACAGATAATGGAGAGATGCTTAAAAGTAAATAAAGAGAAGGGAAATACTGTGGAGAGAATTCAGATGCGAAAAAGAGAAAAAGGGTGGAGAGAAGAAGCAAACTCAGTCAGCCAAAGAGTATTAGTGCTAAGCATGCCCTTGTCTCACCAGTCTTTTTTTTTTCTACAGAGAGGTAGGAAGCAAAGCAGAGGAAAGTGTAAGAGGAAAGTGTGGAATGAAATACAGGACTAAAAAGTAAACAATATGAAGAGAATGTATTCATCCATCCAAAAGGATAGTTTTAAAAGAGGAGAATTCAATAAGAAGTTGTTTCCCAGCAACACCCTGGAGACAAAAACAGACACACAGACTAAAACGGGATAAAGCAAATCTGCAAATGCATTTTAAAAGAAAAGAATAGCAATAATGATCTCAGACAAGGTGAGAGCAAGCATAGACTTGATGACAAGAAATAAATATGCAAACTACTTTATGTGTTACATCATCATGGACAATGAATTGATATATATATATATATATATATATATATACAATTAATGGAATACTTCCTAAATACTTAAACAAAGAGCAAAATTGATAACAAATAGTAAATAAACAGTAAAACTATAATATAATTGAATCTAAAATAAACCCTAACCAAATATATAATGGAAACCCCTCTGGCCATTGCTGAATGACAAAAGAAAGTAATATGCATATTTTAAAGCATAATATTTTTAAAAGTTTTGCACAAAAAAACAATGCAGCACAAAGCACAAGGAAAATAGAAAACTGAAGAAAAATCTTTACAATACTTACTTTTTGCTAAGGGTCTCATTTCCAATGTATTTCAAGAATTGACTCAAATGCATAAGAATAAGAGGCATTCCTCCAAATGATAAATGCTCAAAAGATATGAAGATGCAGTTTTCAAAAAGAAATTTAAAAAGCTATCCATAGCCATAGGGGGGAAAATTGCCAAATAGCTAATAATGAAATGCAATTAAAGCATCTCTGTGGTTCTTTCTCACACTCATCAGTCTGGCAAATTTGACAAAAAGAAAAGGAAAATGACAAATACTATAATTCTTGAAGTAATATAGGCACAATATGTGCCACTGATAAAACTCTAAATTGATCTAATCCTTCAGAATAGCAATTTAGAACTCAATAATTGTATGTCCATAATTCTGTTTAAAAGCCACTCAAATTATTAAACTGTGTTTATGCTGTGATACCATTTCCTTTTTTTCCCCAAATGCTTTATTAACTTCTGGTTTACATCATTCATTTCCGTCAGATTTTGAGTTACAATTTTTCCCCATTTTTCCCCTATCCACCACCCCAGAATAGCAGTCCCACAAGATATCCCCTCATCCAATATGCTCTCTCCCATATCTTCTCCCACACCCCCTTCGACTTTTCTAGTAGGGCAAGGTGAATCCCCATGCCCCATTGCCTGCACATCTTAACTCCCAATTATATGCAAAATAGTATTAATCATAGTATTTATATATTTTTTAAAATTTGATTTTAAAAGGAAGATAAGCAATTCAGTATATTCTGTACATGTGTAGCTATGCAAAATATTACCATAGTAGATATATTGTAAAAGACTGACTATATTTCCCTCCCTCCCATCCCACCTTCCACCTGGCCCACTCCTCACCTTGATCCTGTCCCTTTTCAAAATCGGGTGCTTCCAACTTCCCTTCCCGCCAGCCTGCCCTCCCCTCCACCACCTTCCCCCATCGCCCTCCCCCCCCCCATGATCCTGTAGGGTGGGACATCCTATTTAGTTTGCAGGTCATTCTCTCCCTGGTCCAAATTCAATGAGAATAAGGTTTTGCCTTTTTGCCTTCCTGTTCCTGCCCTCCCCTGCAATCAACTTCCCCTGCCTCCTCAACATGAGACAGTTCACCCCATTGTCTCTCCCCATTCCCCCTCACCACATTACTCTCTCACCTCTTAACCTCACCTTTTAAGTATCATCCCTTCCTATTAAATTCAACCTGTGCCCTCTATCTACCTATACCTGAAAACATGTATACACACATTCACATATGTATTCATATGCCCATATACCCTTCTTCAACTATTATCATACTGAGAAAAGTTTGTGACACCATTTCTAGATCTAACACAAAGAGACCAAAGAAAACATAAAAGATCAAATATGTTTTAAAAAATCAATATTGTCTCATATCTTTTATGGTAGCTCTTAATTTGATGGTAAGGAGGTTCCCATAAACTTAATAAATGTTGAAGCAATTATGATGATGTAATTGTGAATGGAAGTATCTAAATGCTATTCTGCTGTAAATCATTAGAAAGAAGACATATTCAGTGAAACCTGTGAAGACCTGCATGGACTGATGTAGAGTAACATAAGCAAAATCAGGAGAATAATTTAATAATAATAACATCATATAAACAAACAACTTTGAAAGCCTTAAGAAATCTGATAAATTTAACAACCAACCAGTGTTGCAGAAGACTCCTGAGAAAGCAGGTTTTCCATCTTGTGAAGAAAAGTTGATAGACTGAAGATATACATAAAGACATTTTTTTAATGGTCAACATGGAAATTTCTTTTGGTTGAATGGGTATATTTGTTAGGTGTTTTCATTTTATTTACTTTTTTCTTTTCTCCATGGGGGGGGGGGTGGAAGTGGATTAGAGAAATAATAGATAATCTGAATATTAAAAGTGCAAAGCAACCATCAATTGAATAGCCACTAAAACTATCACCAATCTTGAAACTCTTCTCTGATTCTATCATGAAAAATTTCACACTTTGTAAAGGGTTAACAAAACATAGACAAGTCTTGGTTTTGTTTTTACATTAGAATCTTGTTTTATCTATTATTTAACTTGAGGTCAGAAGGAAATCAACTGATCAAATGTATCTTTGCCATTTCCTCCCTAATTTGTACTTTTCACTTCGAAAACACACACACACACACACACACACACACGCACACAAAGACACTACATGTAATATTCTAACCATGTTTGGCCTTTAATTTCTCATGTATGTGTGACAATTTTGAGCTATTCCAATTGTTTTCCCCTCATATTTGAAGGTCTTTCTCTTGGATATCTGCAAAATGCAATACTTATCACTGAAATTATAAGTTGTACTCAACTTTTGAACATAAAGTATATTTCTTTGGCAGCAATCTGTGGATTCTCTCAATGGCTTTGTCATTTGTATTCAGATGTTCTAGATACTTTTCTTTGTAATGCCTTACATTATGATATTTATATTAATTAATATGTATGGTATTATTCTCCTTTGCTAGGTCCACATTATTGAAGATTAAACTAGTTGTTTGTTTACTTTATAATACAATAGTTACTACACCAAGCTTCCTGGCACCAAAATTTTCTGGGGGAAAAAAGCATTCTCTATTCTACTGTGTAAAGAGAATTTGTTGAAAGATCAAATTTCCATTAAGATTGGAAAGAATTATGATCATATACATTTTTATAACAAATTATTTTCTGTAGTATCAAAAGTTAAGAAAGTATCTGCCTATCTAAAACATTTTCATTCAAAAATTATCATTAATTCATATCTTTATAATTTTGTTTTCAAGAAAATTGGTAAGCAAGAAAATTTTAAATAAAAGCTTGCACTTTGCTGTGGATGACAATACTCTATAAAATATAATTGCTTAATTCAAATAATAGGTCAAAGTAACATTCCTAGGTATACTTTATAAATTTCCAACAATACATTTTCACTCAGAAATATTATCTGTGGGGTGGCTAGGTGGCACAGTGAGTAGATCGTCGGCCCTGGAGGCAGAAGGACCTGAGTTCAGATCCAACCTCAGACACTTAACACACACAAGCAAAAACCTAGCCGAGTGACCTTGGGCAAGTTACTTAACCGCAATTTCCCTCCAAAAAGCAAAAAAAAGAAAGAAAGAAAAAGAAATATTATCTGTAATATGATTTCCTTAAACCAAAAATAATAACAATTTATTAAGAATCCTGAAATGGCATAAAATTATACATAATTGAAACCAGCCTAAATCAAATTAAATGAAGATAATATGTCATATAGGACATATCACAAATGAATTCAATATTTTATATTATGGTTTCATTTCTCAGGATAAAAATAAAGGGATCAAAAAGATAAATATTGGGACTTTGCTTCTGTAGCTAGGAAACAACTTCTGTCAAAACCATGAAATAGTAATTAGGAAGTAATTGTATGCTAAGCATGGTCCTAAGAGAAATTTAGGAGTTTAGAGCAATCTTTTGGGGGGATATTCTCCCGAATCAAGGCAAAACAAGGGGAAGAAAGTGAAGGAGAAAATAGGGCAAGAAAAGAAGAAAAAGAGAGAAATGTCAGAGAAAGAGGTGGAGAGGGGAGGGAAAAGGAAAGGAGAGAAAGAAGCAGCACCCACTTCATGCTAATAATGCAGCATATTTAACAATATCAGTTCACAAAGTGAAACAAATTTTGTTTTATAAAAGAATGATACTTCCACATATATACACATATAGGTATATATAGTTATATATGTATGTATATGTATATATACACATATATGTATGTATATGTATGTAATTTGGAGGAGACCTTTATTGGAATTCATTGTATAGTTAAAAAGAACAGTACCTCTACATAACAGAGCTTCAGAGATTCATGTTCAATCCTCTCCTGTTTAAATGGCATATAGGAATGATCCTTTTCTTTGCTGTTTGCTTAGTTCAAAATTAAAAAAAAAATAGAAAAAAACTAATAGAAAATGCAGATTTAAAAAAAATACACATTACTTTTTTAAAAGATTTTTTTTATTTTGTAGTAGTGGTACTAGTAATAGTAGTAATAGTAGTAGTAGTAGTAGTAGTAGTAGTAGTAGTAGTAGTAGTAGTAGCAGCAGCAGCAGCAGCAGCAGCAGCAGCAAAAACTTATATGATATCTAGTATGTGCCAGATGCCGTGCTGACCACTTTTAACATATTACATCATTTGATTCTCACAACAACCCTGGGAAGAGGAAGATTATTATCCCCATAGATGAATATACAATTTGATTTTGTGTAATGGGGAATTACTAAAAAAAAAATACAAAAATTACCAAAATTTATCACTATGAATTAGAATTATGCCTCAAATTGAAATTTTATTCATAAAAATTTCATTTAAAAATTGAATCAAGAATGTTGTGACCATGAACAAAATGATATTACTGAGTCACACAAGTAAATCTCCTTAGAAAGTAAGAAATACTCAGAAATGAAATTTGTGATCTAGAGGACAATGAATCTGTTTGCCTTGATCTACTGGAGAAGAAAATGGCAAAACACTCTAGTATCTTTGCCAAGAAAACCTCATGGACAAGGTAGCCGTGGAGGCTTTGCTCTGTCTCTGTCTCTGCCTCTGTCTCCCTCGTTCTGTTTTCTCTGTCTTTACATATATATATGCAACATCTAGATACATACTATATAAACACATATGTATGTATATATACATATACATATAATTTATGTGAATCAAATATAATCATATATTTTCCTCTATATATAACTGATAATTTTATTAGTCTAGATTGCCTAAAATGGATGTAATTTTTTTATCATTATAATTTTCTGTGAAATTCAACAATTTTGCAATGGATATAAAAACAATTGAAATATATCAATACCTTCTATATTAAGGGATCAAAGGGCTTGGAATATGATATTCCAGAGGTCAAAGGACCTAGGATTAAAACCAAGAATCATCTACAGAAAAACTGAGTACAATTTTTCAGGGGGAATATGGTTATTTAATGAAATAGAGGGTTTTCAAGCACTCTTAATGAAAAAAAAAGTTGAACAGAAAATTTAACTTTCAAATACAAGAAGCATGAGAAGGTAAACAGGAAAAGAAACCATAAGGAACTTATTA
The DNA here is from genome assembly GCA_011680675.1 of Gymnobelideus leadbeateri. Classification (NCBI taxonomy): domain Eukaryota; kingdom Metazoa; phylum Chordata; class Mammalia; order Diprotodontia; family Petauridae; genus Gymnobelideus; species Gymnobelideus leadbeateri. The sequence continues at coordinate 28,838 of WOXC01001173.1, forward strand.
AAATTGAACTATTTCTATTTCTACATGGTAAAATGATAATTATAACTCATGAGACTTTTCTCAGCACGAGGATAGTTGATGGGAATGTATATGTATGTGTGTGTGTGTGTGAGTGTGTGTATATATGTGTACATGTATACATAGACAGAAGGTACAGGATTAGTTGAATAGGAAGGGATGATATCTAAGTAATAAGAGGAGATAGGGAGGGACAGAATAGGGTATATTACCTCACATAAAAGAGGAAAGAGAGAATTGTTAAAACAGAGGGGAAGAACAGGAAGGCAAAAGGGAATGGGTCAATCTTACTCTCGTTGAATTTAACTTAAGGAAGGAATAATATACACACTAAATTGGGTATCTTACCCTACAGGAAAGTAGGGGGAAAGGGGATAAGAGAGGGGGTGATAGAAGGGAGGGCAGATTGGGGGGAAGGGTAGTTAGAAGTACACACTTTTGAAAAGGGGCAGGATCAAAGTAGAAAATAGAATTAAGTGGGAGGTGGGATAGGATGGGGGGAAAAATAGTCATTCTTTCACAATATATCTAAAATGGAAATGTTTTGTGCATCTACACATGTATAACTTATATTGAATCGCTTTTCCTCCCAGTAGGGGTGGGTGATGAGGGAAGAAGTGAAAGAATCTGGAAATCAAAGTTTTAAAATCAAATGTTAAAATATACATAGTTTACATGGAACTGGGAAATAAGATATACAGGCACTGGGGTATAGAAACCCATCTTGCCCTACTAGAAAGTCAGAGGGGGGACAGGGGAATATAAGAGAAAGAAGATTGTGGGAAGGGGTATTTAGTAGAATTGCTATTTTGGGGTGGGGGTAGAGGAAAGACGGAGGAAATTTTTAACTCAAAATTATAACTCAAAATCTTGTGGAAATGAATGTTGAAAAGTAAAAATCAACAAGTTAAACAAAAATAAGAAATATATTGATTCCATTCAGAAAGAGAAAATGTGTGTGTGTGTGTGTGTGTGTGTGTGTGTGTGTGTGTGTAATTTAACTTAGCCCCAGGTCTCCACATGAAGACCATAGGTCATTTTATATATTGTTCCAACTTCCCCCACCTCTTATCAACCCTGAGGCCAGCATGCAATGAAGCCTTTAAGATTTAGAATTTTCTCTCCTACTTCCTGCTCTCATTCAAGGGAATAAAGCTTTCTGAAGCACTTTTTTTTCTGTAAATGGGAGACCAGATACTCCTGGGGATGGTGAGATCAAATGAGGGTTTTAAAAAAGTCATCTACCAATTATGAAAAAGTTTTTTTGCTAAAATGTAGCTAGTGAATTTCCTCTTTCCTTGACGTTAGTTATATATTAATCTGAAGGCATTGTCTGTTTTTAAATATGATTAAATATATTGGTTTAAAATCCACTGAAACACTTTACAATATTTTTACACAAATTAGGAAATAGTCTTTCTAAGTTTTTAAATTGTGCAGGTAGGAGAATTGTTTATAACTATCACTCATATAGTTTTTAGCACCTTATTTTGCTAGTTACACACCCCCACCCCAAACAAAATGATATAACTGAAAATTTTTAAATATCTCTTTAAAATTCTCTTTCTATATCATGGATTTCTTTTATAAATCAGTTATCTTCTCATCTGTTAAACTATCACTGTTGTCTCTATTGTACATGTGTGTTTAAGATCACTTACCTTGGCAGTATACTTTCCAAGGATGTACACAGATGATGAGGTTGATATGCACATTGCCAAAAGCTATTTCATTGTTTGGGAAGCCCCATAGGAAAGTGTGGGAGAGAAGACTGTTCACCATGAGCCCTTGTGCTGACATCAATGTTGTATGCCTGTAAGACAAGTGCCAAGGAAGGAAACAATTTCCACTTGAATTGTCTTGGGAAGATTCTGAAGATCACCTGGCAAGATAAGCTTCTGGACACTGAGGGAGGTCTTTTCATGACCTGAACTGCAAAGCATTCAAATTCTACTGCAGAAAGCCCAACGTTTATGGACTGGCCACATTGTTCTTATGCCAAATGTACCTTTGCCTAAATGGCTATTTTATAGAGTACTCACACAAAGTAAGCTTGGACTTAGTACAAGTACTCATGGAGGTCAAAAGAAGCGATACAAGGACATTCTCTAGGTCTCTCTGAAAAACTCTGGAATCAATAGTGATACACAGAAGACACGCTCACAGAACTGCCCAGAATGACATACCCACATAATGCACTTTTGATAAAATCATAAATTAGTTCAGTCATTCTGAAAAACAATTTGAAACAACACTATAATAGTGACTAAAATGGCCCTACATTAGGTGCATTTCAACCAAAAATCCAAATTCTAAGCATATTTCCCAAGGAGGTAAAGGTCTTATAGTTGTTCAGTCATTTTCACTCATGTCTGATTCTCCATGATCCCATGCTGTCCATGGGGTTATCTTGGAAAAGATACTAGAATCATGGGCCATTTCCTTCCCCAGTAGATTAAGGCAAACAGAGGGTTTAAGTCACTTCCTCAGTTATCTCACAGCTAGTAAATATCTGAGACCAGATTTGAATTCAGGGCTTTTGGACCCTAGAACCAACACTATATCCACTGAACCATCTAACTGCCTACAGCCATGTAAATGGAAAGGACAAAAAGAACAGTATTACAACTAATCAAAACTGAATTCTAGTGATTACAATCCACAAAGATATGAAAATGAATCTTCCTTGTTTAAAGAAGTGGATTACTATGGGTGTGAAACAGTGGCTATCCTCTCAGACTCCATTGATATTTTAGTAAACTAAACTGGACCCCTCTACTCTTTTTCTTTTTTTATTCTTTATTCTAAGGTAAGTTCTCAACGTGGGGGAGAGAAGTGATAGATTGAGAAAGAAATGTAGTGTAAGAACAAAATTCTTACCCCTAGGGCAGCTGAAACAGTGGATAGAGTGCCAGGCCTGGAATCAGGAAGACTCATATGAATTCCTGAGTTTAAATCTTGCCTCAGGAAAAAAAAAAAAAAATATATATATATATATATATATATATATATATATATATATATATATATATGAAGTGACTGTAAGTCACTTAACCATTTGCCTCAGTTTCCTCATGAGCTAGAAGAAAATGGCAAACCGTTTCAGTATCATTGTCAAGAAAACCCCTAATATAGGCACAAAAAGTAAAGTAACTCAACAACAACAAAAGAACAAAATCTCATCTATACTTGTTGCCTGTCTGCCTCTTTATAATGTATCCAGATAGATAGCTAATTGGCACCTTTAGCTTGTGGGGAAATATTAAATGTATTTATTTTAAAGAGGATCTCCTGGGTAGTAAATTCCTAAAATGCCTTTGTCATCACAGTAAAAGGTTAGAAAGTATGGCTTACATGTCTGAAAAATATATAACGTCTTTATGTTTGAAAGTTCTTTTGAACACCTTTCCAGGCAATAACCTGAGAAGCTCTGTGGGGAGAATGTTTGCATATGTAATTATTTTGAGGTAGCATGTTCCAAATACTTATGGACAAATACATATTTAACAATGAAATATTTGCATTTTTCCAATACTTGAATTTCTAATTCTATATTTTTGTGTTATATCACATATCTCTCTGTATGTATGCATGTAAAATGTACACATATGTGTATGTATTCACATATTTAATTTATATTTTTGTTTGTGTGTGTGTGTGATTTAAATATATCTTTTATTTTCACTTTGGCTTGTGTAAATTTGGAGATTTAGCTGTGATTTTTGTGTTGAGATCAAGTAGGTGAGTCTCTCAAATATTCAAACAGATATATTATGTTGGTTACTTAGAAGTTCCATTGCACAACCAGTCAACAATTATTTGTGAAATACCTACTATGTGCTAGGAACTGTTCAAAGTGCTGGGCATAAAGAAATAAATGCAAAAACAGTCCTTGCCTGCAATAAGCTTACAATTGAATAGGGCAGACCACATTCACATAAGTAAATATAGAGCATATTCAAAATAAACACAAGACAGTTTTGGGAAGGAATGTACTAGGAGCTAGGTTTGTGGGGATCAAAGGAGATTAATATAAAAGGCAGTGCTTAAACTGTATCTTGAAAGAAATAAGCCTTTCAAAGAGGTAGAGGAAGAAGTGCATTGTGTGAATGAGGGACAGCAGTACAAAAGAATGGTGAGGGAAGATAGAGTGTCCTGTAGGTATGGTCATAAATATTTATCAACCAGATCTCTGAAAAGGCACAAGATACAAGTTTGATCTCTATTATTAACATTTTCCCCCATTGCTTTCTTAAGTCTAGACAATAAATTATTATTCACAGAGTTTGCCATTTTGTGTAAATGCTTACTTAGAAAAGTTTAAAAATTGACTCTAAAGAGCAGGTATGAAATGATTCTGGCACACCCTGTAAGAATAATAGTACAAAGGCTAATTTGGGGATAGAATGTAGACATGGTGGGAGAAGGTAGAGAATTTTCTAATAACTTTTGTGTAGTAGTTTCATGATCTTGTACTGAGGTTAGGTTAGTCCTAATGGCTAAGGCTTGGTGCAAGAGTCAAGTTGAGAGTTTGCATGACTATGGCATAGGTGAAATTTGAAATGAGGAACATTACAAAGTAACAGGTGAACAGGTTATTAGGATAAAATTGGAGTTCAACCTCTCAACTGACTATCTGGAAGATTGGAAGAGACCCATATTCCTACCCTCCTCATTTGATGGTTGTGCATGCAATGAATTCACTTTGGACCAATCTGTGGTATGGGGCCCCCACTGGTATAAACCTCTATAGAATTATACTAACCCATTTAGGTTTAATCATTACAATGGTCTTACAACAGAACTATATGTCTTAGAATTCAATTTTTACACCATTCAAAATACGGAATAATTAACCTTGCTGATATAAACATTTTCATGTCTATGATCTGGCCAGACCCCACAGTTGGTTGGAAGCTATACTTCATTGAATGTCCTAGCTCTGAAAAAGCAAACCAAGCTAGCTTCATGGATTTTTAAAGATCAAATATGTAAGGCAGTTCCCACATTTTTTATACTAGATTAGAACTGAAAACTCTTACTTTATGTGATGGTATAGGCTGGATTTGTTGATGGAAAACATCTTTGCTACTGTGAGAAATCATACTTCTAAATTGAAACACTGAGACAGTATCTCTGATTAGAATATTCATTCAGCCAATCAGCACTTTTTGTTTTGAGTTACTCATTTTAGGTAATATTGCAAATCTACATGTGTATCAGCCTTGCCTTTCAAATTTCACTTCTGTTTATGATAGCATGATTTTCGAAGAGATTTTGGAAGTTAAGTGCATGTAACAATGTGGGTAGATTTTAATTCCAGAGATCAAGTCCACAACTCCAATGTTACAATGAACCTCTGTTTTGAAAGTTGGAATATAATACTTCCCTGCATATTACAATTATCTCAGAGTCAAAAATTATATCCATTTAGAGCTGCAAAACAACAATATTGCTATGAAAATCAGGAGTTCTTACCTTCATGATATGTTTAAGTATTAGTTTTATAGTTTTTCTTGGAACTCTTTTTTTTTTTTGGACAATTCTATCTCTTTGCTCTTGTCAATGAATACATTGACTTGGAAAAAAGTAATCATTTTCCTCCCCAAAAGCAATCTAATGCAATTTGAGACTATTTATGATATAGCAAAACCCCCAACTTTCAAATTTGAATGAAATATAAGCTGAAATGTAGTAGAGGTAGTTTCATCCCAATTTTTCCAGTTCCTCTAAATATTGATAATAGAAAAAGGCCCTTTAAGAGTTAGTATAATGGTTGAAAATTATATGACCTAAACGTATTTCTTGAACCAAAATTTGAAATATTGGAAATTTAGGAATATGATGCTAATTTTAGGGAAACTTAAAAATTAGTTTAATATTCTCTTAAGATTTCAAGGTAGAAATTTAATCCAACAATTCCAGAACAATAAATATCTTCTATATACAAGGCACTTGGGAAACAAAGGCAAAATAGAAATATAACTTGACTTGTAGGAGCTTATATACTATTAGGATGATATAATGAGAGCCTAGGCAATATGACAATGGCATGACATAAAATACAGGGGGGGAAAAAGGGTTTCTGACCAAGTCTACACCGTGCACAATAAGAACCAATAAGTAATCCCGGAATCTTGACACTTGAATAAAATGGGCTTAAAAGCTGAAAAGGAAGGAGAAAGGGAGAGAACTCCTAATGCATATACAGAAAGCTAGATCAGTAGTCACATATCAAGAAAAAGAATAAATAACATCAAAGTCATCCAGAAATTCATAGAAAAGAGAAGTCATTAATAAAAGTTATGACCTCATATGTCTATAAATAAATGTATATGCAATAAGGAAGATGAATTAGAGATTCTAATGCAAAGAGGTAAATTTCCCTTCATAGGTGTCAAGTCCTGAAATAAATCAAACTCATAAGTGGAAGAATAAGTCATCTTTAATCGAGATAACAAGATAGCAAAACTGCCATCCTGAGGGATGTCTCCCTGGAAGACTTACAGAAAAAGCTCTTACACTTTTAGGAGAAAGGGGGAAAGGGGTCCTATCAAGTAGTAAGGCCCAGTCATGAGAATCCAGTCACCCTCAGCAGTCCAGGCAAGGAAACCCACCTAATACTGATGTTATATTGTTTGTTTTGTTTTGTTTTTTTCCCTTCATGATCTAATGCCATAAATTCCAATGAGGGACACAAGGACATCAAAAGCCACTTAGGCAGTTGATCTAGTTCAAGTTGGTTTTGTTTGATTTAGCTCAACCTGAGAGTAAATGTCTGCAAGAGTAGGAATGCCAAGACTTTACTAGATTCTGACACTGCTAGGTTTCTTCAGAAGGAATCGCAAATAATAGGTAATATTTTATTTGATATTAACAATTTTTCCATCATAGGTAACACTGATATTTGGTTGTATGAGATTCCTGGAAGGTTATATTTTATTTTTTTAAAAATGATACCTAAGGGGAAGGGGAAGAGATGCACATTAAGACAATATTTTCCTGTCGAACAATCTGGAAATCAGATTTGTACAAATACAGTGGAGGATATTTGGGAAATGGAAACAGATAACCAAATATAAGCTAAATAGAGAAGTGAGAATGTATTTAACAATTGAAAGGATGAGAAAAGGATTCTTGAAGGGAATGACATCTATGTTGAAGAAACTTAAGAATTCAAAAGCATGTGTATATGTGTGTGTGAGTGGTGGGGAGAGTGATAAGAGCAGATACTGACCCTGAATGAAGACATAGAAGTAAGAAATAGTGGCGAAGAGCTTGGTTGAAATCTAGAGTGATTTCATTTGAGTTAGAATGTCTAGCTTGACTAGGAATCATGAAGGGATTTTATAGGCTGTAAGCAGAGTGGCAGAAGGGTCTCAGATTGAAAAGTATTTTAAATGTCATGTTGAGAAGTTTGAGTTTTGTCTCAGGCAATAGGGAGCCATCAAACATTTTGAAACAAGATATCAGCTGGGGCAGACTGCCCTCTTTTGCAGGCATTGAGTTTGCAGACTTTTACCTTGTTCTGTCCCTCAAGATTAATGTGGTTAGAGCAACCAAGTTTGAGGCACTGACACAGAAATTTTGTTTTCTTTTTGTGCATTGTTCCCTCTGACAGTTTCAGATGGGACTGCAGAAACCAGAAAAGGGAATTGAAATATAGCCCCAGATTCAAGCCTTATAAAAAGACCCTTTGTTGTAGGTATGCATGTACACATGTAGTAATATCTCTCTAATTTGCAGCTACTTTGCTTTATTTGGCAATGTATTCCACTGTTCCTGAAATAGTCCTAGAAAAACTGGATTTGGATAGGACCCTTTGTTGCAAAATCACCTATCCATAAATGTGTAAGACTGAACCATTCATTCCTGATTTGCATATAGTGACTTTTAGAATTTTTAATATACTATCCAGTTGGAATCTGAATCATAGGGTATAAAATGCTAATTTAATTCAATCATTTTTGGTAACCCTTCAGTTTTCCTGGAAGTTTTTATTGAATAAATAGTACCTCAGTTATTTTTACTTATCAAATATGAGACTGCTGTGAACATTTATTTCTATGTGTTAATAATCTAATCCATTCCATTTTTCTATATATACATATACACACTATATACATATGTGCACACACATATACCATATGTTTATCTTTCTGTCTATCCACTTGCACATGTATAGACATATATTTACTTCAAAAACATCTTTATTCAAAAGTCCACATCTTGCATTTCCTTCAAAGTAAAGTCATAGGGAAGAGGAGTTGGTGACCTGGAGGAGAAAATAGAGAAGGACCCTGAGAAAGAAAGGAGTTTTAGAGCAGGTTTGAGAGGTTACTGGGAAGGACAAAAGATATATCTTTACCTTCTTTTCAGAAGGTCACACACCTCTAGTCATACACCACAATTCAGGGATTACATTTATTCTGAGAAAACAAGTGACCTCTGAGAAGGTAGGAAGAAAGTGAAGAAGGTGATCAGGGACTCTGGGCTGTTTCAGTGACCTACATTTTCTAGAGTGTGTAACTGAGGATGCCTTTACCTTAAGTCTAGGGAACAGAGATTGCTCCAGGAATGTGACACAGCTTCCAAGTGAGCAGAATAGAGTTCGTAGGTAGGATTCAGAAGAAGAGGACAAAAATAGAGCAGCACCAAGTATGATAAGCAGAAGAAGCAGGAGCCACCAGGCTTTTTTCCCATGAAAAAATAAATAACCCACCACAGACATGGGAGTGTAGTGAAGGCTAGTATCTTAAGTAGAGCCCCGGGCCACTGCCAGCAGTCCCTCACATTAATTACCTGCTGAAGGGGGTTGTTAAAATATATGTATGCCAAACTGCAGGCCAAAACAAATACCAGAATTGGACTGAAGGGATAGAGGTAGAGGAGAGCTCAGATAAGGCATTCCTCACGTGAAGTTACTAATGATGGGGATAGTAGTGAAGCCTGGGAACCAATTTGCTTTTCATTGATGAGTTATTGGTTCCCTCTCTCAATGGCTTCACCCCAAGCGGCAAGTCTGCACCTGTAGCTTTCACCCAAGCTTCTGTCAGTATGAGAAAGTCCAGGACTAAAATGATAAAGTTGCTGACTGTACCCCACTCTCTGAGGCAATGACATGGGTAGGATAATAATACTTGTTGAGATTCCTTGTTGGAAAAACTGGATCAAGGTGGACTGGGTTTTAATAGCTGTGGTTATTAACAACTCATCAATGAAAAGCAAATGGGTTCCCAAGCTTCACTACCATCCCCATAATGAGTAACTTCTCCTAAGGAATGGCATATTTGAGCTCTCTGATACCTCTATTCCGTCAGTCCAATTCTGGTATATATTTTGGCCTGCAATTTGGCATACATACATTTTAACAACACTCTTCAGCAGGTAATTAATGTTATTGAATAGGTCAAGCACAATCTTGGACCAACTATGCTAACAATGGACCTTGGATAATGGAACCAGGTCTATGTCAGTGCTTACTATGTTCTGTTCCTCATATGCTTAATCCCTTAATGGCTATCATGTCTCAGACCATTGTGAATGGGAAAAGAAATGGAATGGAGTAAATCTAAACTATTAGGAACAGGCTGTCATATTTTTGTTTTCCATAACCTTGCCTTCTATTTATTAAATGTTATGGTTATTTTTGCTTCTGCCTCCCCATTTAATGGTCAGAGGACCCTTTGTCTGGTATGATATAATGGTAATTCCTTTAGTATATAGGTTGGAATAGATGCTTACTGAGATCTCTACTTTTAAATTTAGCCTTCTCTTTGTTCTTAATTTATTAAATTATTAAAATGTGAAATCATAGAATTTTAGAAGTTGGATGGACCTAAGAGATGATACAGTCCACTCTACTCATTTTATACACTAGGTAAATTGGGCTCAGGACATAAAGTAGCTTTCCCAGTCACATAACCTGCTAACCTGTCCCAGGCTGAAACCTAGGGTCTCTTGGTATCTATATAAAGGTTCTTTACATGATAGTAGCATAAGAAACATAAACAGCAAAAGAAAATAGTGTTCCCTATAAAAAAGCTTTGCTCAAAAAATAACAAAGGCATATAATACACAATTTGGCATTAACATGAAATGATATTTTTATCACCTAAATAACATCATTTTAGTCTCTATAATTTTGTCTTTTGTTCAGTTTAAAAAATCTTTTGTAGGGAAACAAAAGCAGAATATAGTTTGGTTGTGTAGCAAGAATAAAGTTTAACCAGTTGATATCTTGGGTGCTTAATTGAGAGTTATCATGTTAAGAAACATTTATTAAGTGACTACTATGTGCCAAGCACTGCGCCAACTGGTTGCAAATAAAAATACTGGGCCCTCTTCTCAAGGACCTCAAAATCTAATGGGGAATGCAATATGCTAACAACTATAAACAAAAAAGATAAGTACATGATGAATTGGAATAACCTTGGAGAGAAGACATTAACATAAAGGAAAAACAGGAAGGGCATCTTGCAAAGCATGAGATTTTAGCTCAGACATGAAGAAAGGCAGGGAAAGTAGAAAGTGAGAAAAATGAAAAAGCAGAGAATTTGCAGTCATGGAAGTAAATCAATGAAAATGTATGGATTAGGAGATGGATGTCTTCTACTAGGAAAAACAGGAATGCCAGAGTCATTGGATCATGGAATAGATGGAGGAGAATAATGTAATATCAAAACAACTTAAGAGTACACAAACAATGATCTTCAGAATGTTAAACATATGTTGAATAAGTCTGCATTTTTGAAAGGACATAAAGATGAGTCACATGGACTGGGCAAGTATAGATGAAGTTGTGATGTTGGAGGAAATCCCCACATAGATGAGTTCACACTTATGCTGTCTGCATAATACATGATAGTTAGATTAGGGGATAAAGGAGAAAATGAAAACAACAACAAAACACTTTGAAAAGGAGACATAATATTTTCTAAATAAAGAATACAGGAAAAATAATTAAAATTGTTATTAGATCAATATACTTTATATTTTGCTTTGTATTTAAGATAATGTCATTTAAAGGTGTTATCATTTGGGTATGAGAAAGAAGATGAATCAAAAAAGGGATTATTGCACTGAAATGTGAGACATATATCAATGATTCAGGAAACACCAAAGAAGAGTAGAGATTTAGCAAATATCCGATTAATTTGCTCACAAAGATGCATCAAATTAGGCACCAAAATACATATTTTGAACCCTAAATTACACATTCCTTTATCATTGTCAAATCGATGGAAAAGTTGTGTTTTTTGCTTAGTAATGTTCTATCAGAAAGCTGAAGTTGAAACAGAAAAGGGAAATACATGGCAGCATAAAACGTGAAGAAAAAGGCATTATTTTTTATGTTTTTTTTCTACTTGTTCATATGATTTTAATATATTAGAATCAGAGATTTAGACTTTGAAGAGACCTTAGAGTTTATTTAGTCAAACAACTTCTATTTATGGATGAGAAATTTAGGGTCTAGAGCAGTTAAATGATTTGCTTAGCGTCATAAAGATACTAAGTATCTGAGACCACATTAAATCCATGTTTGCCTGAATCCAAGTTCAGAACTTCATCCCAAAAGTTAAACTGTTCCTAAGGGAGTTTGTTTTTTTTATCTCAAATATATATTTTTAGGGAGCTCCAGCACCCACAGAACAACACAGAGAAGCTAACCTCCTGCTGAGGACAGCCCAGCAGTACTGCAGGAGCAGCCAGGTCAACATAGTGCAACGTTCTGGGAACTGAGCCCAAGCCCCTGTGAGCCCCAGTTTTAGCCCCAGGGTGGCTGGGCCAGCAGCAGGCCAGAGGGACCCCAGAACACCAGCACCTGTGGTGATTCCAGAATTATCAACACAGATATGCCTAGGACAAAGTGAGAGGTTAGTGCCCTATGGACTTTGGGACCAGTATTAGGGGAACACATTGGCTTCTTCCCCTGGGGGCAAGAAGCTTTAGTGGCAGCTTCAGCTCCTGGTCTTCAAACTGTAGGGAGATCCAGCAATCAGTCTAGGGGTTAATCGCTCTTGCTTTAACCTCCCTGGATCTGGATTGTGGTCTGGGGTAGAGGTCCGGGGCCATTATCCAACTTGCCAGAGCACGTGGAGGCTTTACAGAGGCCACCGAACTAATACCTCCAGAAGATGTGAAGACCCCAACATCTGGGACAGAAGCTCCCCTTTCTGGTGGCAGAGTCCTACTCTGGCAACAAGCCCAAAAGTCAAGTAATTAAGTGGCAACATGCCTAGGCAAAGGAAATAAAACAAACAGAAAAATGCAACATTAGACTCCTATTTTGGGGGACAAAGAGGATTGAAGTATGGAACAGGAGGAGGTCTGTGAGGGCAGAACTCCTGCACCAAAAGCCCCAAATGAAAATATGAGCGGGTTACAGGCCATAGAGGACTGTAAGAAGGATTTTAAAAACCAAATAAGAGAAGTGGAAGAAAAATTGGGAAGAGAAATGAGAAGGATGCAGGAAAGGTACGGAATTAGAGTCAACAGCCTGACTGAGGAAAACAACACCTTAAAAAATAGACTAACTCAAATGGCAAAGGAGGCTCAAAAGGGCAATGAAGAGAAGAATGCCTTAAAAATACAGATTTGCCAGATGGAAAAAGAATCACAAAAGTTCACTGAGGAGATTCATTCCTTCAGAGTTAGACTGGAGCAAATGGAAGCTAGTGACTTTTTGAGAAATCAAGATGCTGTTAAACAGATACAAACAAATGAAAGAATAGAAGGCAATGCAAAATATCTCATGGGAAAAACCACTGAACTAGAAAATAGGTCCAGGAGAGAGAATTTAAAAATTATTGGACTACCTGAAAGCCATGGTCAAAGAAAGAACCTAGAAATCATCCTTCAAGAAATTCTCAAGGAAAATTGCCCTGATGTTTTATACACAGTGGGGCAAATAGAGGTTGCAAGAATCCAGAGATCACCTCCTGAAAAAGATCCCAAAAAGAAAACTCCCAGGAATATTATAGCCATGTTCCAGAATCCCCAGATCAAGGAGAAAATACTCCAAGCAGCCAGGAAGAAACAATTTCAATATTGTGGAAACATAATCAGAATAGCACAGGACCTGGCAGCTTCTACACTGAGGGATTGAAGCACATGGAATATTATATTCCAGAGGTCAAAATAGTTGGGATTAAAACCAAGAATCACCTACCCAGCAAAACTGAGTATTTTGTTTCAGGGGAAAATATGGTCATTCAGTAGAATAGAGGACTTTCAAGCATTCTTGAGGAAAAAACCAGAGTTGAATAGAAAATCTGATATTCATACACAAGAAGCAAGAGATGCTTGAGAAGGTAATCAGGGGGAAGGAATCAAAAGGAACTTATCAAAGTTGAACTATTTACTTTCCTACATGGAAAAACAATAACTGTGACTGCTGAAACCTTCCTCATTATGAAAATAATTGAAGAAGGGTATATGGGCATATGAATAGATATGTGAATGTGTGTATATATGTTTACAGGTATACATGGATAGAGGGCACAGGTTGAATTTCGTGGGAAGGGATGATACTTTAGGGGTGAAGTTAAGAGGTGAGAGAGGAAAGTGGCAAGAGGAGATGGGGAGAGACAGGGTAAGGTAAACTAATTCATGTAGAAGAGGCAAGGGGAAGTAGTTGCAGGGGAGGGGAAGAACAGGAAGGCAAAAAGGCAAAACCATATTCTCATTGAATTTGGCTCAGGGAGAGAATGGCATACATTCTGAATGGGATATCTCACCCTGCAGGAGAGTAGGGGGAAGGGGGATGAGAGGGAGGATGATGGAGGGGAGGGCATTCTGGGGGGAGGGGAGGTTGGAAGTTCCCACTTTCAAAGAGGGACAGGATCAAAGTAGGGAGTAAACCAGGTGGGGGGTGGGATGGGTGGGAGGGAAATATAAGCAGTGTTTTACAATATATCTACTCTGGTAATGTTTCACATAGCCATACATGTACAATACATACTGAATTTCTTATCTTCCCAGAGGTAGTGGGTGACAGTGGAGGAAGGGAATGGATCTGAAATTCCAAGAAATGTTTCAAATGTATATAAATACCATTATTAATAGTATTTTGCATGTATTTGGGAGATAAGATGTGCAGGCATTGGGGCACAGAGATTCACCTTGCCCTAATGGCAAAGTTGAAGGGAGTATGGGAGAAGATATGGGAGAGAGCAGATTGGATGAGGAGATATCTTGTGGGACTGCTATTCTGGGGTGGTGGGTAGGGGAAAAATGGGAAAAAAATTGTAACTCAAAATCTAGCGGAAATGAATGATGTAAACCAGAAGTTAATAAAGCCTTTGTTAAAATCAAATATATTTTTTAGAAATTCCATGCACCAATGAAGTTATAAATCCATCCCCCCAAATACTGGCATATAGTTACATTTTAAGTTGAATTTCTCATTTTCATCTCATTTGTTTTATAAACTTTCACTTTCTTGACAAAATGTTTATCCTGTGTGTAGCTTGAAATAGTTCACATTAATAATGAAATTAGAGACTTGTGGAAGAAAGGACCAGTGAGTTTAGAGAAGACAATTTTTTCTAGGTTCCCCAGACTTCCAACCCCCCCCAAAAATAGAGGAATATATTCCCGATATTACACAATGATAGTTTAATACACAGGACAAGAGAAGAAAGAATGTCAAATGTGTAAAGTCATTATGGATTTACATGGGATAACATGAATCTTTAAAGTGCTCATTTAATATTCTTTCCTCACTGGCTTTCATGGTCCTGGTGGGAATTTGAGTCCATTTGCCTGGGCTCATATTAGGCTTCTCTCCATTTAAAGGGACTATGCTGACATATCTCATGATGTTTTCCCCCTTACTCTGCAACAACTTACAGGCACTGCATTTGCCTAGCTAAATGAAGAGAAGGGGAAGTGAGGAAAAATAATTTTGGGGCAAGTTCTACCTTAGGCAGCCTTGAGACTGTAGAGATTGTATCCAGAACATTCCCCTCCCACCCTGCAAAAAGGGACAGATTCTGTTAAACTCTACCAGTGAAGGAAAGGAGACCCAGTGAGGCAGGAATATAAAATGTATATTCACATTGGATCTAAAAGAAAGTGGACTGAAGTCAGACTGGAGCCAGTCTTGTCCTCTAAGAAGCTATTTGGAGCAGGTACTGAGGATGGCCAACTCTAATCCCAAATCACCCACCATATAGAAGGATAATGAGGAAGTTTTACAGTTCAGTCTTCAGAAATAGGGTAGGAGTTAGAAAGTGAGTGACAAAAGAATATAATGAAAATAGACTCAAATAGCAAAGAAGAAAACTTCCAAGGAAGGAAGACAAGGTGGGATTCAGAAACAATCTAGCGCACACAAGCAGAATCTTGAAATGCAATGGAAGAATAAGGACTACTAAAGCCCTAAAGATAATAAAACACTATCTTACAAATTAGGAAATAACAAAAAGTGATGTGATATCTAATGAAATATAGAATCCTGTGGACTCCCGAGAGAATACAGAGTAGCAATATCAAATTCCAGAATAACTCAAAATAGTAATGAAATTCATTTAAAAAATTACAAATGAACATAGATCATAGTTTTTATTTCAGAGACTTTTTTAAAAGTTTAGTGAATTAGAGGATAAAATTGATCTTCAATACAGAATTCCACTAAAGAAAAGGAAAACTAATAAATTTAGAATTTTTAATGGAATTAGAAAAAAAATCTAGCAGATGAGGATGCTCAGTATATAATACATAAGAAGAATACATAATATCTAGAAACCAAAATAATTAACCATAAAGAAAAAATATGCAGAGAAAACTTAAATATAGCAGGTATCTGGGTAGAACATTGCAAACTTTTTAAAAAGGTACTGTATAGAATAATAAAAGAAAAATACAATAAACTGCCTACAATGCAAATTTTTCTTTAAAATGGCACTCAAAATTTAAAAAAGAAAAACCTTTTTATATGTAATCAAAAAATAGTCAATGAAATAAAACATATTGAAAAAATAAATATTAGCAACAATCACCTAGTATTTATTAAGAGTCTACTCTGTATCCATACTTCCTAGGGTTAGGGATACAAAGAATGAAATAATCTCTACTTTCAAGGAACTTACATTTCACTGGGGAAAATAAATGCATATAAAACTATGTACACAATTGGCATAAAGAAAATAAATACTAATAAAATCAAGGTACTTGAAGGACAAAAGCAGTTGAATGAATTGGGAAAGGCTTCATGGAGAGAATAGTACTTAGTGGCATCTTGGGGGAAAAAAGGGATCAAAAGTGAAGGAGTGCTTTTGATACATTGCAGAAATGGAGAGTGGCTAGGAATATAGACATTGAGACTAGAAATGGACCTTCTGTACATGAAGAAAATGAACAAAAGTTCAGTTTGGTCTGCAATGTAGAGCAGTGGGGTCAAAATGAAACAGAAATGGATCCTTGTGGCAACATATTGACTTAGAAAACCAGGAATTAACATCATTCGTATTGTATTGTATGTTTACTTATTTTGTTTAACGTTTCCCAATTATATTTTAATCTGGGGTGGGCCACATTGTGTCTGGTTGAAAGTTTAACAGTTCTACAGTAGCATGTGAGAAGGGGAGTAATGCATAATGAAGCTGAAAAGATAGGCTGGGCCAGGTGGTGTAGGGCTTTAAAAAACAAATAGACCTGAGGTAGGAAGATCATTTACAAGGCCCATATAACAGCCTAGACCAAGGGATGATGAGGGACTGAATTAAGCAGGTGGTTGTGTGAAATAACAGGTGTTTCATACAAGAGATGTTTTGGGGATAGAAATGAAGATTTGGCAATTGATTAGATATGTAAGGTGAGAGATAATGTAGATAATGTTGAAATCATGAACCTAGGAGACAGGAAGAATGGTGGGCAGAAAAAGAGGAAGATGAGAAGAGAGGTGGGTTTCGAGGAAAAGGTAGTGAATTCTGTTATGATCATATTGAGCTTGATATATCTCTGGAAAGTACTGAAATTTAGGAGAGAGATTGGGTCAGAATATGTAGATCTATGTTATGTGCATAGAAATGAAAATTAAAACAAGAGCTGTTAAAATCTTCAAGAGAAAGTAGAGTACCAATCAAAATAATTCACTTACACTGCAAACTCCAAAAGCTTAAACTCACCTATCTTAATGCCACAAAATAAATTATGATAGTAGTCCAGAAAAAATTCATTGAAAAATAAAGAAAATTTGAATTCCACAGTCTGTAGCCAGAAATGTGTGTTGGGGTAAATGAAAAGTAGATATGCTGAAGGAAGAGGGTAGATTTGATACACAAGGTAATTTCTCTGATGGATTACAGTTCTTATATAGCATTACTTATATAATTGAATTTCTCAGAGCAAACCTTTAAAAAAGGCTTAATAAGGCACGAACTATGAAGGTGATGACATAGAAATTGGTTAGCAAGAGGGCTTTAACCATGGCACTTCAAAAGCTTTAAACATATGAGTAAAAAAGAAATTAAATAAGGAATAAATAAGTGTGTGTACCATAAAACAAAGAGTAGAATTTCTTTTTTAAAAAGGAAAATTTCTAAAAAGAAATAATAAAATAATTATTCATATAATTCAATTTCTTAATAAAATAAACTGGAAATGAAGCAAATTAATGAAGAGAATAATGTAAAGAAAAACTTTTGATAAAAAAAATAGTCTCCACACACACAAAAATATAAAAAGATGTAAGGTGGAGAAGAGGGGATATTTTCAAATAACCAATTGACTAAGATAGGTAAAATGAAAAAAGGTCATATGTCATATTGGAAATATGACATAAATATTAAATATTATAGAGGATAGTAACTAGACTTGTGATTTTCATTGACATAGGATATTCCAGGAGAGGAAATCTGTCCTACCAATAGAAGTCAATAGCTTTTCCACAACTTACAATTTCAAAGGATTGATAATAGCACTGAGATCAAAATATTTGTCTATTCATATACCCAGCAGGTGTCAGAAGCAAGACTAGAAAAGAAGTCTTTGAACTATGACACCAGTTCTAAATTTTCTAGATTTTGGAGCTCTCCAGAGAGCTAACAAAAATGTAAAGGATCAAAAATCATTCCCAATTGGTTATATGAATAAATTATCCCCTCCACAAAATGTACACCATTAAGAATTATGTGAAATAATACTCCAAAATATAAATAAAAAGATAAATACAAATCAGAACAATTCTGAGAATTCTCTTGACACTCAATAACTTGGCTAAAATGACAAAAGATTTTGTGTGATGGGCTGTGTTAAACTGATGCACTAATTCAGTGCTGTTCAGGACCTGGATTAATCCAATGATTATG
This sequence comes from Gymnobelideus leadbeateri, assembly GCA_011680675.1. NCBI lineage: Eukaryota > Metazoa > Chordata > Mammalia > Diprotodontia > Petauridae > Gymnobelideus > Gymnobelideus leadbeateri. The sequence continues at coordinate 47,170 of WOXC01001173.1, forward strand.
GGAATAATTTGGAATTATCCTAAAATAGGAAATTATAGTGAAGTTATCCTAAGATGAGAAAGTGAATCAAATGTCCACAACCTTGACGCAGAAAATACATTGTAAGATTTCAATGTGAAGGAATTAATCTAGAGAGATAGAGGAAAATAGAGACAGAGAGGAGGAAGAAATAGAAAAAGAAGAAGAACAAGAACAACAAGAACAAGAATAAGAAGGATGAGGAGGATAAGCAAATAAGGGAAGAAAGTCAGGAAAGAGAAAACAATGGAAGGAAGGAAGGAAAGAAATCATGTCCCATATGTAATAAACCATTTATTTACATCACCCTTTTTTATCATTCCAAAGAATGAGATATTAAGTAGATGTCTATATATGGGGACATGACCTAATAAATTACAGAACCTGAGTATACCACACAAATACTCCTCCTTACATCTTATATTTGTTATGGAGGAGGGATTGTCTCTTTTTTACCAGAAGTTTTTCTTTGTTCTATTCATATTCAATAGATTATTACTATGCCATAAAAATTATAAATATAATTGTTTGTTTTGTTTAGATTCTTGGGTTTTTATTTTTTTATTTTTATTATTTTTTATTTTAACAAATGCTTTATTAACTTCTGGTTTACATCATTCATTTCCACCAGATTTTGAGTTACAATTTTTCCCCATTTTCCCTACCCACCACCCCAGAATAGCAGTCCCATATGATATCCCCTCATCCAATCTGCTCTCTCCCATATCTTCTCCCATACCCCCTTCAACTTTGCCATTAGGGCAAGGTGAATCTCTGTGCCCCAATGCCTGCACATCTTATCTTCCAATTACATGCAAAATAGTATTAATAATAGTATTTATATACATTTGAAACATTTATTCGGATTTCAGATCCATTCCCTTCCTCCCTTGTCACCCATTCCCGCTGGGAAGATGAGCAATTCAGTATGTGTTGTACATGTCTAGTTATGTAAAACATTACCATAGTAGATATATTGTAAAAGACTGCTTATATTTCCCTCCCACCCATCCCACCCCCCACCTGGTCCATTCCCTACTTTGATCCTGTCCCTCTTACAAAGTGGGTACTTCTAACCTCCCCTCCTGCCAGAATGCCCTCCCCTCCATCACTTCCCCTCTCATCCCCCTTCCCCCTATTCTCCTGCAGGGTGAGATATCCCATTTAGTATGTATGTCATTCTCTCCCTGAACCAAATACAATGAGAATGTGGTTTTGCCTTTTTGCCTTCCTGTTCTTACCCTCCCCTGCAGCCACTTCCCTTTGCCTCTTCTACATGAGTTAGTTTACCCCACCCTGGCTCTCCCCATCTCCTCTTGCCACTCTCCTCTCTCACCTCTTAACTTCACCCCGTAAGTATCATCCCTTCCCACCAAATTCAACCTGTGCCCTCTATCCATGTATACCTGTAAACATATATACACACATTCACAAATGTATTCATATGCTCATATACCCTTCTTCAATTGGTTGTTTTGTTGACCATTAGGTTTGTCTTTTAAGAGATTGATAACTTGCAACTTTGAAGAAAATGGTTTCAAATGAATTATGAGATAAAAAACATGATAATGATGATGACAAAGAAGAAGCAGAAGATAAATACTGATGTGATGTGTGTTGTGGGTAGATAATATCCCTTCCTCACTATAATGTGAAGTAGTTAGTGCAATTATTATTACCCATATTTTATAAGGATAAGCAAATTGAGACTCAGAAATATTAAATTACCCATAATCACACATCTATTAAATCCTGGACTTGAAAAACCAATGTACTTTTCATGACACCAGTACAAGCATTCTTCGACTATATCAGTCCTGTTTTTCAGAAGATCTATGTGAGACTAGGTATTAAAAAGTATTATTACAATGACAATATAAAGAAAAATGTCATCAAGCATTTTTAGGCAATGTACTAAGTAATGGAAATATAAATGCCAACAAAAAAGAGAGTCTGCCTTCAAAAAGCAAATATTCCCATTAGGGAAGAAAACAAATATAAGGTAGCTGGAAAACTAGAAGGCAGAGAGAAGGTCTCCACGTGGAGGTATGGTGGTAATGTCTGGAGAAACAGCCAGTAGGGGAATGAAAAATGACAAGTCTGGGATCCTCCTCAAAATGAAAGGCCAGGAAGGAACTTGGAATTGGAGTAGAGGGCCAGAGGGATTTTCCAGTATAGAAAGGCAGCCTAAGTATGAACCTAAAGTCCAGAGTCAAATTAGAGTTGAAAGAGAGGGTTGTGTTTAAGTTAAGGGAAAAAGGTGGATAAATGAAGAACTGAGCAATTCCTTCAACAAATATTCAAGAAGCATTTATAATTACCACTTGCTGTGATATGTAAGTTGAAACAAAGCAAAATAATTAAAATTATTGGCACATAACCAAATATATTATTTTTTATGTATATATTACTTTGACAATCACTTCTTTTACATGATTTGGAATTAAATTCACAAGATTTTGACACATTTTAAATTCTCCACAAAACTACATTCTTTTGATACTTGCTTTTAAGGATTCATTTGACAAACAGTCCACTTATCCAATCAGTCTTATTCATATCTAACCCGTTTTCAATGGTGCTTAAATCAAATAAATTTCCAAGCCATCAAATCATATTTATCTACATCTTTGGGGCCAATTTCTCAATGATTTGTAATACATGACAGTGCAAGATCACATTGTAATATTTCAATTTGGGCAGGACTCTAATTCTTGAAAAATTCAGTTTCTAATCATATCTATATTTAGCAGAGTTTTTCATTCACTTAGTGAAGGTAAGACTTCCAGGCCTACTAGAAGTTAAAAGTACTTCAGTTTTTTGAGGATGGATAGAGAGGGTGAATATTTTACAAACTGATAATAAGGATATTTAGATTATACCAGCACACCTGGACTTCTGACATGGTTTTGGAATAGCTTGAATGAAAAATTGAGTTTTATCAGAAAAAAATTAGTATTTCTAGATTGTAAATACACTCATCTTTTTATTGACTTCACCCATGACAAGAATTTATTTTAAAGACAAGGATCAGCAACCAATTTTTAGCTTTTATCTTTTACTGCTCTTTCTAATTTCAAAAGCCAATGTTATATTATCGAGAAATCTATAATAACCTCTCTGTTTCCTGGTCCCTTGGAAAACCTGTACTTTTTTATGATAATTGGATTGCTTTGCACCAATAGTTCACCATTTCTTAGAAACACCCCTCTATTGTCAAACATATTTTGATTTGTGGTTCAATGTGATTAATAATGTTTGGGTGGGCTTGGATGACCCTAGAAATACTTGATTTCCCCACAATAACAGCCATAGAAATACCTCTACTAGTTACTGAAGTGCATTCTTTATTGTTTTTCACTATTTTTTGGAGTAACATCCATTCCAAAAAAAAAAAAAAAACAGGAAAAGGAACAAAAGAAAGCAATGAAACACATGACTATAACATGAAATTCAACAGTCAACTGAAAAATTTTATTAGAGGTAGAAAACTAGATGAATCAAATTCCATTTGGTCAAATTCTGATATTTTAAGTCAGTCTTGTGTCAGTAAAGGTAAAAACTCATGATAACTGCTTTCATAAAATGAAACAATATAAAATAAATTCTTTTGTCCATGTTTACATTTCACATTGAATGAATTATATAGAGATTTTTACTAAGTACTGAAAGAGATACAACACTAAAATAAGATACTATTTATAAGTGCAACTACCTATTTAAGAACAGGGTGGGAACAATTCATATTGCAGTTTTTCTTAACCTTGACATAAGAACTCACTCAAATACAAACAACTAGCTCCTCCAGTTTTTTTTTTTTTTTCTCAATATAAGAACTTAGTAAAAGTCAGAATATCAATAGCTTGGGTACTCAGAAGGGAGGCAGGAAGCATTAGAGTTGAAGTACAGAAACATCATCCTGGGGAAGGGTGACAATGGAACAGATGAGTATGTAGAGATGGGATGCAGTAGAATTACAGCTCTGTGTTTATACTGTCCCTTTTTTCCCATTTTTCGTAGCTAATTTTCACTTTATACATTTATCGGTGCAATCACATATCTAAACTCAATAGGTAGAGCTCTCTAAATATTTAACCATAATAGTATTGAATAAATATTCTTCATTTTCTGTTGTGTAAATGAAATTTACTAGCTAATGAAATTATCTATTGACTAAGTACTGATGCTGGTATTTTCCATTAATAATGTGGAAGGATGTGAGTGTTTTTCTGGAAATTCATTTTTATCTAACTATACGTACATACATACATACATACATACATACATACATACAGTTCTATATGTGTGTACATATATACACATATATTTGCTTGTGTGTGTACAGAGAAAGGGGGGAGAAGAGAAAAAGAGTGGAAAAGATGAGAAAGAAAGAGATAGAAAAATAATATTGGAATATTGTTGAGTACAGGATCAAAAGTGTTTGAACTGAAATCCTATTTTTGACACTAATCATATGAACTTCAGTAAGTTATTCTTCTCAGTAAAGGGAACTCCTGTGCAAGGATCCATGCCTAAAGGATCATCTTTTGAATCTATGAACATGTGTGCAAGAATATACAGACATCACATACAAGCTATATATATGTGTGTGTGTGTATTACATATGCACAGTGCATATTATATATATATATATATGTGCATGACAATGACATGTGTGTGCCAGCTACATATATACATTTATCACACACAATATTCTCTTTAAAATTTTACCAGTACTTAATTTTAGGTAAAATATGGACTTATATTACTAGGCAACTTTTACATAGCAATTTAAGGTTTATTTCCATTACATCTTTTTTATCTCTGTAACAATCTTGGGAGGTATACATTATAAGTAGCATTATTCTCAGGGTACAAATGAGGATATCTTCACTCAGAGAGATACAATGCCTTGCCCAGGGTCACACAGCTAACAAGTAGAGGTGGAATTCAAATGCTTGCCTCTCTTGATTCCTAGTCTCTTTCCACTACATCATGCTGTCTCTCCAGAGAAATATTAAACTCCTTACATAATAGAGGTCATTTTCTCATGGATTATTTTAGAAAACAATCCAATGATGCTATTGAAATTATGTCATCACTAGTGCCATTTCTTTCCTCAGTTGATGGATGTCCACATTAAAACCTATGGGTGAAGGTAAACAAATTCCCAAGATGCCAAACTGTGCTGTCATCTGCAGAGAGTATTGAGCCATTTGAAGCTATTTGGAATAAAGTAGGCTCAGGAGCCTTTAAAGAACAGAAATGTTTCTATCTTTGAGGAAGATAAAACATCATGTGATTTGTTTCTGTTCCCAAATCAGCTACAATCAATCAATAAGCATTTATTGAATTCCTGCTATGTTCAAGACTAGGGGTTTGGGACGTACAAAGACATATGAGTCATTGTTCATATCATTATGGAGCTTTTAATCAATTTAGATTTTATTATAAGAGAACTGGGCTCTCATTGGTCACTCAACTACTCACAGAGTACTACAATTTACAGATTTTCTTTGCAGGGGAGTGGCAGGTGGGATGGATAGTCATCCATGGATTACTATATAGATATAGATATAAATATATAGATATAGATAATTATAGATACAGATAATTAGATAGATAGATAGATAGATAGATAGATAGATAGATAGATAGATAATTAGGTCTACTTACCTTGATAACAGTCTTCTAGATGTTTTCCCCTCAATGTCATGTTCTCCATTACCTTTGATAGAATACGCGTGCACACACACACACACACACACACACACACACACACACACACACACACACATCTCTGGCCAATAAATTGTATTTGGGAAAGTCCTAAGTACCTCAGCCCTTCTGAATATCTAATATCCCTAATCCTTATTTTTTTATTGAAAACATGCCTTCATGTTTTCATAGTCTATACATTCATAGTCTAAAGGTCTGCCCAAGGCCACATAAAGGGCCCTATACTTTCTACTAACATACTAGAAGAGCTATGTCCTTCCTTTTCTGACATCTTCCAAATTTTTCTTTAGCTTTCAGATATAAGATTTTTGTCATTTTTTCTGAACTCTTTGAGTTCTGACTATGGCTATTGTCTTTCATTTTGGCCTTTCTTCAAATGAGCTAGATGTTAATAAAACTGGACTTGTTTTTACTCATAAAAAAGAATCTCTACAGTATGAGCCTGATACATATCCACCCTTGAAGTCATGTGGGAATAGATCATGGATTTACTGGAAGATAATGTAAATGTTTGCCACATAGATTGAACAAGTGCAAGCTAAATCTTTTGACATTTGATCTTCTAACCCCTGTTAGTATAGCTGTGCATGCTGTCAACTTAGGACATTGTTTTTTTTTTAACACTTTACAAAACAGAATGTGTCTTTACTAGTAGATGAATAGATGCAGGCTCTTGAAAATAGTCACTATTTTCTCTAGGGAAAAAGTTAAGTGCCCTAGCATACAATCCATAATACCTAAAAAAACTGAACACATCAATTTTTAAAGAAATAATTTCAATTCAACAGTAAAGTATAAAGAATCTATTTATTTTGAGTCCTATTTTAAGTTTTATGCTTTTACATAAAAGCTATATTTTAAAACATTTCTTTGGTCTAATTTTATAGGGCATTGAAAAGCAACCCTAAAGAGTTTGGATTTGACTTTTTAGGCAAGAGGAAATCACTGGAAGTTTTTGAGCAGTGGGATTATAGGATCAGGCATTAGAATTAAAATATAGGGCCTAATTGTTCTTATTTTGTACCATTTGACTTAATATTATCCAGCAACCACATTTATAAGACTAGTGCTGAAGGAAAGTTTGCTTATAATCCAACTGCAATTGGACCAGGGGTTAATGGAAACATACCTAAACATCAGTTAATGTGAAATTAACTGAAGCTCATAAATGCATCAGGACAGGAAACACACTGAAGACATACTAAAGAACATCTTTCAATTCCATGATTTCCTTATGGTCAGTGGGGAAAATACTATGTCAGGAAGAAGTACTTTACATGCTGGAATTCAAAGTTGGAAGAGATATTTTTAACTTAAGTGTTGGAAACAGAATGGTAGATAAGTAAATAGATTGACAGTAACAGCAGTGGCAGCAATATCAATATAAATATTCCTGAATTAAATCATATCATCTATTTGTCCCATAGCTACCAAGCAGAGCAAGAATCATTAAGTACTTCAAAAGCAAAGATTTGGGAAGCAAAAACTAAAGAAATCCAAGATTCCATCAGCCAATATCATGGAAACTAAATTACCTAGAAAAGGAAAACATTCACTAAGAGGGAGAAATAGGGAGGAATACTTAGAGTTTATATGTCCCTAGAGAGTTTAAGCTCATAAATGATTGATTTGAACCTTAGCTCAAAGAAACCAGAGAAACAAGGAAACCAGAGAAACAAGGAAACCAGTCAATTTAAATTTGTATAGACAGAATATTCTATTTGGAGTAATAAATCCTGTGGGGTATGTATTGAAATTCACAGGTTTCTCAACTAACCTAAGCAAATTGTTAAGAAACATCCACAGTAATCATTGGTATTTCAATTTCTGATGACTTTTATCGGTGGCTTAAATAGTTGCAATGCTAGCAGATATTCATGTGTGTGTGTGTGTGTGTGTGTGTGTGTGTGTGTGTGTGTGTGTGTGTGTGTGTGTGTGTGTAAATTTCACCAGACTAGTAATTACATTGGCATAGGAAACTTTCAGTGAGACACATATGAAGATCTGCACCAGTTTGGCAACTTAAATGCTTAGACATTTTCAAGGGGCCACTGAGAAATTAAGTGATTTACCCAAGGTCACACAGCCAATATTTGTCAGATTTTAGAGTTAAATCTAGGTCAGTCTGACTCTGAGTCTTGCTTTCTAACCATTAAATCACAGTCTCTTGACAACAATAACGAGAGTTCACATTTATCTAGCACTTAAAGAGTTTTCAAATATTTTCACTCATAATAACGCTGCAAAGATAGAACTATTATCCCCATCTTGATTTTACAGATTAGGCAAATTATGCCTAGTACTTTCTAAACCAACCCAACAAATTTTTATTAACCTATTGTGTGTCAGATATTGTACAAGCACTAGTGATTCAGGGATAGGGTGTTGGCATGTGATTTTATTGGATGGGGACAGAATTTCCTCTATTAATAGAGACCAGCAACTGCTCTCTAACTTCCACGTCTTAGAGAGTTGACTGAGACACTGAAAAGTTAGCTTACTCGACAATGGCTATGTAGGTAATATGTAAAAGAGTTAAGTTTTGAACCTAAGTCTTCCCCTACTTAACAATGCCTCTGGATACAGAAATTAAATGAAAAACAGACCCTGCAGTCATGATCCTACCTTCTACTGTGAAGATCCCACATATAAACAGAGAATTATTTAAATTAGATCATTAGAATGAAGAGAATTATATACATGATAAATATAGTCTGGAATTCCAGAGCTAAAAAGTATCAGAAATAAATATCAAACCCTATTCTTCAGGTCCAGTACTCTTCCTAGTATCTCACAATACTTTTGGCCCTAATCTTACTTTCTTTTTCCTAGGAAGACACTAAATAGTAGTAAATTGATCAGACATGACATTAACTCATATTATTGTACTATATCAGATCCTAGATCTTAGTTTATAATCTTAATATCTAGAAATAGGATAGAATATATGTTTTGCTCATAGAAACAAATAAACCCTCCACAAATGGAAAGTCTCTCTTCATGATCAGTTTAAGGCAATGAATAACTTACTAAGTATCAGTTCAGCATTGATTAAGGCAGAAATAAAAATGCTTTGCCCTTGTCATCAAGGAATATATGTTCTAATGCATCAAATAACATACACAGAAATAGGTATTGATGTATAAGTGTGTGTATAGACTGGATGATCAACAAGTATTTATTGATTCCTATTATGGTCCAAACACTATAAAAGCTGGAGATACAAAGAAAGACAAAAGACAATCCCTGTTTTTAAGGAGCTTACATTCTAATGGAGAAAATTAAAGTTGTCTTAGAGCAGAATGCACTATGAGCTAGGGAACAGGGTAGGGCTTCTGCAGAAGATAGAATTTCACTTGAATCTTGAAGAATGTAAGGGATTCTGAGAGGCAGAAGTGAGGGGAGGATATATTCCAGGCATTCGGGAGAGGAGTTACCCAATAAGAAGACATGGAGAAAGGACTGTTTGAAAAGTATATATAAGGTACAGTGAGTAGACCAATACTATTGGATTGTAGAGTTTCTGGAGCAGAATAATGTATAAGAAATGGAGAAAATGGGAAGATATTGGCTTGTGAAAAGTTTTCAATGGTAAGTTGAGATGCTTATATTTGATTCTAGAGGCAATAGGAAGTCTTTGGAGTGGGTGGGGGTGGGGAAATATGGTCAGACTTAAATTTTAAAAATATTACTCTGGTAGCTATGTGGAGGTTGGGCTGTAGCAGACTTGAGACATGGAGCATAATTAGAGGTTTATTACATTAACCCCAAGGAAAGGTGATGAAGGCTGGTGCTAGGGTTATCAAAAGAAAGGCTTTTATATGAAAGCAGTGGTGATGGATGTGGCAACTAATTGATATTTGGGGTAAAGGAGAATAAGAAGTAGAGGATAATACCAAGTTGATGAGCCTGAAATATTGGAAACATGATGATAGCCTTTATAGCACGAGTGAAGTTCAGCAAATATATACTGTAGTTATTGTTGTTTTGGTAGCAGAAGATAATGAGTTCAGTTTGGGGTATTCTGGATTTAAAACATATCATTTAAAGTTGTATTAATCTGTTCATGATTGTCACCCTCTGGGAAATAAAGCTAAGAATACACAGTGGTCATGGGGAGCCTACAAAGTTTGAAAATTGTAACTTATTTCCTGCTAAGCATACACATACCCCTATTTTGGAATGAATTCTTTCTTTATTTAATGAAAAGTTTTCACTCTACAGCTTTTAGCTAATAGATAAGGCATTAAAGTGTGATACATTTTTTTTTAAAAGTACTCAATGTAGAAAAAGACAGCTGACCAGGCTACACATTGGTGTTTTCAGCTAGATTGAACAGATAACAATCACCTTTTGTAGCATCCTCCCATTACACAAAGGGTAACACTATAATTCAATAACGTTTTCCTAATGTCCTTTATGTTTCTGGTACAATGCACAATTCCAGAAGAATAGCCTTCTACATTCCATTTATGCCTGAAGGGCCAATATGAACGTGGGGACTCTTGAAAGTTTGCTCACTTTCTTTAAGAGAGTCTACATTTATATTTCAAGAGTCAACTGGGTATGAAATTAACCACTGAAGTTTTCCATTGTTGAAATAACTCCAAAAATCCATAGAAGACCCAGGGGTAAAATTTAGTACCAAAGGGCAGAATCTATTAGTCTCATGCTGCTTTGAATCAGTAAACCTTCTTTTAAAGCAGTTGCTATCTTATATTGTTTTGTTTTTGATAAAACCTAAATTTGTTTTAAAGATTAGTCACTTTTATGGGTAAAATTTAACACATGCTAGAATATTTATATTAGATGAAAGAGGGAAAGTGTATTTCAATACCTAATTTCAATGCCTAATGCCATCACTTATACTATCCATGTAGAAAAAAAATAATATATGTATTTCAAGAAAAAGAAAAAGATACAGATGGAGACAGAATAGGAGAAAGACAGAGAGATAATAAGATATAGACACAGACAGAGGGATCCAAACAAAAGGACAGAGAGAAACAAAGATAGCAATGATGACAGAGAGACAGAGTGAGAGAGAGAGACAGAAAGAAAGGCAGAGACAGAGATAAAGATAAAGTTGCTAGGATAAACTGGGAAGAGAAATGAACCTTGAGAAAGAGGTCTGAAATATAGCTCTGATACTACAGTAGGATGATGGACAAAGAGTTTGTCATGTGTATAGTGCTCTGTTTATGTGTCGGACCTTCCCAGAGGGGTGTAAGATCATGAGTGCAAAAAATGTTTTGAGTTTAGTCTCTGTATCCAATCTAACAAGTTTTTATTATGTGTAAGACATTGTCCAAGTCGCTCGCTAGTAATTCAGGAATGGGAGTAGATCTGTGATTTCATCAGTATGAGGAACTCCTAGTGTGGAAACTTCCTTCATCAATGCAGATGAACAACTGCTCTTTAACTTGAAAATCTGGCCAAAGCACTGAGAGATTAAGTGATTGGCATATGGTTGCACAGGTAATATGTGGAAGAATTAGGACTTGAACCTAGGTTTTCCACTACTTTACCTTCATATTACTTCTTGGAAAAAGACAGACATAGGGAGGGAGAGGGAGAAAGAGAGAGGAGGCGGAGCAGTTGGGGTGAGAGAGAAGGAGGAAGGAAAGGTGGGAGAGATGATTTATTCATACCTTCCTAAGTAGCAGACCTTGTACTAAAAGATAAGGATACAAATACAAGTAAGCAAGAGATTGAGCTCAAAGGTCTTACATCCTAATGGGGGAAGACAATACAGAAAAGGAAGCTAAAAAGCAGGATGTGGAGATATCAGTGGTTCCTGACTCAGGAGAATGATGTTCCTTGCAGCTGAAATCAAACACAGCTGTTGCTGCAAAATGGAAATTTACCTGGAAAACATTGAGCTTTCTATAAAGAAAGGCTTTGGGAGGAGTTTATTACTTTGCCCTCCAGCCTTCCAATCATACAGGAGAGGCAACTGAAAGAGGTATGAAGGTGCTTAGTATCAAAAACTGAGTCTATCTGGAATGGTGATGAGATCATGGGATCAGTTTATCCTTAGGGAGGTATGAGGTTCCATGGAAGTGAAAGTAGAAAATTTCAGAGAAAATTTTTTGTGTTTTCTTATTTTGTTTTGTTTTTGATAAAAAAAAAATACTTTGGTCTGACGATTAATCTATTTCTTTTGTAGGTAGAATTTAACACATTATAGTATATTTATACAAGGAAGAAGAATGAGAGTGTATTGCATCATGAACAAATTCAGACCAAGGTGAGTCGAATTCAGAGAGAAATCTAAACAAGTACATTGATGTTGTAAAGTGACAGAACTTATATACATGTGTATATATGTATATGCATGTGTATATACACATATATATGTGTGCATATATATGTATATAAGTATATATGTATGTGTATACATATACACTTAAGATGTGCTGTTATATAAATTTTATTTGCACATAAAACAGTCATTTTAAGGTTTTAAAAATAAAAACACATTTTGCTCTTTTTTCCATTTATATCTCATATTCTAGAATGTAAAGTATCATATGCACGTATCTTCTGATATTATTACCTAAATTGATACTTTACAAATATTAACTGAGAAGGAAGAGTACACAGAGGAATCCAGAGGCTACTGATTTCTAATCCCAGTATTACTCTATCTCTCTATGACTTGGGCAAATCACTTAACCTCCTTTTTATTTATATTAACCAAATTTAAAATGGTGACAAACTGGCAAAAATATATAGACCCTGAGTTTTTAATCACTTTTAACATAGGCTACTAAGAATAATGAAAAGTAAACTAAAATTTAATAGCTAATACAAGCTTTGAAGTGTATTTAATTAACACATTGTGATAAGGGATCACATTAAAAATACGATGCTAAAGTAATTGAGACATATACTTAATTATATTTACAAGCTCTGGAAAACATTGAAATAAATTTTTCATTTCTATTCCCTTCTCTGTGTCATTGCATTTTTTTTGTATATTTTAACCAAGATCATAGCTGAAATTAAGCTCAAATACCACTAAAGATATTTGAATTGATGATTTCACTAGGAATAACAACTAAAAATAAAGTAGAAATAACAATTAGTAATCAATTAGCTAATAAGCATTCAGTAATCACTAAATATGTACCATAGAACTATGCTTAGGACTAGAGATAAAAAGAAAAGGCAAAAACATGGTTCTTACACTTGAGAGGTTCCTATCCAATAGGGAAGACAAGATACAAATAAGTTCAAATCCACCATATGGTGTCAGAAAGGTGAGTAGATAATAACTAAACAGGGAAACAATAGATGGGTTTACACAAAATGAGAGACAAACTTCTGCAGATGTGTGTGATGCAGATTCTGAGACATAAAACCACGGGCTATATGCATAATTTTGTAGTGACAGCAAAATTTAACAATTGCAATTGCCTCTCTATTTGCTGGTATTTTTTTTTTAAGCAATTGGGGTTAAGTACCTTGCTCAAGGTTACATGGCTAGTCATGATTTATGCGTGGGTGCTCATTTTCTGAGGCCGGTTTCGATCTCGGGTCATCCCAACTCCAAGGTCGGCGCTCTTACTCACTGTACCACCTAGCTGCCCCTTTGCTGGTGTTTTAAATATGATTACATGTTTTATTAAGCTACCACTATATTTTTATTTTGTTTCATACAAAGTATTTTTGATCAACCATAACTCCTTTGTGATGCATATTTTAACCTACATTACATGCATACATGTGAAAGGGTGTGGTGGGGCAACAAATATCTATGACTAGCTGGAATTACAAAGAATTCAATCAGATTAGAGTTTTAAATCTCAGAGTTTCTAACCAAATATGGAGATATATAAGCTATAAGGGTGAGAAGGTATTGTTTATTTTATTATTAATATTTGATAAACTTCCTGAAAGGCAAAACTAAACTGTTTCCAATGTTTTCCTTTGTCTTCACCTTAAAAAGTGACTCAGTGTAAGGAAATCATGCCTCTTGGTACTGATGGGCTAGAAGAGAAAATGTGGTTTGGTAGAATGGCCAGTCCTGGAAACTGAGAAATTACAAGAAGGGAGGGACAAGGTCTTTCTCAGTGGGGTGAGAGAGTAGTAAGGCCTAAGAGTATAACAGTCTCAGAGCTGGGAAATCGAAGCAATGTTCCAGCCTAGGACCATTCACGAGTGAGGCCTTGCCCTCCCATAAGTCTGTAGTCTGTGCAAAGCAGCAAGGTCCCACCCCAGAAGCCACACTTTCAGCTTATTGCTAACTAGTAGTGAGGAACTTCCCCTGTGGCAGACCAGCAACTAGATCTCTCCCCCAGCACAGGCCAGTAGAAAGGTCCTTTTTCCATAACAATCCAGGAACAGAGTCACTCACAAGGGGAGACCAATAGGGAGCCCTCCCACCCATTCCCACAGTCCAAAAGAGCCCAGAGGCCTTTGCTTGAGAGTTAACTAGGGGGGTCAGAGTCAACATGGCAGAGTAAAAGCAGGAAAGTAAAAGGTCAATAGAGAACTCTGCTGGAACTGGGTGAGAGAAGAGTTGGGTCTGGCTCCTGCCCCTGGAGTGGCAGAGATGGTGGATGTGTAGTGGCTGCAACTGCTGCCCCATTGCTGCTGCCCAAGTTCCTGTCCTACAAATTGTATGGGGACCAAGAGACAACTTAGAGGGTAATCACATTCTTGCTTTGACTGGCTTGGATCTGGGTTGCAATCTTGGCTGGTGGTCCTGGGGTGAGGAACACTAGAGTGCCAGAGCTTGTGGTGGCTGTAGAGAGGGCACCCTCCTCATAGCTCTGACAAGAGCTCTGACAACTGTAAAAACCCCAGTAATTTCTGAAATGGCTCTCTCCACTCTAGAAGCAAAGTTCTACAACATCAAAGAGCTCAAGTCAAGTAATTAGCTTGCAAGATGAGCAATCAGAGAAGCACAATCAGACTATAGAAGCCTTTCTTGAGGACAAAGCAGATCAAAGCATGGAACAGGAGGAAGACAACAAAGTCAGAACTTCTGAATCAAAAGTTTCCAATAAAAATATGAACTGGTTACAAGTCATGGAAGGGCTCGAGAAGGATTGTGAAAATCAAGTAAGAGAAGTAGAGGAAAAATTGGGAAGAGAAATGAGAATGATGCAAGAAAACCATGAAAAGCAAGTCAAGACTCTGACTGAAGAAAATAACACCTTAAATAATAGACTAATTCAGGGCAGTAAAGGCATCCCCCCGAAGAACATCAAGCACCTGGCAGGGGTCCTGCTCATTGGCTGTGTGCTGTGCACAGCCCAGGACACCAGGGTCTTTCAGAGCATGTGGGTTTCTATGGATCGTGATGAAATTGAGAAAGTTACCAAGCAATGTGGAACATGAGTTCATTTAAGAATGAACTTATTTAGCTGCCATATCAGAGTTTTTAAGTTACCATAATGAGGTTGATATTGTAGGAAATATTCAGGATACTTCTCCATGTCTACATCCTTCTGACCTTTAGAAAGTGGCAGAAATGATCCGAGAAGATGGATATGATTCTGTTTTCTCTGTTGTGAGGTGTCATCAATTTCGGTGGAGTGAAATTCAGAAAGGAGTGAGTGAAGTGACAGAGCCTCTGAATTTGAATCCAGCTAAATGCCCTTGTTGGCAAGACTGGGATGGAGAATTATATGAAAATGGCTCATTTTATTTTGCTAAAAGACATTTGATGGAAATGGGCTACTTACAGGGTGAGAAGATGGCCTACTATGAAATTCAAGCTGAACACAGTGTAGATATTGATGTCGATATTGATTGGCCTAATGCAGAACAAAGAGTATTGAGATATGGCTATTTTGGCAACGAGAAGCTTAAGGCAATAAAAAGCTCTTAGTTTGCAATATTGATGGATGTCTCACCAATGGTCACATTTATGTATTAGGAAACCAAGAAGAAATAATATCTTATGATGTTAGAGATTCAATTGGGATAAATATTTTAAAGAAAAGTAATATTGAGGTGAGGTTAATCTCTGAAAGAGCCTGTTCAAAACAGACACTCTGCTCTTTAAAACAGGATGTGAGGATGGAAATTGGTAGATCCAATAAGCTAGCAGTTGTAGACGAATGGAGAAAAGAAATGGGTTTATATTGGAAAGAAGTGGCATATCTAGGAAATGAAGTTTCTGATGAAGAATGCTTGAAGAAAGCTGGCATGAGTGGGGTTCCTGCTGATGCTTGCCCCATTGCCCAAAAGGATTCTGGGTATATTTGCAAATGTAGTGGAGGACGAGGTGCCATCCGAGAGTTAGCAGAATACATCTTCCTACTGATGGAAAAAGTGAATTCTTGCCAAAAATAGAACATAATGTGATGATGTTGATAATGATGGTGATAAAAAAGAAAAAGAAACTATATAATCCTCTTCAACCACTTTGTTTTTATTTGAATGGTGTTACTTCCCTGTTGTAATATTTCAGCAATATGATTTGCATTGTGGTAGAGCTATATAGCTTTAAAATGAAAACTTCTGAAATCTTTAGCCCAGAATCTGTTGTAGAAAAGGTCTGTATTACCTTTTAT
Source organism: Gymnobelideus leadbeateri (assembly GCA_011680675.1). Classification (NCBI taxonomy): domain Eukaryota; kingdom Metazoa; phylum Chordata; class Mammalia; order Diprotodontia; family Petauridae; genus Gymnobelideus; species Gymnobelideus leadbeateri. The sequence goes on from WOXC01001173.1 coordinate 63,459, forward strand.
TTGAATTCATCACTTAGGGTTGCTTCCAGTCTTTCCCAGATTTTTGTTAAACACAATTAGCAATATTGTCAGAAGGTTAAAGCTTTGCATTGTACCAAATAAGACTGAATGTTTGTGTGCTTCAAATGATCCTTGAGTTTTACTTATTATGGGACTGTGCATCTGGTAAGATTTGCACTATCAATTAATAAAACTATATTGCACATAAAATAGACTAATTCAAATGGCAAAAGAGACCCAAAAAGCCAATGAGGAGAAGATGCATCAAAAAGTTGAATTGAGCAAATGGAAAAGGAATTTCAAAAACTCACTGAAGATAGTAATTCCTTTGAAATTAGAATGAAGCAAATAGAAGTTAATGACTTTATGAGAAATCAAGATATTATAAAACAAATCAAAATGAATGAACAAATAGAAGACAATATGAAATATATCATTGTTCGAAAAACCACTCACCTGGAAAACAGATGCAGGAGAGATAATTTAAAAATTATTGGACTACCTGAAAGCCATGATCAAAAAAAGAGCATAGACACCATCTTCCAAGAAATTATCAAGCAAAATTGCCCTGACATTCTAGAACGAGAGAGCAAAACAGAAACTGAAATGATTAACAAACTACCTCTTGAAAAAAATTCCTAAAGAAAACTCCTAGGAATATTTTAGCCAAATCCCAGAGTTTCCAGGTCAAGGATAAAATACTGCAAGCAGTCAGGAAGAAAAAAATTGAATATTGTGGAAATCAGGATGACACAAGACCCAGCAGCTTTTTTTTTTTTTTGCTTTTTGGAGGGCAATTGGGGTTAAGTAACTTGCCCAAGGTCACACAGCTAGGTTTTTGTTTGTGTGTGCGTTAAGTGTCTGAGGCCGAATCCGAACTCAGGTCCTTCTGATTCCGGGGCCAACGCTCTACTCACTGTGCCACCTAGCCGCCCCAGACCAAGCAGCTTTTACATTAAGGGATCAAAGGACTTGAAATGTGATAATTCAGAGGTCAAAGGAGCTAGGATTAAAACAAAGAATCACCTACCCAGCAAAACTGAGTATAATGTTTCACGGGAAAATATGGTCATTCAATGAGGGAGAGGAATTTCAAGCATTCTTAATAAAAAAAACCAGAGCTAAACAGAAAATTTGACTTTCAAATACAAGAAGCAAGAGAACAGAAGGTAAACAGGAAAAAGAAAGAATAAGGAACTTATTAAAGTTGAACTATTTACATTCCTACATGAAAAAAAATGATAATTGTAACTCATAAAACTTTTCTCAGTATGAGGATACTTGAAGAGAATATATATGTATTACATACATGTATGTATGTATGTATAGGAGGGTGTATGTATATATAAATATATAGGAGAGTGTGGGCATATGTATGAACATATATACATAGAGGGCACAGGATGAGATGAATATGAAGGGATGATAGTTACAAAATAAAATTAAGAGGTAAGAGAGGAATTTATTGGGAGAAGGAGAAAGGGAAATATAGAGTAAGGGAAACTATCTCATATAAAAGAGGCAAGATAAAACTGTTACAATGGAGGGGACGAGCAGGAAGTTAAAAGGGAATAGGACAACCTTACTATCATTGAATTTGGCTTAAGGAGGGAAAACATACACACTCAGATGGGTATCTTACCCTACAGGAAAAGAGGGGGGAAGGGGATAAGATGGGGGGATGACAGAAGGGAGGGAAAATTGGGGGAGAGGGTAGTTGGAAGCAAACACTTTTGAAAAGGGACAGGGTCAAAGGAGAAAATAGAATAGGTGTGGGGTGAATAGGATGGAGGGAAATATAGTTAGTCTTCCACAATATAACTACTCTTGAAAAGTATTGCATAACTACACATGTGCAACCTATATTAAATTACTTATCTTCACAGTGTGGGTGGATGAGGAGGGAAGAAGGGAAAAATTATGGAACTCAAAGATTTAAAAGCAAATATTTTAAAATTTGTTTTTACAGGCCCTGGGAAATAAGATATACAGGCACTGGGGTATAGAAATTCATTTTTCCCTACTAGAAAGCTAGGGTGGGGGAGAATATAAGAGAGAACAGATTGGAAGAAAGGGTATTCATTTTGCTTGCTATTTGGGGGTGGATGTAGGAGAAACATGGGGAGAAAAATTCGTAGAAAATCTGGTGGAAATCAATGTTGAAAACTAAAAATAAATAAATAAATTGGGGGGATGTATTAGTTGACTACCTGAAAGTCATGATTTATTAAAAAGGAAAAAAAAGGCCTGAACAACATCTTTCAAGAAATTACCAAGGAAAAGTGCCCTAATATACTAGAACCAGAGGGCAAAGAAGAAATTAAAAGAATTCACCAATCACCACTAAAAGAAATTATAAAATGGAAATTTCTAAGAACATGGTAGGTAAATTGGTAGGTTCACAGATCAAACAGAAAATACTGCAAATATCCACAAAGAAACAATTCAAATATCATGGAGCTACAGGCAGGAATAGACAACTTTCACATTAAAGCATCAGAGGGTTTGGAATATGATATTCTGGAAGGCAAAATACTTAGGATTACAACCAAAAATCACTTACCCAGAAAAATTGAATATAATACATCGGGGCGGGGGGGAGGGGGCATGGACATATAACAAGATAGAGGAGTTTCAAGCATTTTTAGTTAAAAGAACAAGACCTATTTGAGTCAGGTAAAGCAGGAAGGGGTAGTGCAGGAAGGGTAGAACAGAACTCAGAGGAAGTTGGTCAGAGCAATTAGAACTGAGGGAGAGAGAGAAAGCAGGAATCACACTGTGACTATTCATTTGTGGGAAGGCCCTAGCAAGGGAAAGGCTTGGGGATGGTGGTGCCCTGTGCATTGTTGTGAATCGATTTATTTGCTGTTATGATGGACTTGGTTTCTGGTACTGGGATTCAGCTTTCTGTTGTTTGACTACATGTTCTGGTTGTTTCTTCCATGGAGAGAGTCTGTTATATTTAGCAATTCAGAATTACACTGGAATATGCTGTGAATATCGTGTTGTTGCTACATTTGGTGGCTAGGATGGGATTGCAAAATATCATAACTCTATTTGGGGGCACAAGGATTTTACAGAGATAGATGGATATTCCCAGATGGGAGAATTTATCTTATTTCTCCCTAGCAGGAGAAGGAGCTAAAAGCATGGGGCTCTATGAAAACTGGGAATCAAGGCTATGGAAGAGAGAACCTAGAGATTTGGAAAGATGTAAGAATAACAATAGAACCAGGGAAACAACTGGCAATGGTGAGTAGGAGAGGCTGGGCCTTGCTAACAACTTATCACCTTATGTTTACAAGCAGAGACAAGTTGCTGGGAGAGAAGGCTCAAATGGAAAGGGAGGTGACTGGTTTGCATGAGAGCCTTTCTGTGTTATAGTGTGTGAGCTTTCCTTTAGAAGAGCAAGCTGGGAGCTCTCATGTGATAGCAGAGGAGGCTGTTGTGTGTTTAGCTCTCAAAAAGAAGCAAGCAAAGGAACAAGAAGAATGTGCATTCATCCCTTGCATAGGCTGGGCCTAGTTGGGGCCCCAGTGATTGCCAGGAGAATGCATGGGAGGAAAATGAAACAAAATTATAGGAAGAGGCTTTTACGAGTGCAGACATTCACCCCATACTAAGAAGAAAGCAGGAGAATTTGGGGGACCACACCATGTTTGTGGCAGTAGTTGAGGATTTTACTCAGCAGGAGGTCACTGATATATTAAATAAATTCATCCAAGGATGGGACAATCATCAGTGTCTTGAATGATGAGAATCAGTGATGAAGGGGACACAGGAGTATTGATAGATAATGTAGATTGCTTGAAGTTTGTAGGTATTAGTCAGATTCTTTTTGTACAGCAAGCTTTTAGGGATCACCATATGCAAGAAGGTAACAATGCAACTAATACATTAACTTTAGCTGTGGATGGATGCAATATGCTACTAATTCTATGTGGCCTAGTGGAGGTAAACCCTAGTATTCACTTAGAGACTGAATAAAAAAGTAAAACGAAGAGGTAATGAAGACTGCAATTATGATGGGAGACACAAATGCATAGCACCATACCCCATTAGCAGTTTCTCATAGAAATATCATAGTGAAGACGGCTCCTCCTGCTTATAAGCACCTAATCTGACTCTATTAATTGGGGAGATAGGGCATCCTCTTTTGGATTTCACAGTTAACTGATTTAGAGGAATGGGGAAAAGATAAATTTCCTCAAGAGAGAAGAATAAATAGCCAGCATTTTCAAAGTCAGAAAAGATTAACAAGGAAAGAATAACAAGGTATTCCAACTAATGAACTATATAAAATATACCAATAAAAGGGGCTTAAAGTTAGACTGAGGAGGGAAGCAAAAATTGCCCCTACAGATCCTCCTGAAACATTGCATTCAAGTTCATCACACCTGCAAGGAGAATGGGAAATTGACTAGGCCACAGCTCAGATGAAAGAAAGTATACATGTAGCCAGAATGATGACCCTAAACCTGCAAATTGGAAAATAGTAAACAACAATGAATAAAGCTATAACAATGGGTTCATGGACTCTAGAAGCATGGTTGACCCTATATCTACCTTGATTCTGGTTATTGTCTCATTGTTTCTTTTTTCCTTTTTATCTGATAAACATTTTTGCTTGATTTCATTCCGGCAGGGTTAGTACCCTCCACCTGCAGATGCCTGATGGCTTAAACCAGAGTTCACCTCCTGTGCATGACTGTGATATGTTACTTGGACCTGGCATCAACCAAGCTTCAGATGCTAACTAAAGAACCGACCTCTCAAATGGGAAGTTTTGGGGCAGGAACAACCCTACATCCAATTTCAACAGGAAGAAGCTTTCGAAGAAGAGACTCTGATCCCTTAACCCCAAGATTTTGGGCCCCATTCATTTGTGGGGGGAATGATGGGGTGCTTGTGCTTAAACCCCACCCTAAAATTTTATTTTATGTGCTTATTTTGTGTTATCTCTGTTCTATTGTTTTAAAATTCTGTTGATACAAGTTGCCCCATTGACCTATGTAAAAGATACAAAATATCATCGGGCCAAATATATTGTCAATGTATTTTTGCTTAATGGGAAGATCTTTCCCATCCAATAATAGGCCCATATGACCTGCTTGGGTCACATGGGAGAGGAGTGCCATGAGTCTGTGGTGGGAGGAACTTGCTGAACAGGTAGAGTAGAAAGGGTGGAGCAGAGCCTGTAGGAATTTGGTTAGAGAAATTAGAGCTGAGAGAGAGAGAGAGAGGAAGCAGGTGGCAAGCTGTTAGTTTTCATTTATGGGAAGTCCCTAGCAGGGGGAAACTTTGGGGATGGTGGTGCCCTCTGCATTGTTTTTTGTTTTCTTTTTTTCTTTTTTTTTGCTTTTTGCTTTTTGGAGGGGGGAAGGTAGGGCAATTGGGGTTAAGTGACTTGACCAAGGCCGCACAGTTAGTTTTGTGTTAAGTGTCTGAGGCCAGATTTGAACTCAGGTCCTCCTGACTCCAGGGCCAATGCTCAATTCACTGCACCACCTAGACGTCCCTCCACCCCCCTCCCCTGCCTCCACATTGTTACTATGTAAAGATTTCTTTGTTGCTATGATGGATCTGGTTTTCTGGTGATAGAATTCAGTTTCCTGGTGTTTGAATAAATGTTTTGATTCCATCTTCCACGTGGAGATTTGGTTATATTTAGCAATTCAGAATTACACTGGCATATTTATAGCTGCTGTAGGTGCTGTGGATATTTTGTTGGAGCAACGGCATGCAACTAAAAAAGTAAGGAAAATAACAAATTAAAAATTCCCAATTAAAAGCCAAATTGGACAACCTGAAAAATCAAAGGATAGATTAATAAATATTAAAGTAAGAAAATCATTTCACTAATTAATAAAACTTAAAGCTGGTTTTGTGAGAGAAAAAAACAACAATATAGATAAACCATTAGTTATTTTTATTTAAAAAGGAAAGAAAACTAAATTATTTTCAAAATAAAAAGGGGGGAATCTGCCACAAATGAAGAAGAAATCAATAAAATTATCAGGAGCTATTTTCCTCAATTATATGCCAATAAATTTCACAATTTAAATGCAATGCAAGGATATCAACAAAAAATATAAATTGCCTAGATTTACGAAGAAGTAGAATGCTTAAATTACCAAATCTTAGAAAAATAAATTCAACAAGCTATCATTGAACTTCCTAAGAAAAATCACCCAGGGCCAGATGGATTCACAAGTGAATTCTACCAAACATTTAAAGAACAATTAACCATAATATACAAACAAATTGGAAAAGTAGTTGGAGTGCCAGCAAATTACTTTATAACACAAATATGTTGATGATACCTAAACTAAGAAGAGCCAACACAGAGAAAGAACATTATGGACTGATTTCCCTGATGAATACCAATGCAATTTTTTGAAATAAACAAGTACTAGCAAGGAAATTATAGCAATATGTCATAAGGACCATACAGCATGACCAGGTGGAATTTATACCAGAAATGCAGGCCTGGTTCATTATTAGGAAAACTATCAGCACATTTGACCATATCAATAATGAAGACAAAGGAAATATGATTAATTGCAGATGCAGAAAAAAGCCTTTGACAAAATACAATGTCCATTCCTATTAAAAACTATATAGCACAGAAATAAATGAGATTTTCTTAAAATAAGTACTATCTAAAACCATCAGTAAGCATTATCTGTTATGAGGATAAGCTAGAAACCTTCTCAATACAAGCAAGGGTGAAGCAAGGATACCCATTATCACCACTGTTATTCAATACTATAGGAGAAAGATATAGATATAAGAGAAGAAAATTGAAGGCATTAGAATGCATAATGAGGAAACAAAACTATCACGTTTTCTAGATGACATGAGTATATACTTAGAGAATTCTAGAGAATCAATTAGAAGACTACTTGCAATAATTAACAACTTAGGCAAAGTGTCAGGATACAAAATACATGCATATAAATCATCAACATTTCTATATGTTACCAATAATGTCCAGCAGCAATACATAGAAAGAGAAATCCAATTTAACATAACTGCAGAAAATATTAAATACCTGGGAATCTGCCTACCAAGGCAAGCCCAGAAACTATGAACACAATTACAAAACACTTTTTGCACAAAGTCATATCTAAACAATTGGGAAAATATTAATTGCTTATGGGTAAGCCAAGCCAACACAATAATAATAAAAATTCTATCTAAATTAATCTATTTATTTAGTGTCATACCACTTCAAACTACCAAAAATATTTAATATAGCTAGAAAAAAATCATAATAAACTTCATCTAGAAAAACAAAAGTTCAAGGATATGAAGGGAATCCATGAAAAAAAGTGTGAAGGAAAATGGTCTAGCCATACCAGATCTCAAACTATTATAAAGTAGTAATAACTGAAACAATAGAGTATTGTATCAGTGAAATATATTGGGTACACATTACATTATAATTAATGCCCATCGTAAGCTAATATATGATAAACCCGAAGATATAAGAATTTGCAACAAAAATGCATTATTTGACAAAACTGCTGGGAAAACTGGAAAACAACACAACAGAAATTAGGTATAGACTAATAATTGATACCATATACTAAGTCAATATGGGTACATAATTTAAACATTAAGTTTAATATCATAAAGAATCATGACAAAAGCATTAACAGCTTGGGTTTACAAAAATACTGAATAAAAGAACACATTATGCAACAGGATAGGCCAAATTGCAAGGGGCTTAAAAAATCCAATGAAGAGAATACCTTGAAAAGCAGAACTGGCCAAATGGGGAAAAAAGTATACAAAAATCCACTAAAGGAAACTCCTTAAAAAGTAGAATAGGCTAAATGGAAAAGAAGGTACAAAAGTTTACTAAAGAAAACAAGTACTTAAAAAATAGTATTGGAAGCCTATGATTCTATGAGATATAAAGAATCAATCAAATAAAATGAAAAGAGTGAAAATATAGAAGAAAATGTGAAATATTTCCTGGGAAAAGCAACTGACATGAAAAATAGATCCAGGAGAGACAATTTAAGAATTATTGGACTTCACACCCATGATAAAAGAAAGAGCATAGATATAATCTTTTAAGAAATTATCAAGAAAAAATGCCCTTATATTCTAGAACCAGAGGGGAAGAGAAACAATCCACTAATTGCCTCTTGAAAGAGTTCCCAAAAGGAAAATTTCCAGCAATATTACAGCCAAATTCTAGGAGTTCCAAATCAAGAAGGAAGTACTGCAAGCAGCCAAAATAAAAAAAGGAAAGAAAACAAATATTGTAGAACCACGGGCAAGATTTAGCAATTTCTACACTAAAGGACCGTACAGCTTAAAACATGCCATTCTGGAGGGCAAATAAACTAGGATAAGAACCAAGAATCACTTACCCAGCAAAACTCAGTATAATTTTTTTTCTAAAAAAAATGAAGATTCAATGAAATACAAGACTTTCAGGTAATCCTGATGAAAAGATCAGAGCTGAATAGAAAATTCCCTTTCCAATACAAGACTCAAAAGAAGCATGAAAATGTCAGTCAACAGGAAAGAGAAATCATAAGGGATTCAATAAGGTTAACTGTTTTCATCCTTTCTTGGGAAAATGATACTTGTAACTCCTAAAACCTAAAAATTAATTGTTAGGGAAATCAAATAGAGTATACATAGAAATCCCAGGTGTGAGTTGAATATGATGGAATGATTATCTAAAAAGAAAAATAAATTAAAGGGTGAGAAAGAAAAAGTCACTATGAGAAGGGAAAGCAGGGAGGGAGAATGGAATAAATTATCTGACATAAAGGAGATTTGAAAGAAATTTTACAGTGGAGGGGAAGAAGTCGGAAGGAGAGGGGAGCACATGCATCTCATTCTCATCTGAATTGGCTCAAAGAGGGAACAACACACACATACTCAGTTGGATATAGAAATCTATCTTACCATAAAGGAAAGCAGAAGAAAAGGGGGAAAAGAGAAGGATAGGATTGATAGAAGTGAGAGAAGATTAGGGGAAGTAAAATTCAGAAACAAAACACTTTTGAGAATGGATAGGGTGAAAGAGATAAAAGGATAAACAGTGAAGGAATAGGATTGAGGGAAATACATAGTTGATAATCATTGTGAAAAAATCTACAGCAAGTTTCTAACATAAAGGACTCATTTCTCAAATATATAGAAAACTAAGTAAATCTATAGAAATAAGGGCCATTCCTGAGTAAGAAATGGACAAAAGATGTGAACAGGTAATTTTCAGTTTAAAAAAAAATAAAAGCTATCTATAGACATATATTAAAAATCATATAAATCACTATCAATTAGAGAAATACAAATTAAATAAAATCTGAAGTACAACCTCACACTTAATAGACTGACTAATATGACAGAAAAAGAAAGTGATAAAAGTTGGAGAAGATGTGGGAAAATTAAAACACTAAGGCATTTTGGGCAGAGTTATGAACTGATCCAACAACTTTGGAGAACAATTTGGAGTTATGCTCAAAGGTCTATAAAATTGTACATACCATATGATTCAGCAATACCACTACTAGTGCTATATCCCAGACATCCAAAGGGGGGAGGGGACCTATTTGCAGAAAAATATTTATAGCAGTTCTTTTTGTGGCTAAGAATTAGAAATCAAAGAGATGCCCATGAATTGAGGAATGGCTAAACAAACCATGCTTATAAGATTGTGATGGAATATTATTGTGCTATAAAAAAAATGACAAGCAGGATGATTTCAGGAAAACCTTGAAAGAGTTACATGAACTAATGCAAAGTCTAGTAAACAGAGCCAGAAGCACATTGTATACAAGAACAGCAATATTGTATGATGAAGAATTGTTAATGGCATAGCTTTTCTCAACAAGGCAATGATCTAAGACAATTTAGAGGACTAATGATAAAGCAAGCATACTCTCCAGCTCCAGAGAAAGAACTGATATTGTCTGACTACAGACTGAAGCATGCTATTTTTCCTTTCCTTTCTTTCATTCTTCTTTTGAAGCTTCTTATACAAAATGACTATTATGGAAATGTTTTATATGGTTACATATATACAACCTATATCTAATTGCTTACCATCAGAAAGAGCAGAGAGAAAAAGGGAGTGATAGAATTTGGAACTTAATATTAAAAAAAATGTTTAAAAAACTTAACATGTAATTGGGGAATAATTTTTACGTGTGTGTGTATATATGTGCGTGTGTTTGTGTGTGTGTAAAATATTATTGCCTTTGTGAAGTTCTAAAGGAATACATTATTTTAAACATCCATTTTAGACATTACAATACTAATATATGAGTGTGTTTTTATATGTTGCCCTTTGCTTGTAAGTAGTTCAAAATTACTTTACCTTGCTATTTTTATAAATTGATGTTAAATGTGTAAAATAAAATAGTATGGCTAGTGGTATCAATACATGAGTAGTGTGGTGCATTGGAAACAATAACTTATTAGACTCAGCAGAAGTTTGAATCCTTCCTCTAACACTTACTCAGATATATGGGGGAGGGGGAGGAGGAAGAACAAACATTTATTAAGCACCTATTATGTAAATGCTCAAGCACTGTGATAGGTGCTATACAAATATTATCTCCTTTGATCCTCACAACAACCCTAAGATGTAGGTGCTATTATTATCCGCTTTTTACAGTTGAGAAAACTGAGACAAAGGTTAAATGACTTGCCAGAGTCACATAGTCAGTATCTGAGGTCAAATTTGAATTATGGCTTCCTGAGGTTGAGGCCCCATGCTTTCCTTTACCATATTGTTGCTACCAAATCACTTATCTTCTCTCTATGTGTTTCTTTAAAGGTAAATTGGAGGTGGCAATAACATAAATAACTCTTTCTCAGATATATTGTTCGAAGTTGATTGAAATAATAGATGGAAAACAATTTTATAAGCTTATGGTGCCATATAAATGTCATCTATTTCTTTAATAGTTTCTATGTAGAACTGCATGGTTTTCTCAGACTGCGCCGTCTTTGTTAATTTAATTATATAATCATCACTTTATTTTTCTTGTTTTCTGGTTATAACACGAATTTCTTTGAAGGAGAAAGGGAAGAAAGTGGTTGTTGGTTTTTCTGTTTGTTTGTTTTGTTGTCTGCTTTCACAGGACATATATTTTCCAACCAAAAACAAAATTTTGGTCTCTGTTTAACATTTTATTGGAGAAATTTTTCCAAGTTTCAAGATAAAAGCAAAAATTGGATTTATAACTTTTAAACTCCTACTGTTATATTTATGAAGAATGTTTCACTTTTTTAGTTATATTGTAAATGAATATTGCCTTATCAAACTATAATATTCCTGGTATTTTGAAAAAGAACATAATCCAACAAAGGAGAATATGAATAGTTCTCTTTTAATTTGATTTTTATATTTACAATATATTTGTTCATGTCTTTCAGAAAGTAATTTCAGCATCTCTTTTATAAACCTATTAATTTAAGTCATTATCACAATGTTATTTGCATAGTGAGGAATATTTAGTCATCTTCTCAATAATTAAACTCTCTAGAGAAAAATCTCAACAGTGGTATTTATTTTCCATTTTAGGTTTAATTGTAAACTTGAAATATGTAAAATGAATTTAGAAGGCAAATACAAACTTTTTTAAGTTGATTACTTCTTCAGAACAAATTAATGATTTACCACCCTAAAATCGCTATGTAGGTCTATTAGTTAAAAGTTTGTGATTATTTCATGACTTATTTAGAATAAAAACCTATTCTTTACTCTTGCACTTAAATGTCCTCTCTCTTTAAGCCTATAATTAAGTAAAAAATAAATAAATAAATCAAGCAGTGCTATTGATTTAACTGATCAAAACACAGAATCTCCAAAATGGAAAAAAATAATTTTAGAAAAGACCAAGCCTAACACAAGACTAACAAAGAATGTCTTCTACAAATATTCCCAACAACTGTTCAGTATATCTTCTTCTTGCCAATATCCAGTGAGAAGGCACCCTCTGCTTCTCAAGAGAGACTATTCTACCTTTGGACAGTCTTCACTGATAGGATACATTATTACCTTCCACCATGATAAGGTCTAACCACATTGTTCTATTTACAATTCCTGACACATAGTGCTTTACCTTGAGTCATTACCTTTGCCTTGGCTTTCACCCATGCCTGGAATGTTCTGTCATCAGTTCTGTCTTTTAGAACCTCTAGATTCTTTGTGAGAACAAACACCAAAATCTGAAATAGATTTAGAAAAAAATTTTATGAGGTCATTTGACAGAGGAAAGTGAGCTAGAAAGGAGGTGTGGCTCCCTCCCAACCAGATTCTTGAAAGTTTATATTATATAGGATTTAGAAAAAAGTGCCTGGGGTGGGTAGGTGGTGCAGTGAATAGAGCACTGGCCCTGGAGTCAAGAGGACCTGAGTTCACATTCAGGCTCAGATACTTAACAGTTACTAGCCCTGTGACCTTGGGCAAGTCACTTAACTCCAATCATCCTGCCTTCCCCCTTCCAAAAAGAAAAAAGAAAAGAAAAGAGTGAATGTATATGAATCACATACACAGTTTAGCAACTTAAAAGGGGCGACTTAAAGGCAGGGGAGATTGAGATAGATAAGAGTTTAAAATGTGGGTGAAGCCAAAACACAAGAAAGCCCCAAACACAAGTTTGGGTCAACCTATCACAAGACTTTGGTATTGAGAGGCAAAATATTAATGATCTGTGTGGATCCAAGACCTAGGGACCAAAATTTCTTGTAGCTCTATCCAACATTCCTAGAGAGTTTTTGGAGCAGGAGATATTTTCACGCAAATATTTAATTACATAGGTTTGGATTTAAGCAACATAACATTTTTTTCCAAACAAACTAATATATCATTTTTTTCCCACATTTCCTTTAAAACTTGGTTCAGGAGGTGGAACCAAGATGGCAGAGAAAAGGGAAGGATTCACCTGAGCTCTCCCCAATATTCTTCCACATATCTTTAAATAATGCGTCAAGACAAATTCTAGAGCAGTAGAAGCCCAAAAAAGGATGAAGTGAAAAAATTTTCCAGCCCAAGACAGCTTAGAAGGCTAGCAGTAAAGATCTGTTATTCCAGGGAGAGAGTGGAGCACAGTTCAGTACAGGCTTCACAAGCAAACCAGGAACAGGCTATGAGGGCAACTGAATAAGTGGAGGGAGATGCAGTTTATGGACCTATCAGCCCACAGATGATAAAAATTTCAGACAACTGGTAAGGAGATTACAGGGGTCCCTTCACTGATACAAAGGACAAGACTCTGTTGCATTGCCTATATTTGGATCTGGGTCACAGTCCCTTCCCAGGGCAAGGAGTACTGGCACACCAGAATATGTAGCTGCAAGGGAATGGAGACTGGGTTGAAAAGAGTGCTTGTGGGCACTCATAGACCAGTGTACAATACAGGAGAGCAGTAAACACACTCCTCTGTAGATCATACCACCTTGGAAGCATTGAAAACTTTCAGATCCCCAGAATTACCTCTGAAAATAGCTGCACAAAAATGTGAAAGCTTGGAACCATTCCCCCTCCACTCTGGAAGTGAAATCCCTTTAGCAGAGTGTTTAAAGTCAAGAAATAGGTTGGAAAATGAACAAATGGCAGAAAAATATCCTGCCCATTGGAAGCTACTATGGTAGGGAAGGGAAGACCAAAGCTCAAACTCAGTTGAAGACAACAAAGGCAAAACTGTTATATCCAAAGCCTCAAAGAAAAATATGAAAATATGTTTATGTATATATCAGGCCATGGAAGAGCTCAAGAAGGATTATAAAACTCAAGTAAGAGAGATAGACACAAAATTGGGAAGAGAAATGAGAGTAATGCAACAAAATCAAGAGAAGATTCAACAACTTGGTAAAGAAGGTACAAAAATTTTGAAAACAATATACCTTAGAAAAGAGAAGAGACCAAATGGTTTTGATGAAAAGGCATTGAATCATTCAATGAAGAGAATGCCTTGAAAAGCAGAACTGGAAAATAGAAAATACAAATTTCACTGAAAAGAATTGCTTAAAAAGCACAATTGGCCAAATGAAAAAGGAGATATGAAAGCTCATTGAAGAAAATAATTCCTTAAAATAATAATAAAATGAGAAAAGCATTATCTATTGGGGTTAAAGCTGAAAAATGACAGGATGATATCTATTCAACTTCAAGGCAAATCTTTCAACATCACAGTAATAGAAGAAATTACAAAAACTCACTGAAGAAAATTATTGCTTAAAAATTAGAAATGGGCAATGCAAGTTAATGACTTTATGGGACAACAAGAAAAAATAAAACAAAATCAAAAGAATGAAAAAAGAAGGAAATGTGAAATATCTCTTTGGAAAAAAAACTGACCGTGAAAATATGTCCAGGAGAAATAACTTTAAAATTATTGGACTACTTGACAGTCATGATCAAAGGAAAAGCCAAAACATCATCTTTAGGGCAATGTCAAGATGTTAGGAGATACCTGGTTTTCCAGAGCTAAGGTCCAGAAAGCAAGCTGTGCCCTAATCTTGGCATAACAGTCCTTTGCACTCACCCACTGGATGATCTCCTCCACTGTCAAAAATTACATAATTATTGTGTTGCTTGGACCAGCACCAAGGATTCTCTGAGCTTGGAGAAGTTCAGACAAGTTCTAATCATGAAACTCTGCTATGAATAAAACATATAACATTGTTGCTGTTACCTCAATGTTGTCAGGGGTGCATCTCACTGCACAGCCATTGATACAAGCATTGAGATTTTACCACACTAAAATATGTTCCCCCACCAGGGGTTGGGGGGGGGGGCACAACATGTATCTAATCTGTCTCTTTGCTTGCAAGTCATTTCCTTCACTTTGAAATTAAACTTCTGTTTGATTAATGACTCTGTTATCTCTAGAATTCTCTGTTTGGTGCTAGCCATCCACAGAATAGAGGCTGGTTTTGTTCTACTAATAAAAATTTAAAGGGGGCGGAGCCAAGATGGCGGAGTAGAAACAGCATTTCCAATGTGCTCTGCCCCACACAAATTTCAAACAATGTGAAAGGGAGCTCCTAACAACTTCTGGAGCCACAGCACCCACAGAACGGCACAGAGAAGCTAACCTTCTGCTGAGGACAGCCCAGAAGCCCTGCAGGGAGCAGCCAGCGCAGCGCTCTGAGAGCAGGCAGCCCAGCGCGCTGGGAACCAACAGCGCAGCCCGCAGAGCCAAGCCCAGGTCCGCAGTTTTAGCCCCAGGGCGGCCGGGCCTTCAGCCAGCTGGTGGAACCCCAGAACACCAGGAGCTGTGGCAACTCCAGAATTATCAACATAGACATGCCTAGGACAAAGTAAGAGGTTAGTGTCCTATGGACTTTGGGACCTGTATTTGGGGAATGCGTCAGCTCCCTCCCCTGGGGGCTAGAAGCCACTGAGGAGACACGCCATTTTGTAGTTTTCAGAGGCAGCTCGGGCTCCCAGCCTACAAATCGTGGGGAGATCCAGCGATCAGTCTTGGGGGGTAATCGCTCTTGCTTTAACCTCCCTGGATCTGGATTGTGATCTAGGGTGGAAGTTGTGGGTGGGTTTACAGCTTACCAGAAATGGAAGTTGCCCCCCACACGTTCGGGACGAAAATTCCTCTATCTGGCCTTAAAGCCGTAGTGTGGCAACAAGCCCAAAAGTCAAGCAATTAAGTGGCAACATGCCAAGGCAAAGGAAACAGAAAAATGCAACCCTAGACTCCTATTTTGGGGGCATAGAGCGGGAAAAGGACTGTGAGGTCAGAAGCCCTGCTCCAAAAGCCCCAGGGGAAAACATGAGCGGGTTGCAGGCCATAGAGGACCTTAAGAAGGACTTAAAAATCAAATAAGAGAAGTGGAGGAAAAATTGGAAAGAGAAATGAGAAGGATGCAGGAAAAGTATGAAATGAGGGTCAACAGCCTGACTGAGGAAAACAACACCTTAAGAAATAGACTAGCTCAAATGGCAAAGGAAGCCCAAAAGGGCAATGAGGAGAAGAATGCCTTAAAAAGTCGAATTTGCCAGATGGAAAAAGAATCTCAAAAGTTCACTGAGGAGATTCATTCCTTCAGAGTTAGACTGGAGCAAATGGAAGCTAGTGACTTTGAGAAATCAAGATGCTGTTAAGCAGATCCAAACAAATGAAAGATTAGAAGGCAATGTGAACTATCTCATGGGAAAAACCACTGACCTGGAAAACAGATCCAGGAGAGACAATTTAAAAATTATTGGACTACCTGAAAGCCATGATCAAAGAAAGAACCTAGAAATCACCCTTCAAGAAATTCTCAAGGAAAACTGCCCTGATGTTTTAGATCCAGAGGGCAAAATAGAGGTTGAAAGAATCCACCAATCACCTCCTGAAAAAGATCCCAAAAAGAAAACTCCCAGGAATATTATAGCCAGGTTCCAGAATCTACAGATCAAGGAGAAAATACTTCAAGCAGCCAGGAAGAAACAATTTCAATATTGTGGAAACACAATCTGAATAGCCCAGGACCTGGCGGCTTCTTCACTGAGGGATCGAAGGGCATGGAATATGATATTCCAGAGGGCAAAAGAACTGGGAATGAACCCATGGGTCACCTACCCAGCAAAACTGAGTATTTTGTTTCAGGGTAAAATATGGTCATTCAGTGGAATAGAGGACTTTCAAGCATTCTTGAGGAAAAAACCAGAGTTGAATAGAAAATTTGACATCCAGACGCAAGAAGTAAGAGATGCCTGAGAAGGTAATCAGGGAAAAGAAATCAAAAGGAACTTATCAAAGTCGAACTATTTACATTCCTATATGGAAAAGCAATAACTGTGACTGATGATATCTTTCCCACTATGAAAATAATGGAAGAAGGGGGTGTGGTCATACGAATACATATGTGAATGTGTGTGTATATGGTTACAGTTATATATGGACAGAGGGCATAGGTTGATTTTGTTGGGAAGGGAGAGTACTCAAGGGATGAAATTATGAGGTGAGAGAGGAAAGTGGCAAGAGGAGATGGGGAGAGACATGGTAGGGTAAACTATCTCATGTAGGGGAAGTGGGTGCAAAGGAGGGGAGAATAAGGAAGGCTAAAAAGGCAAAACCACATTCACATTGAATTTGGTTCAGGGAGAAAATGACATACATACTAAATGGGATATCTCAACCTGCAGCAGGATAGGGGGAAGGGGGATGAGAGGAGGGATGATGGAAGGGAGGGCATCCCTGGGGTGAGGGGAGGTTGGAAGTACCCACTATAGAAGAGGGACAGGATCATGTAGGGAATGGACCAGGTGGGGGGTGGGATGAGTGGGAGAGAATTATAAGCAGCCTTGTACAATATATCTACTATGATAATGTTTTGCATAGCTAGACATGTACAACATATACTGAATTACTTATCTCCCCAGAGGGAATGGGTGACAAGGAGGAAGGAAATGGATCTGAAATTCGAGGTCTTAACATTAAATGTTTCAAATATATATAAATACTATTATTAATACTCTTTTGCCTATAATTGGGAGATAAGATGTGCAGGCATTGGGACACAAAGATTCATCTTCCTCTAATGGAAAAGTTGAAGGGGGTATGGGAGAAGGTATTGGAGAGAGCAGATTGGAGGAAGCGATATCTTGTGGGACTGCTATTCAGGGAGGTTGGGTAGGGGAATAATGGGGGGAAAATGATTGTAACTCAAAATCTGGCGGAAATGAATGATGTAAAACAGAAGTTAATAAAGCATTTGTTTTTTAAAAAAAAAAAAAAGAGGTCCGAAAGAGATTTTACTGTGCAGCATGTGAGCCTTACTCTCATCAGAATAGGTACAAAGAGGGAATGTGCTACACATTCAGTTGGATATAGAAACTATCTGATGTGGTGATAGTGTGGGTATCGATAGAAGGGAGGTCATATTGGGAAGGAGAAAGTCAGAAACAAAACACTTAAGAATGGATAGGGTGAAAGGAAAGAAAGTAGGATAAACAGGAGATATAGGATGGAGGGAAATACATAGTTTGCAGTCAGTATTATGAAAAAATGCACAGCAAGTTTCTTTAATAAAGACCTCATTTCTCAAATCTATAGAAAACTGAGTCAAATTTATGCTTAAAAAGCAGTCATTCTTCAACTGATAAATGGTCAAAGGATATAAATTGGCAGTTTTCAGACAAAGTAATAAAAGCTGTGTATAATCATTTGAAAAAAAAAAAAGCTCTGAATCACTATGGGCTGGAGAAATGCAAACAAAACAGCTCTGAGCTATCACCACACATTTATCAGATTGGCTAATATTAGAGAAAAAGAAAATGAAAAATATTGAAGAGCATGGATGAAAATTAAAACACTAATGGACTGTTGTTGAAGTTGTATACTGATTTAACCATTCTGGAGAGAAATTAGAAGTTATGTCCAAATGTCCATAAAACCATCCATATGCTTTGGCCAAGCAACACCACTATTAGGTCTATATTCCAAAGAGATAAAAAAAAGGAAAGAACCTCTATGTACAAAAATATTCATAGTGATTCTTTTAGTGGTGACAAAGAAATGGAAATTGAGGGGAAAACCATCAAAAGGGGAATGGTTGAACACGTAGTTTTATATGATTGTGATGGAATAATATTATGCTATAAGAAATGATGAGTAGGATACTCTCAAAAAACCTGGAAAGACTTACATGAACTAATGCAAAGTGAAATAAGCAGAACCAATTGTACACAGTACAATTGTACACAGTAATAGCAATACTGTAGGATTATCTAATGTGAATAACACAGCTATTCTCAGCAATACATTAATCCCAGATAATTCTGAAAGCTTATAGTTAAAGTTACTTTCCATCTCCACAAAAGGAACTAGTGGAGCCTGAATGCAAACCAACAATTCTTTTTCTTTTTTTTCAAATGCTTTATTAACTTCTATTTTACTTCATTCATTTCTGCCAGTTTTTGTGTTATAAATTCTCCCCATTTTCCCCTACCCACCTCCCCAAAATAGCAGTCCCCCAGGATATCCCCTCCTCTTATTTCCCAATTACATGTAAAATAGTATTAATAATAGTATGTATATATATATATATATATTAAGATTTATTGTTAAAACTTTGAATTCCAAATTCATTCTCTTCCTCCCTTGTCACCCACCCTTACTGGGAAAATAAACAATTCAACATAGGTTGTACATGTGTAGCTAATGCAAAACATTACCACTGTAGATATATTGTAGAAGACTGGTTATATTTAACTCCCTCCTATCCCACCTACCACTTGCTCTATTCTCTACTTTAGTCCTTCCCCTTTTCAAAAGTGTGTGCTTCCTACTTCCCTCCCACCCAGACTACCCTTCCTTCCATCATTCCCCTCTCATCCCCTTACCCCCTACTCCCCTGTAGGGTGAGATACCTTATTTGGTGTCCTTGTCATTCCCTCCCTGAGCCAAATTCAAGGATTATAAGGTTGACCCATTCTCTTGTGCCTTGCTGTTCTTTACCTCCATTGTACCTATTTTCCCTTGCCTCTTCTATATGAGATAGTTTGCCCCATTCTGTCTCACCCCATCTCCTCTCATTATATTCCTCTCTCACCTCTTGATTTCACCTTTTAAATATCATCCCTTGCTATTAAATTGTCCCTGTGCCCTCTATCTATGTATACCTGTAAACATATATATACACATTCACATATGTATTCTTACACTTATATACCCTCAGATAAAGACTATATACATACATATATATTTCTATTCCCTTCAATTATTTTCATACTGAGAAAACTTTCATCAGGTACAATTATCTTTTTTCCATGTAGGAAGGTTAACAGTTCAACTTTGATAAGTTCATGATGATTTCTTTTCCTTGTTTACCTTCTCATGCTTCTCTTGCTTCTTGTATCTGAATGTCAAATTTTCTATTTAAGTCTGATTTTTTTCTTCAAGAATACTTGAAAGTCCTCTAATCCACTGAATGACCCTATTTTCCCCTGAAACATGACACTCAGTTTTTCTGGGTAGGTGATTTGTGGTTTTAATCGCAGCTCCTTTGCCCTCTGGAATATCATATTCCAAGCCCTTGTGTCCCTCAGTGTAGAAGCTGCAAGATCCTGTGTTATCCTGATTGTGTTTCCACAATATGTAAATTGTTTCTTCCTGGCTGCTTGTAATATTCTCTCCTTGATCTGGGAATTCCAAAGCCTGGCTATAATATTCTTAGGAGTTTTCTTTTGGGGATCTTTTTTCAGGAAGTGATTGGTGGATTCTTTCAACCTCTATTTTACCTTCTGAATAGGTGGATCGAAGATGGCAGAACAGAAGCAGTAACTTCCCTAAGCTCTTCCATGAATCCCGTCACTAAAACTTAAAAAGTGAATATGAATGAATTTTGGAGTGACAGAAACCACTAGGAGATGGAGCATGGCAGAATCCAGCTCAGGAAAGTACCCACAAGGGTCTGGACTGGGGCGGGGGGGTGAAGCACGTGGGTGCCATACAGCTCAGATTAGAGAGAAGAGAATGAGACTACAGCAGAGAGAGAAGGTACCCCAGCCAGCAGACTCACCCATCCCAAGGGCGATTCACAGCTGTCTCACCAGCATCTCACCATGGGACGGGAGGAATCACTGGAGCCATAAAAGAGAGGGCTCAGAGCCCCCAGCAGAGACAGCAGCTTCTCCTGGGACTATCAGCCACTAGCCTGGAAGTTTAGAAATCACTTGCCTGTTTTTCCAGGGGCCAAAATGACAAAATAAACACTGGATGTTCAGATTCCACCTCCCTGACCTAGAAAACCCAAAGATAAGTATCCCACCCAGAATGAAATCCTAAGATAGTGGAAATAGCCTCAGGCTTGGGAGTCATTGAGAAGGGGTGAAGCTGAGGCAGCAAGGAGTCTGAAGAGAAGAGGGGGAGAGGTCCCAACACGCCCACCTCACCTGACCAGCAAAAGCCTGCCTGGGCTGTAGCCCAGGGGTATAGAGGCACAAATCTGAAGTGGCCAGACTACCCCTCCTCCACAGATTACTCTGTATGCCTCAGCATACCTGGTTGATACTCCTGCCTTGGCCTCAAAATAGACACCCAGAGGCTACAGAATTCAAAGTCAACAACCAGGCTCTTATCTCCCAGCCTAAGAAATTAGGAAATAGGTAATTACAATGGGGAGGGAGGAAGCTAAGAAGGAGAAGGAGACAGCAAGAAAATCAATCAGAGCTTATTATGTAGATCAAGAACAATGAAATAGAGAGGACAACTTGGACTCTACACTCACACCTGAGAGCACAGAAGGAAATATGAACTGGTCTCAAGCCCAAAAAGCATTCTTGGAGGAGCTTAAGAAAGATTTTAAAGACCAAATTAGAGAGGCAGTGACCAAATTGGTGAAAAAGCTTCACTGAAGAAAACAAATCCTTAAAAAGGAAAGTGAGTGAAGTATTTGAAGAAAATACCTCCCTAAAAAAAGACCTTCAAAAACTAGCTGAAGACTATAATTTGCTAAAAATTAGAATAAGTCAAATTGAAACTCAGAACTCTATAATGCACCAAGAGTCAATCAAACAAAACATGAAGATTGAAAAACTGGAAGAATGTGTAAAATATCTCACTGGAAAAACAACTGACCTAGAGAACAGATCCAGGAGAGATAACTTAAGAATTATTGGTCTACAGGAAAGTCGTGATGAAAAAAGCAGCCTGGATAACATCCTCCAAGAGATTGTCAGAGAAAACTGTCCTGAAGTCCTTGAATCAGAAGATAAAATAGTTATCAAAAAAAATTCACCAGAATCCTTCTGAAAGAGATACCAAATTGAAAACTCAAAAAATGTAATAGCGAAATTCCAGAATTACAAGATTAAGGAAAAAATACTACAAGCAGCCAAAAAGAAACTTCAAATATCGTGGAACTGCAGTCAGCATCACACAGGACCTAGCAGCTTCTACATTAAAAGGTCAGAGGGATTAGAATTTGATATTTCATAGGGCAAAAGTGCTAGGACTGCAAACAAGGATTAACTACCCAGAAAAATTGAACATAATCTTTCAGGAAAGGAGATGGTTGTTTAATGAAATAAGGGATTTCCTGACTTTCCTGATGAAAAAGCCAGAGCTCCATGAAAAGTGGATCTCCAAATACAAGACCCAAGAAAGACATAAAAAGGTAAACAAGGAAAACTCCGACTCACACATACATACATGCACACACCCACACTCATGCACACATGTACATAACGGGATGCAACAAGACCAAAATGCTCATATCCCTATATGAGAAACTGATAATTGTCAATATTGAAATTTATATGATTTTCATGACCTTTAAAAGCATAATACATAGATAGAGGGTGTGGGTATGAATGAACTAATTTGAAGATAAAAAAAGAAAACCTTATTAAGGGGATCAAAGGGACTGTAATGGGATAAAAGAAAGGGATGAGAAAGAAAAAGAAAGGTATACCATGCTAAGAGGCATAAAAACACTATAGTAGAGGGGAAGGAAAGAGAAACATCATTTGAACATTATTCTCACTGGTTCTGGTTCAAAGAGGGATCAACACAATCAGTTAAGTTTAAGATTCCAATGTGAATAGACACAAACATTCATTAAATAGAGGAAAAGGAGGGAGAGAGAAGAGCACTGTTTGAAATTTACTCTCATTGGTTTGAGAGCAAAGGGGGAACAACATACTCTGATATGTATAAAAACTTATTGTGTCCTATAGGCAGAAGGAGGGTAAGGGGGGGATAAAAAGGGGAGGATTAGAGGGGAGGGAAATAGTAGTAAGGGGGAAGGGTAGGTAAAGAAGGGGAGTCACCAGGTGGGAACATTGAGGGAGGTGGTTGTCAAAAGGGAAACCCTTAAGGAGGGGAAGGGAGAAGGAAGACACAAAAACATAAGTAGGGGAGGGAATAGAATGGAGGGGAAGAGACAGATAGTCATCATTACTGTGAATGTGAATGGGATGAACTCTCCCATAAAACAGAGGCAAATAGCAAAATGGATGAAAAACCATAATCCTACAATATGCTGTCTACAAGAAACACATTTGAAACAAAGGGATACCCACAGGGTAAAGGTAAAAGGCTGGAGTAGAATATATTATGCCTCAGCTAAATTTAAAAAAAAAGCAGGGGTAGCAATCCTTATCTTAGATGAAGCAATAGCACAAATAGATCCAATTAAAAGAGATAAGGAAGGAAACTATATACTGCTAAAAGGCACCATCAAGAATGAAGCAATATCATTACTTAACATATATGCAACAAGGGGTATAGCGTCCAAATTCCTAGAGGAGAAGTTAAAGGAATTAGAGGAAGAAATAGATAGCAAAACTATACTAGAGGGGGAACTTAATCTCCCCATCTCTGACCTTGACAAATCTAACCTCAAAATAAACAAGAAAAAAGTTAAGGAGATGAATAGAATTTTAGAGAGACCAGATATGACAGATCTCTGAAGAAAACTGAATGGGGATAAAAAGGAATATACTTTCTTTTCAGTGGTGCATGGTACATACTCAAAAATTGACCATGTACTAAGGCATAAAAACCTCACAATTCAGTGCAGAAAGGCAGAAATATTAAATGCATCATTCTCAGTTCATGATTCGATAAAAATTATATGCAATAAAGGAGAATGATTTCTAGGATCTTTCTTTTATCATGGCTTTCAGGTAGTCCAATAATTTTTAAATCATCTCTCTTGGATCTATTTTCCCATGAGATATTTCACATTGCCCTCTATTATTTCATTTGTTTGGATTTGTTTAACAGCATCTTGATATCTCAAAATGTCACTAGGTTTCCTTTGGTCCATTCTAAATCCAAAGGAAATATTCTCCTCAGTGAACTCTTTTTTCCAAATACTTTATTAACTTCTGGTATACATCATTCATTTCTGTCAGATTTTGAGTAACAATTTTTTCCCGATTTTTCCCCTACCCACCACCCCAGAATAACAGTCATACAGGATATCCCCTCAACCAATCTGCTCTCTCCCATCTCTTCTTCCATACCCCCTTCGACTTTTCCAGTAGGGCAAGGTGAATCCCCGCCCCCCCATTACCTGCACATCTTATCTCCCAATTATATGCAAAATAGTATTAATTATAGTATTTATATATTTTAATTGATTTCAGAGGGGGCGGAGCCAAGATGGCAGAGTAGAAACAGCACTTCCAAGGCCCTCTCTCCCCAGATCACCTCCAAACTATGTGAAAGGGGACTCTGAACAACTTCTGGAGCCCCAGCACCCACAGAACAACACAGAGAAGCTAACCTCCTGGGGAGGACAGCCCAGCAGCCCTGCAGGAAAAACCAGTGCAGTGCTCTGGGAGCCAGCAGCGCAGCGCACATCACGCAGAGAGCTGAGCCCAGGTACTATCTCATGTAGAAGAAGCAAGGGGGAGTGGCTGCAGGGGAGCAGAAGAATAGGAAGGCAAAAAGGCAAAACCACATTCTCATTGAATTTGGTTCAGGGAGAGAATGACATACATGCTAAATGGGATATCTCAACCTGTAGCAGAATAGGGGGAAGGGGGATGAGAGGAGGGATGATAGATGGGAGGGCATTCTTGGGGGGAGGGGAAGTTGGAAGTACCCTCTATAGAAAAGGGACAGGATCAAGTAGGGAATGGACCAGGTGGGATGGGTGGGAGGGAATTATAAGCAGCCTTGTACAATATATCTGCTATGGTAATGTTTTGCATAGCTGGACATGTACAACATATACTGAATTACTTATCTTCCCAGAGGCAATGGGTGACAAGGGAGGAAGGAAACGGATCTGAATTTCAAGGTCTTAAAATTAAATGTTTCAAATATATATATATATATAAATACTATTATTAATACTCTTTTGCATGTAATTGGGAGATAAGATGTGCAGGCATTGGGGCACAGAGATTCACCTTGCTCTAATGGAAAAGTTGAAGGGAGTATGGGAGAAGATATGGGAGAGAGAAGACTGGAGGAAGCAATATCTTGTGGGACTGCTATTCCGGGATGTTGGGTAGGGGAAAAATGGGGAAAAAATTGTAACTCAAAATCTGGTAGAAATGAATGATATAAACCAGAAGTTAATAAAGCATTTGGTTAATAAAGATAAAAAAGTTTAAATACAAAGGTACTCAATATAAAATGTAGGGCAGTTATTTTATTCCCTTACACATGAAAAAAATGCTAAAGAACACCAGACTCATGAGTATAAATTGACCAAAAATAAGCAGACTTTATGTAGCATCCCACCTGAGTCCAATGCTCTTCCACAAAATAGTGTTTTAAATACTTGAAGACCAGGCTGCTTACGCAATCTCCCCAACTCTTCTTTTGTCCAAGTTATACATTTATAGTTAATTCTATTTTTTATTATATTTCCTTTTATCATACCATTTAAAACCAAAACTGACAATTCATCCCATCTTGAAACAATTCCACTACACAACCAAAATATAATCCCTTAAAAAAAAACTAAGCAAAAAGTCATGAGTCAATGCAAATTTTAACATTGCACAGATATTCTCTTATTACTGTTTTTCAAATGTTTTTTATAGAAATTGTATTGGGTTGAGATATTTTTTCCTGGATCAGTTATTATAATTACATGTCTAGCAGAAGAAATGGACCCTGCAATTATAGTAAGACTCCACATGTGGTGACAATGTCTTTGTGTAGTTCAAAAGAAGACAGAATAGATATCTCTTGCCTTTTCTCCCCTTGCAGTTCTCCAACCAAGGTTTTCATTCCTCCCAGGAGAAAGTTGAGTTTGGGGCTGAGGTCACAACTCTCCTTGGAGAGAGGGAGTACCAGGTTAGAATAGTATGTATTTATTCCCTAAAATATTGTTCATGTAGGGTGTATAATCAGGTTCACTCTAACCTCTGATGCCTTTGCAATTTCTGGGGACCTCAAGCTCTGTACAAAAGGCTTGACACCTTCCCAATATAGTACCAGTCCCACAAAGAATACATATAGAGAATAGCAAAGAAACCCATTTATCAAAATCATAGAAAAAGAAATGAGAAAATATACATGGAAGAATATATAATAGACCACATAGGGTGAAGGAGTTCTCCCATTGGGAGTGAGATAGCTCAGTTTAATTGTCATAAAGAGAGAGTTTGGATCTCATCAAAAGGAAAACTTGAAAATTCTAGTGAAGCAAGATTGAAATAGGAAGGTGATGGAGAGTGCTTGATTCTCTTATGCTTTTCCACAGTCTTTTCCTTCAGCAAACTGAAGTTGGGTTGTCCTCTTTCACCACCCATTCCTCTTAAAGCAGGAAGCCAGAAGACAGCCAGAAGTACCTGAAGTTATTCACCTCAAAGCTTAACAAGTTCCAAAGGCCAATGGCCAAGATGAGAGCCCTCTTGCCTTTTGCCAACTCTGCCCCACCCCTCATGTAGGGCAGGGCCATCATTGCCACAAATAAGGAAAGAGTTCCATACCAATGGATATTAGGATAGGAGTTACATGCAATTTATGTTTTTCCTAATATGATTTATAATGTTTATAGTTTTCTCAATGTTGCACTGGCCTTGCAGATTTTGTAAAAATCCAGGTTCATTCAAAGGAATATATATTTCTGTAGATTTTTTGTAGTATCTTACTTAATATTTTGCCCACCATTATTCATTAAGGATAGTAACCTCTAATTTTTTCTACCTTATCTGCTTTTGCTTTTAGTATTAGAGTTCTTTTATGTAAAGTATTTGACAAGACCTTTTAATCTTTAACTGTTTTATACAATACATTTTCAAATCAAACTGGAGCAGGATTTTCCTTCTTTAGGGCAACTTACATATGGTTTGCTAATGTTCTCTTTCTGACATTAGATGGTTTATATTATCTTCTTTCTGTCTCACTAATCTATGTTTCATATTTTTTTAAATATTCACCCACTTCATTTAAATTTTCATTTTAGTTGGTATATTACTACTGATAATTTTTACCCCATTTTCCCCCTCAATTCCCCTGTCTCATTGTTAATTCAATAATTTGATTTTTATTTCTTTTTTTTCCAATGAAATTATTTAGTAGATTACTGACTTGTTGGTCTTATAATTTTTGAAAAATCTATTTTTATCAACTTGACAATCATATTGTTTTTACCTTTAACTCTTTTGTAGTTTTAGAAAAAAATCTATATTTCTGATTACTTAGGGATTACAAATTTGTTGGTTATATGGTGGTTTTTCTTTATTTTTATAATCATCTCTCTATCTGTCTTTAATTCCCTCCTTTCTGCTGATTCTTTCCATGTCACATGTGTCTCTCCTCCAAAAAAAATCATCACTAGATGACACAATCCTTGCTATCATCCTATCTTTCTCCTCCCCTTTTCAACCAAATATTATGAAGTTAAAAAAAATAAATTTCTTAATTTATTGCCACTATGTCGTCTCCTCTCACTCCTTTTTGCAATCTAGATTCAGACACCACCGTACAACTGAAACTTCACTCTTCAATATTACCAGCAATCTATTAATTGCCAAATCTCTAATGAACACTTTTTAATCTTCATCCTTCTTGACCTCTCTGAAGTATTTTTCATTTGTTGATTGTCCACTCTTTTCTTTGGATTTTCAGGGCAGTTGCCTCTATTAGTTCCTCTTTTCTTTCTGATAGTCCTTTTTGTTGCTTCTTTGATGGACTATTATATATCCATTAATAGTGAATAAACTCCAGGGGTCTGTGCTGTACCCTTGTTTCTTTTTTTTTTTACATGCTCTTTCTTAGTAACCTCTTCCATTCACATGTTTTCAGTGATGAGTTCCATGCAGATAACTCCTGGATTTATATATCTAGATCTAATTATATGTTGTTTTGTTTTTCTCTAAGACTCTAGTCATTCACAAAATCCCCATTGGATATTTCCAACTTCATCTTCCATAATCTGAAACTCAGTATGCTAAAAAAGAAAACTCATTATCTTTCACTCCCAAGCCCACCCATCTTTCAAACTTTTCTATTATTGTCAAGAGGTAATTTTAACCACAAAAGAAGTAGAAGCAATTAACAAGATAAAATAGATTTTGTTACATTAAATTGAAAAGTCTTTATGGAAACAAAATTAATTCATCTAGGATAAAAAAGGAACCAATCAACTGGGAAAATCTTTGTATCAGATATCTCTAAGGGTTTGCAATCCAAGATACATAGACAACTATCAGAAACACATAAGATCAAAAGCCATTCCCCAACAGAGAAATGTTAAAAGGATATGAACAGTACCCAAAGAAAAATTGCAAGCTATTATCAACCATAAAAAATAGAAGCCAGTATATTGGAGAATGGTTAAACAGAATCTGGTATAAAAATATGTACTGAAATATTACTATTCTATAAAAAAATAACAAACAAAATGTATACAAAGAAACATGAAAAGATATGAGCTGATGCAAAGTGTCATAAGTGGAGTCAAACAAATACATAATGACTAAAAAATGAAAAGATCAACCAAAAATTATCTTAATATAATGTTGTTATAAGGAATGAGCTTGACCCCAAAGAAGAGATATGAGTAAATATCCTCTCCCACATCTTTTGAAGACATAGGAGCCCACAGGTGTGCATAATTACAAATAACATCAGACTATTTTGATATATTGGTAAGTTTTATTGATACTTTTTCTATTCTACTATTTTTGTTTATTAAAATATCTTTAAAGGTGGAATTATGGGAAGAGGAGAAGGATGATACAAAGGGAAATATAAATGATGTGAAAAATAATTAAATATTTCTAAAATATAAGAAAAACAAGAAAATCTATGGCCTATGATAAGGGCTTGATTCACAAAAACAAATTGTTTATTCAAAGTAATATTTAATGTGATGTGTATTTCAATGATAAATTAATGAATATGTCAAAATCTTGTGAATTCAATGAAAAAAAGTGTGAAACTAGTGATTACAGCAAGAGAATGATATATTTCTCTTAAAAGTGTAAGTATATAAAAATTGGAAGATGTATTATTTAAGTCAATATATTTAATTATTTTACTTTTTCCAAAGTAATTCATGAGACTCTGTAGCTTTGAGGGCTATGCAGAACTTTAAATGACAAGCAGAAGTAATAACATTTGTTCCTGGAGTTAATAGAGAAGCCACTAGAGTTTATTAGTAGAGGAATGTGCACTTATGGAAAATCATTTTGTCAACCTTATGGATAATGTATTGGAGTGTGAAGAGACTTGAGGCTGAATTGCAATGTCTATTGCAATAAACCAGATGAGAAATAAGGGTTTGAACTAAGCCGGTGATTATGTTCATTGAGAGAATGAAACAGATGTGATAGATGATTTAGTGATAGAACCAACAAGACTTGTCAACTATTTGGATATGTGGGGTATAAAAGAATGAGACATCAGATGACACCAAAAGTTTGTCTAAGTGTAACTTTAAAAAAAATAAGTTTTTGTCTTTTGCACAAACAGGGAAGTTTAGGAAAGTATTATTTTGGATTAAAAATGATAAATTCTATTTTAAACATGTTGATTTCAAGATGCCAAAAACATTTCATTCAAAATATTTAATTTGTTGTAGCAAGAAACTATAGCTAAGGGAAAATTAAAAGGCTGCATATGTGTACCTTGGTGTTGTCTACACAGAGCTCATATTCAAGACCATGGGAGCTGATAAAGTCACCAAGAAGGAGTGTAGAGAGGGAAAAGAAGAGCAACCAGGAAAGAGCCTAATTATACATCAACAATTTAAAGGAAGAGATATGGGTGATGATGCATCAAAGATGAATAAGGAATAATCAGAAATGTAACAGGAAAGAAAGTAATACAAAAATCCAGAAATTAGAAAGCTTTCATAAGAGAGGGTTGCCAAAAGTTTTAAATACCATCAGGATGTTAAAAAGGATGAGGATTAAGAAAAGGTTAAGAGATTAAGTAATTAAGAGATCTTTGATAACTTAAAAAATTATTTCAATTAAGTAATTAGGTTAGAAGACAAGATAAAAGAAAAAAACTTTGAGAACTGAGAGGACAGAAGTAGAGGCAACAAGGAGAGACATCATTTTCTAGGAGTTTGCTTTAAGAAGGGGGGGAAATAGGATGATAGCTTGAAGGTATAATGGTGCTAAGTCAACATTCTTTAAGAATGGGAAAGTTTGCAGTTGTGTTGGTAACCAACAAGGAAAAACCCTAGTAAACATCAAGAGATTAAACAGAAGAGCAGCATGAATATGAGGGAGCAGTACACTTGAAGACATGGGAAGGAATGGGAAAGAGAGAACATGAGAGGTTGGCCTTGGCAAAAGAAAGATTAGTCTTCATCAAGGACTAAAGAAGGAAAGAATGAGAATAATAATAATAATAACAATAATAATAATAATAATAATAATAATAATAATAACTGGCATGTGGATAATGCTCTTACATTTACACAGCACTTTACCCATTATCTCATTTGTCACAGTAAATATGTCAGCTAGGTGTAATAATTATCCCAATTTTAGGCAAATAAGGAAATAGTATGAGAAAAGTAAAGCAACTTTCCCAGAATCACACAGCAACTTTATAAAGTGTCTGGGGTAGGATTTCAACTAAGGTCTTCTTGACTCCTAAGATCAAAGAAGTATTCACTATACCACCCACTTGTCAGTAAACTTTGAAATGAAGTGTGGAGGTAAAGTGAGAACCAATGAAAAAAGTTCTCAATTTTCTCATTAAAATATGAAGAGAGAGATCTTAAGCTAAGGGGTTGAGGCAGGGAGAAGACACAATAGGCTTGAGAGAAGAGGAAATTTGAAACAGTCACTGGAAGGAGTATGATATTATAGAGGAGTAAAATAATTTTACCCATTGAGGTCTTGGTTGAGATTAGTTAACATTTTTATAGTGGACACAGCCTTCAAAATTCCATTGTTTTGTGCAACAACATGAAGGTAGAAAAGGAAGAGGCATATGGTAGGAGTAATAAACTGTGGGAATTTAACAAATTATGTGCAGTAGGACAAGGAATTCAAGAAGAGATGACCATTCTTTTGAAGTGGTTGTTTATGATAGTCAAAATCTGAAAGGAAGGAAAATTAAGCCGGGGTAGGAGGAGTGATTTGAGATTGAAAAGTGCTGGAGGATAGAGGTATTAAAGGTCAATGTGAGAATGCAATATTAATATAAGAGAAATAAGACCCAGAGAGAAATGGAAAAAATAAATAGTTATGATTAGACAAATAAATTTCATTCTAATTCTGGAGCTTCATCATGGTGGAGAGTGGAACCTAGTTTGTTATGCTTTTTTTTAAAGGATCATCTAAAATTCAGCCAATTCTACATGCATGGGCTATATCTGTTTTCTGAGGATGAGATTAGCTAAATATAAAGGGGCTCAATACCAATATGCTGGTCCCTTGCTAATTAATAATTTAACCAGAACAAAACAAAAAGTAAATTTTAAAATGTGAATGACCCTGTCTTCTGCAAATGACCTTCTGCTTATACAATAAGAGTGGCAGATTACCTAAAAAATGGAGTCTAGGAACTGTTGGACATTACTTAGTTCTTAGACTATTTTTGAACATTATATTATATTTTTAAACTATAAATGTAGCATTTTAGTCTGATATCAAACAAATGGCCATACTCATTAATACTATTTTTTCACTGAAAATGAAAACTGAATAGAAAAGCTAAATGAATAAATGTTTTTTGGGTTCTCCTTAGAGATACAAGCAAGAGGGATGGGAGCTTTGGTTTTATGATATATACAAATTTACCAAGAAATATCATTTCATGAGACATTTGGCAGCTCAATAATCATAGAGAATTACAAAAGAAAAAAAAGAATTTCATGAATAAAATTGCAGCTTTTACATCAACATCTGGTGTAGAGGAGGAGGAGATCAGGGATTCCACAAAAAATGGTTAGTACATTTTAAATTAAGTCAATATACTTTAATACAAATTACTTTGATGCACATGTGGGCATGGGAGCACATGTTGGGAAACATGCTATTGAAAAAAAGAGTGTAGGGGCGGCTAGGTGGCTCAGTGAGTAGAGCACCAGCCCTGGAGTCAAAAGAACCTGAGTTCAGATCCGGCCTCAGACACTTAACACACATAAACAAACAAACAAACAACAACAACAACAACAACAACAAAAACTAGCCATGTGACCTTGGGCAAGTTACTTAACCCCAATTGCCCTCCAAAAAGCAAAAAAAAAAAAGTGTCAAAGGCTTGTAGACATAGCAAAAGTCTCACATTTGTATATTATGAATACTTTCCTCATGGTACAACAAAGGTGAAATTTGTAAATAATTAACAGGAAATAACATTAAAAATGAACTTAATGGAAGCCTCATGTCAGCGGCGGCTTGGGCACAGTGATGTAGAGTGCAAGCCTGGAAACCCTTCTGTTCCCTACACCACCCCCATATTGTGCACTCCCTGACACTGCCCTGACCGTGACCCTTACTGGGATGATGGTGAGGTATTTCTTGGGGAAGGGTGTGCTCTGGAGCTCCTGGGACCAAGTGTTTGCTGCTTTCCAGCAATCTATCCCCACTCCCAAAGCAAGCACGTGCAAGCAGAAAACGTGGTGCTCTGGAAGGTGACACCTGATAGCTGCTGTCCAGGTGGTTTCTAATGAAGACCAGCAGAATGCCCACTGTGCAGAGTGCTTCTTTCCTGCTAATGTAGCCCATCCTCGAGGACTTTATGACGGCCTCCCAGAAGCAGACCGTGACCACTTTCACCTGGAACATCAGCCATGCTGGGTTGATGGTGGTGGAGGAAAGACGTGTTTACAGTGTGAACCCTGAAAATAGTGGTTGGACAGAAATCTGATGGGAGGCCTGGGTCTATTCTAGTTTGTTTGAGGTCTCCAAGTGAGGCTGGTGACCTTGCACAGCCCTCCCTAGCTCAAATCAAAGTCAACTCCAAGTCATGTCATCACTTCCCTGATGCCCTGGTCCTCTTTGAAAATGAAGGACAAACAACTTTGGGATCGCTAGAGCTGTACTGGAATTTGGCCTAGTTAGATTCAAAAGTAATGTGACAAAGACCACCAAAGTCTATGAGTATATCTTGGCCAAATTGCAAGGTGTCTCCTTCTAAGACACTTGCTGAAACAGCCAAGGAAGCAATTGAAAAGGCAAAGGAAACTGCTCTGGCAACTACAGAAAAGACCAAGGCAGCCACCAAGAAGCAGCAGCAACAGCAACACTATGTTTAAATAGTGCTTCCACTACTGCTTTCCCTTTGACAGAAAGGCCCTGCTGCCCTGCCAGATCACTAGTACCCAAGGCTGAGAGCCTCTTGGCAAGACCTGGGATAAGCCCTGGACCCCCAGCCCCTGAGCAGACCATCATCACAGTGCAAGCCCAAAGACAATCCAACTCTTGTCCCATTCCCTACCCTGTGCCCAAGTTGTAATTTATCATTAAAAATCAATTTTCAGGGCAAAAACATAAAATTTATTACATCTTATTAAATAAGAAAACAATGATCAGTCTCGAGCTTTTATTAAGTGCTTACTTTGTTCCAGACACTATGTTAAGTCCTGGAGATTAAAAAAATAATAATAATAAACATGGTGCCTTGTAGCAGCAAACACCCTAGATTACTGAGGGTGGTTGCCAGCACAGGTTCTGCTTTTCTAAAGGAAAGCAACACAAAATGGGCTAACAATCTCATTTTAATCAAACAAACACATATCATTTACCTAGTTCAGGGGAAAGTCAGCACCCTGAACTTAAGAGAATACAAACAAGTTACAAGCAGACAACAAAGACAGAGAAACATCAGCAGACAGACTTCCAATTATATTATATACTTCCATTATATCCATACCTAGTCAGTTACCAGAGAGGGAAGCACCAACATCTGGGTTTTCAAACCCAGGGGCTCAACAGCTGCCCAGAGTCTCATCTGGTCAAATCACACAACACTTCTCAAAGTGAGCCCCAAAGCAAAACCTCACATCAGGTATATATAGCCTTCTCCTGGGTCAGAGAACACCACAGCCCTCTTGACCCACTGCCCAATTAAAAAGCAACCAGGTGTGGGCATTCTTGAAAAACAAGCCTCCCACCACGGGCTCCATGTGACCACATTCAGCCTATTAGAGGGCAGAGTATATTCTCAAATCAGTTAAGTTCTCAGAGTCAAGTAAGGCTAGCTAAGGGGCAGGGAAGATCTTAAATTCCCATTCCGATAACATGCCTGTACTGAAGGTATCCACATTCTAATAAAGCGACAATTTGAAAATATTTTTTAAATAAAGATTTATATATTTTAAGTAGAAGGAAATCCCAGGAAGGCAAATACCAGACAGGGAATCAGGCCAAGCTAAACAGAATTTGAAATGTCTTGAAAGAAGCAGGAGAATCTAGGAGGGAGAAGTGAAAAAGCATGAACCTTCAACAAATGGGGGACAGCCGATACAGAGATGAAGGGTCATGTCAGAAGAACTGTAAAACTAAAGAACTGTAAAAAGCCTAGTATATCTCTATCATTGAGTGCATGGAAAGAATTAAAGTGTTGATAATATTAAAAAAGGGAGAAATAGACAGGTTGTGAAGTTTTAAATGTTAATCAGAGGATTTTCTATTTTAATTTTGAAGGTTATAAGGAACAACAAAAGTTTATTGAGGATGTATTTTGGCATTTGATAGACAATAGATAAGTGGAGAGAAACTCTAAACTATATAGGGCAGAATATATGGAAGAGAAACTATATAGTCATTGTAGGGAGACTATATAAAATGGTATTGAAAGGTGAAGAAAGTTTATAATAGGGAAATACCTGTGTAAGTGGAAAGAAGAGCACATTTACAAGAGAAAGTCAGAAACAATAAGATTTGACAACAGATTGGCTTTATACAGAGAGTATGAATGAGGAGTCAACAATGACATAGAAGTAAGGACTGCAAGGGTAAATCTGGATGACTGTTAGGATGGTAATACTCTCTGTTACAGTGATAGGAGACTAGGGAAGACATAGGAATTTGGGGAGAAAGATAATGAGGTCTGATGGAACAGGTTAAATTTAAGATACCTATGGCATATTTGATTTCAGGTATTGAAAAGGCAGTTGTTTATATTTGATTGGAGCTCAGGAGAGAGGTTTTAGGAATTGCTATATAATCTGATAATTGCCTACATAAATAACAATATGGTTAAAAGCCAAATTACCAAAGGCTTAGAAGTGAGAATAGGGGAAGTGGAGGCACCTGGTTTATAAAGTTTCCTCACAGAATTTAGCTGAGGAGAGAAAAAATATAGGATATAGGCTAGCAAGGAGGGTTCTATAAACTGAGTCTTTTTAAGGATAAGGGAGTCATGGAGGTGTTTATGGGCAACAGGGACAAAGTGAGTTATACCGAGGAAATTTGAAGATTAAAGAGAAAAGACTGGGCCTGAGAGTGGAAGGGGCTATCTATTTGAGAAGATAGAAGTAGATATGATCAAGAGAATGTGTAGAGAGGTTGGCAAGGGAAATAACCTCTTTATATGAGAAAGAATGAAAGAAAATTGGAGTGGGGAGGGGATGTCTGGGTGATATGAGATGAGGAGAGGGGAGAAATGACATTACAATATGAGTCATTTGTTAATCAACTATCTGTTTACAGTAAGGCCACTGACCTCAAAGAACAAAATTAAAAATAAATTTGAGGGAGGCTAGGTGGCGCAGTGAGTAGAGCACCGGCCCTGGAGTCAGAAGGACCTGAGTTTGGATCCGACCTCAGACACTTAACGCACACACAAACAAAAACCTAGCCGTGTGACCTTGGGCAAGTTACTTTAACCCCAATTGCCCTCCAAAAAAAAAGGCAAAAAAAAATAAAATAAATTTGATGAAAAATTTAAGAAGGATGTCATAGAAAGTCAACTCATACTAATTATGTAGCATACATTTATATAGAACTTTAAGGTTAGCAAACCTTTTTTTCATCTTTTATCTCTTTTGGTCCTTGTAATAATCCTGAGGTTGAATAATTCTATTAATCTCATTTTAAAGATAAGGAAAATAAGACTGAGAAGTTAAGTAACCTGCTAAAGATTACATAGCTAGTAAGTGTCTGAAGCAAGATTTGAACTTTCTGTCTCCTAGTCCATTTCTCTATTCACATAGCTACATGTATAATAAGTTGAACCCAATCTATTAAAAATTGATAGTGACCATTCATTATAATTACTCTATGCAATATGACTAATGTGAAAATGTGTTTTATAAGAATGTATGTGTAGATCACATATCAGATTGCATGTTGTCTTGGGGAAAGAGAGGGAGAAAATTTCAAACTTATTGAAGTGAATGTTGAAAACTAAAAATAAATTGAAAAATTGAAAAAAATAATAATGAAAAAATAAGAAACTTCCAAAAGAAGAGCCATCGTTATAGACTAATTCTATTGCTTCACATTTTCCAACTTCCAGTTCGTATTCTATCATGCAATCTACTGCTTGTCACATAATAAGCACTTAAATGCTTTCTCATTCATTCATTCTGAAAGAGAAGGTTAATCAATGTAAATCAATTTTCTTGATGAGGAGACTTAAAGAGTCTTGAAAATATTTCAGGCAACAAAACCCTAATCTTTAAAGTCAAAGAGGAAAAAAATAACAATCAAGGATAACACTGTTTAAGATGAAAATAAAAGGTTACAGAGGAACATGGTGGCATAATATAATGGGTATTATATTATAAATCAAGAAGAAACATTCAGGAGAAAAGTGGATTTACAAATTTCCTGCCAGAAGTTCAGCTTAATCTCAGTCATCCTGTTGCATTATATGAAATATAAAAGGGGAGAAAGGTAAGATTTTTTTTAAAAATGAAAAGACCTGTAAAAATTTCAGTAATGAAGTAATTTTCCCAGTCAATGACAATGGAGCCATAGCATTTGGATTCTAGCATCACAACTCCTTTGGCAGCATGAAATAAAAATGACTCTAAAGAAAAGCAAAAGTTAAAGCAGCTAGATTTGCCAAGAATAAACAAAGAATATCAGTGTTGCAGATGACAAAAATTTTAAGTTATTCTGGGATCAATTCTTAAGACATCTGAAAGGAGGGATGATAAAAAATAGTATGAAAAAATCAGGTCTTATTATTATAGGACCAAACAACCAAGAAAATATAAACAGCCACCAACTTATAGGCCTAGTTTTCCATCTCAGCAATCCCTTTGTGAAAATAAGCTACACATGCATTGAGGGCCTTCTTCATGGAGGTGACAGAAAGTAATAGGTATGTTTTTGAAAAT
This sequence comes from Gymnobelideus leadbeateri, assembly GCA_011680675.1. Lineage (NCBI taxonomy): Eukaryota > Metazoa > Chordata > Mammalia > Diprotodontia > Petauridae > Gymnobelideus > Gymnobelideus leadbeateri. The sequence continues at coordinate 100,623 of WOXC01001173.1, forward strand.
TATATTCTACCTCACTCAACATATTTATAGCCAAATGATTTATTGTAGCATGTAGAGAATGATCTATTGATTTGAAAAACAAACATTGATTCAGTGGTATAAAGTAACACTTTAAAAGTTCTCCTCAAAAAATGGATCTCTAATATTTTTCAAAATCATTTAAGTTTCCTCGAATGAGATAATTTTATTTTATGATCTTCAGATTATTAATATCAAGCTAGGCATGGAATATGAAGACATATGCTTACTAAAGATGTTTCCAATATCCTATAATATGTCAAAGAAAGTGTTAAAATGGGCAAATGATTCCATATAATTTGAAAGGGCTTCCATAGGTTCCTATTTTTCAAATGGCATGGTGCTGATAGCATCCAGACTTGGAACATTACCGAAGCCCTTAAATGAGAGTTTTGGTTAAGCTTTCAAGCAGAACAAACCAAATGGATAAAGAATTCCTGTTCTTCAAATGCTTATGTAAAATAGGATGCACAATACATTGATCTTAAAAAGATATCTCAGATAGAAAATGAGCTAAACCCCCATTGGAGCAGAGAATGGGAGCAAATGGAATTGCCTCTGAGTGCTTTTAATGACCTGAAACTTCTTCCTTAAAGAAAGACCCATATTTTGACAACAATGTTTCTCAAGTATTGTAGTATTGTTCCTTTCAAAATGATATGATGGTTCCTAAAATCTTAATGTTGTATGTTAACCAAAATACCAATGAAGAATTATCTGAGTCAAACATTAAGTATTTGTTAAGCACTTATGAAGCAGTTACTGTGCTAGGCCCTGAGGATACAGTTTCAAAGAAAATAAAATATTACTTACTAGTCTAAACCTGCTTTAAAGAACTTAACATTTTAATGGAGGAGAGAATAGGTACAAATACAATTATATATAAAAGAAATATAAATTTACTTATATGGCCATCTTTGTAGTACAGTAAATATGGTTATGGACTTTAAATCAAGAAGACATTTCAAATCCTATCTCAGACACTTCTCATTTGTGTGTCACTGGGCCAATCACTTTAGCTTTCACATCCTCAGTTTCATCATCCATAAAATGGGAATCAATAATAACCTCTACTTCATGAGGTTATAGTGAAGAGCAAATGAAATGATATATGATAATTAACAAGCCTTAAGAGGCTATGTAAATGCTAGCTATTACTATTATTTTAAAATAGAATTAAATCCAAAATAGATATATGGTGGTTTGGAAAAAGGACATTAGCATTTGAAATCAGGTGCTGGTGCTGGTGCTTGAACTACATCTCAAAGGGAGAGGGATTCCATGAGGTTAGAGGGGAGAGGGGAGCATATTCTATGGATGAATGACAGGAGATGAAGCATCATGGAAGGAATGGAGAGATGCCAGTTTGACTGGACCACAGAATGATGGAAGAGAATTAATGTACAGTAAGATTGAAAAGATAGAGTGGGGGCGGCTAGGTGGCGCAGTGAGTAGAGTGTCGGCCCTGGAGTCAGAAGGACCTGAGTTCAGATCTGGCCTCATACACTTAACTCACACACAAACAAAAACCTACCCATGTGACATTGGGCAAGTTACTTAACCCCAATTGCCCTCCAAAAAGCAAAAAAAAAAAAAAAAAAGATAGAGTGGACATAGTAATGGTTTGGGAATTTCAGATCCTGGGTTAAAATTCCTTTCCTATTCTATTCCATTCCATGTTTATGAATGGGTCAAATTGAGATAGTAAAAATAACTACTGGTGAAATTAATGTTTCTATTTAATCCAATACCATTTAGGAAACCTGGAGGTTTCTTCAAAGAATTAGGCAAGAATATAATAAAATGCATTCACATATTTCAATGGAATTCTGAGCGCTTTGATATGGACACACTTTCACATATAGAAGTTGAAAACTACTCATCCTGTGCAACTCTTATCTATGTACTTCTATAATTCTTCCCCTGGAGCTCCTCCCAGACTGAAGTCTTTTCTCTAGATTTTTTGACATTGAATGTATGTCAATGGTGCATTCACTGGTTAATAATTACTCTCCCTAAAGAAAATGAATTTGAAGGAATTAGAATAGGCAATGAGGAAGCAAAACTCTTTGCAGATGGTATGAGTAGAGAATCCTAGAGAATCGATTTAAAAACTACTTGAGAGACAGCCAGGTTCAGCAGTGATTAGAGTACCAACCCTGGAGTCAGGAGGACCTGAGTTTAAATCCAGCATCAGCCATTTACTAGTCATGTGACCTTAGGTAAGTTACCTAAACCCAATTGCCCTGCCTTCCTCCCTCTAAAAAAAAAAAAAAAGAAAAAAAAGAAAAGAAAAACTACTTAAAATAATTAACAACTTTAGCAAACTTGCAGGATACAAAATAAACCCAAACAAATCATTAGCATTTCTATATATTACCAAAAAAGTCTAGCAGCAAGAGATAGAAAGGGAAATTGTGGGTGGCTAGGTAGCACAGTGAGTAGAGCGTTGGCCCTGGAGGCAGAAGAACCTGAGTTCGGATCTGGCCTCAGACACTTAACGCACACACAAACAAAAACCTAGCTGTGTGACCTTGGGCAAGTTACTTTAACCCCAATTGCCCTCCAAAAAGCAAAAAAAAAAAAAAGAGAGAGAGAGAGAGAGAGAGAAATTGCATTTTAAATAACTGCAGACAATGTAAAATATTTGGAGTGTGGGAGTGTGCCTGCCTAGACAAACCCAGGAAGTATATGAACAAAATAAAAATAAAAAAACTTTTCTTTTTTTTTTTTTATTAATTTGTTTGTTTAGTTTACAAGATTCAACTCCATAGTTCCTTGAGTTTCAGATTTCCCTTCCCTCCCTCCCCGCCCCACCCACAATGGCTAATATAGTCCAGTATAGGATCTGCAAATACTTTCACATTAGACATTAGTCAGATTACAAAGGCACATTGTACTAGATGGGATGAAAATGGTAAAGGGGAAATAAAACCAAACAATGAAAAGAAAAAGATCAAGTAGTTTGCTTCCATCAGGATTCAAGCTCAGTTCTTTCTAGTTATATCTCTGGATGTCGCATCTCTCTCCATCATGAGTCTTTTGGGACTGACATCTATCACTGCATTTCTGAAAAGAGTCCAGTCTGCCATAGCTGGTCATCACACATATGTTGTATCTGTGATTGTGTACAAATTTCTCCTGGTTCTACTCTTCTCACTCAGCATCAGTTCATATAAGCCTCTCCAGGTAAATATGAAGTCCTTCTGCTCCACATTTCTTATAGCACAATAGTATTCCATTACATGCATATACCACAACTTGTTAAGCCATTCCCCAATTGATGGGCACCCCCTTAATTTCCAATTCTTTGCAACCACAGAAAGAGCTGCAATAAATATTTTGTACATATGGATCTTCCTCCCACTTCTATGATCTCTTTCGGATATAACCCTAGAAGGGGTATTGCTGGGTCAAAGGGTATGAAATTATTTATAGCCCTTTGGGCATAATTCCAGATTGCTCTCCAGAATGGTTGGATAAGTTCACAACTCCACCAGCAATGCATCAGTGTTCCAATTTGCCCACATCCTCTCCAGCATTTGTCATTTTCCTGCTTTGTCATCTTAACCAATCTGACTGGAAAGATGTGATACCTCAGAGTTGTTTTGATTTGCATTTCTCTAATCAATAGTGATTTAGAGCATTTCTTCATATGCTTATGGATATCTTTAATTTCTTTCTCTGAAAACTGCCTGTCCATATCCTTTGACCATTTATCAATTGGGCAATTACTTGTATTCTTATAGATTTGACTCAATTCTCTGTATATTTTAGAAATGAGTCCTTTATCAGAGACATAGGTTGTAAAAATTCATTCCCAATTTCCTACCTCCCTCTTGATCTTGGTTACACTGGCTGTGTTTGTACAGAAGCTTTTTTCAATTTAATGTAATAAAAAGTATCCATTTTATAATGCTCTCTATTTCTTGTTTGGTCCTAAAGTCTTTCCCTCTCCACAAATCTGACAGGTAAACTATTCCTTGTTTTCCCAAATTGCTTACAGTTTCATCCTTTATACCTAGATCATGCTCCCATTTAGACTTGATTTTGGTATATGGTGTTAGATAATGGCCTATGCCCAGTTTCTGCCATACTGTACTCCAGTTTTCAGAGCAATTTTTGTCAAATAGTGCATTCTCATCCCAAAAACTGGGGTCTTTGGGTTTATCAAACAATAGATTACTACACTTATTAACTGCTGTATCTCATGTGCCCAATCTATTCCATTGATCCACTACTCTATTCCTCAGCCAATACCAAGCAGTTTTGATGACTGCTGCTGTATAATACAGATTAAAATCTGGCATAACTAGTCCACCTTCCCTAACATTTCTTTGCATTAATTCCCTTGATATTCTAGACTGTTTGTTCTTCGAAATAAATTTTGTTACTATTTTGTCTAACTCTATAAAGTAGTTTTTTGGTAAATTGATTGGTATGGCACTAAATATATAATTTAGTTTGGGTAAAATTGTTATTTTTATTATATTATCTCCACCCAGCCATGAGCAATTGGTATTTTTCCAATTAGTTAGATCTGACTTTATTTGTGTGAGAAGTGTTTTGTAGTTGTGATAATATAGGTCCTGGGTTTGTTTTGGCAGGTAGATTCCCAAATATTTTATAATGTCTACAGTGACTTTAAATGCGATTGCTCTTTTTATCTCTTGCTGTTGGATTTCATTAGAGATATACAGGAATGCTGAGGATTTATGTGGGTTTATTTCATATCCTGCAACTTTGCCAAATTTATTTATTGTCTCAAGTAGCTTTTTTATTGGATTCTCTAGGATTCTCTAAGTATATCATCATATCATCCACAAAGAGTGACAGGCTTGGTCTCTTCTTTGCCTAATTTGATTCCTTTGGTTTCTTTTTCTTCTCTAATTGCTACTCTTACATTTCTAGTACCAGATTGAATAAGAGGGGTGATAGTGGACACTCTTGTTTCACTCCTGATCTTATTGGAAATGCTTCTAGTTTATCCCCATTGCATATAATACTTGCTGATGGTTTTAAAATAGATGTTATCTACTATTTTAAGGAAGGCTCCATTTATTCCTATACTTTCTAGTGTTTCTAATAGGAATGGATGTTGTACTTTATCAAAAGCCTTTTCTGCATCTATTGAGATAATCATATGGTTTCTGTAGTTTTATTGTTGATATGTTCAATTATACTGATGGTTTTCCTAATATTAAACCATCCTTGCATTCCTGGAATAAATCCTACCTGATCAAAGTGTATTATTCATGTGATAAGTTGTTATAGTCTTTTAGCTAATATTTTATTTAAAATTTTTGCATCTAAATTCATGAGGGAAATCAGTCTATAAATATGACAATCTTAGTGAAATCGATGAATATTTAGAGAAATACAAGTTGCCCAGATTAACTGAAGAGGAAGTAAATTACTTAACCCCATTTCAGAAAAAGAAATTAAGCCATCAGTGAACGCCCTAGGAAAAAATCCCCAGAGCCAGATGGGTTTACTAGTGAATTCTATCAAACATTTAAAGAACAATTGATTCCAATTCTCTACAAACTATTTGGGGAAATTAGTGAAGAAGGAGCCCTACCAAATTTTTTCTATGACACAAATATGGTACTGCTAAATCAGGAAGAGATGACAGAAAACACTTTTTACAGAAAGTCAGATCAAACAATTGAGAAAATATGAATTGCTCATGGGTAGGCCAAGATAATAAAAATGAAAATTCTATCTAAATTAATCTATTTATTCACTGCTGTGCCAACCAAACTACCAAAACATTATTTGATAAAGCTGGAAAAATATTAATAAAACTCATTTGGAAGAACAAAACCTCAAGGATATCAAGGAAATCAATGAAAAAAATGTGAAGGAAGGTAGTCTAGTCATACCAAATTTCAAATTGTATTACAAAATGTTAATTATCAAAACAATCTAGTACTGGCTAAGAAATAGAATAGTGGATCAGTGGAATAGATTAGGTACCCATTACATTATATTGTATGATAAACCCAAAGATCCAAGCTTTTGGAACAAAAAACCAAAAAGTGGTGGGAAGTGACAAAAGTGATGGGAAGTGACAAAAAGTGATGGGAAAACTAAAACAAAGTATGAAAGAAACTATATATAGATCAACATCTCACACCATATACCAAAATAAGAATAACATTGTATATATGATTAATACCTAAAAATTGATACCATGAGCAATTTATAAGAACATCGACTAGTTTGTCAGATTTATGGATAAGGGAAGAATTGAGGACCAAAGGGAATATAGATAGTATTAAAAATATGAAAGAGAATTTTATTATATAAATAAAAATGTTTTGTGCAAATAAAACCAATGCAAACAAAATTAAAAGGAAAGCAGAAAACTAGGAGGAAATTTCGAAACAAGTATCTCAGATAAAGGCTTCATTTTTAAAATACGTAGAGAACTAAGTCAAATTTATTAAAAATCCACATCATTCCCCAACTGATAAATGATAAAAGGATATGAACAGGCAGTTTTCAGGCAAAGAAATCAAAGTTATCCATAGTCATATGGAAAAATACTCTAAATTACTATTGATTGGAGAAATGCACATTAAAACAACTTTCAGTCATCACCTCACACATATCAGATTGGCCAATATGACAAAAAAAAGGAGAATGACAATTTTAGAAGGGATGTGAGAAAATTAAAAAATTAATGCATTGTTGGTGGAGTTGTGAGCTGATCTTACCATTCTGTAGAGGAATTTGGAACTTATGCCCAAAGGACTCTAAAACCTTTTTATAAAACCTTTTTTTTGTTTTTGATCCAGCAATACCAGTACTATGTCTATATCCCAGAGACATCAAAAAGGGAGAGAGGGGAAACCTATTCATACAGAAATATTGATACTAGCTCTTTTTGTGTTTTATTTGTGTTTATTAAAGTTTTATTGTAAGAATTTGACATCAGGGGGTGGCTAGGTGGAGCAGTGAGTAGAGTGCTGGCCCTGGAGTCAGAAGGACCTGAGTTCGGATACGGCCTCAGACACTTAACGCACACACAAACAAAAACCTAGCTGTGTGACCTTGGGCAAGTTACTTAACCCCAATTGCCCTCCAAAAAGGCAAAAAAAAAAAAGAATTTGACATCAAAGGGATGCCCAGCAATTGGAGAATGGCTGAATAAGCTATTATATATAGTTGTGATGGAATACTATTATGCTATAAGAAATGACAAGCAGGATGATTTTAGAAAAATCTGGAAAAACTTACATGAATCAATGTAAAGTGAAGTGAGCAAGAGCACATCATATACAGTAACATAATGTTGTATGGTAAAGAACTGTGAGTGACTAAGGTATTCTCAGATGAAGTATACTATCCACTCCAGAAAAATAATATATATTGTTTAAATACAGATTGAAGCATGTAATTTTTCACTTTCTTTCATTATTTTTCTTTTATTCATGTCTCATTGTAAAAATTACTAATATGGAAATATTTTACATGTATTTGTATAATATATAATATATTTTAAAGTAATGTATTGTTTACATGAATATGTGTAACCTATATCTGATTGCTTACTGTCTCAGGGAGGAGGGAGGGAAGAGAGAATGAATTTAGAACACAAAACTAAGAAAAACATGAAGAATTTTTTCAACATGTAATTGAAGAAAAATAAAATATATATGTACATACACACATGCATATATATATAACTCTAGCTGCATTATTCTAATATAATATAATTATAATATAGTATTATAATATAACCATTTTAACTATATGATAGGCCTACTATCTTTTTAATTCACATATCTTTATATCATTTAGGATGCCAGAATTACATACTTGGAACTGGAAACAAAAGTTCAATCATATCATTTTTATAGATTAGTAAACTGAGACTCGTAAAACTGAAGCTACTTTCCCAACTCCATACAGTCAGTAAGTGTTTAAGTCTGAATTTGAACTCAGGACTTCTTGACTCTAGAAAAAGCATTCTATCCATTTTGTTACCTAGATTCCTCTTGATCTTTTCCATATTATTAAATTTTCAGATGTAACAAAAATCATTCCCTGGATCATTCTCAATTATCCCCCATCCTTAGAGTCTACCATGTGGGAACTTTGGGGTTTACCTAGTGTCCATAAGTCAGTGAAAAAACTTCACATTTTTCAATTGTGTGGCAAACACCGTTTTCTTAGTCTTGCCCTTACCCTGTGACATCAGAGATGGGTTAGGTTGCCATATCTGTTAAAATAAAAGACAGATTTCAGATTCAGCTCTCTCCCTTTGACTATTAAGGGGGCACCCTGTTAACTCAGATTCCCTATGAGGTATGTGCAAAGGCTGGATTTTATCAAGCCCAGCATCATGGTGACTGTGCCTATGTGGGAGATAGTAGGAGGGGGGAAAGGGACTCTAAAGTCAAGACTATGCCTGGGCACATGATGGCCATTCCGACCTTTATGCTTGTTCCCTTTTTACCACAAATAAATATATATCTGTCCCAATCTGAAGTGGTTCAGGATTGGAGTTGACAGTGAGTTTGAGAAGTATTGAGGGACTTGGATTAGAACTGGATGTTGTCGAAGGAGAAGCCCTTGTCACTTCATTACCCTTACAGGGGATGGACCCTGACAAGAGGATTGGCCCATGTCTGGCTGAATTACCTGAAAAAATGTACAAGGTGTTTGGACATTGCAGGGATGAGATAAAAGGTAAAATTACTAAGTATTGCAAGCTAATTTGTATTCTGTTGATGTTTAAATATCAGCTGTCCAACAAACTGTAATAGAAGTTATAAACTGTTACAGAATCCTGTCTTAAGTCATTCTGTTAATAGAAACCTGTTTTTTATGTTTAGCATTTAAGTATAAGACTAAATTTCTTTACATCTAATTCATATTGTATGCTGAGTATATTGTCTTCTTCCCCTACTTTGGGAAATTCTAGATGTGAGCCATAACCTAAGCTAAAAATAAATTTGTAACTGGAGGGCTGAGATTGAACTTTAATGAGTCAAAGAGTCTAAGAACAGTAGGGCTTAACCCCAGCTCATTAGTCACCAGGATCCTCAGGACTGAATACATTCTAAACTGCATGTCTGGGTACATAAAAGGGAACAGGCCTAGTGTTCCAGGTCCTGAAGATCTGGCAGTGGTTTCTCAAATTTAAACTAGCATTTTCAACACTATATCAAGTAGACATGGTGAAAATATGTGCCTTAATTTTATGCATGATATTATTGGAATTTTTTTTCCTTTTTTATATTATCTTATGTTAGCTATTGTCTTAAAGTGGATTTTAAAATTTCTTTAAGGAAAAAGTCCCCCATGTGGAGGGTCACAGGCTTGTCAGCTTTTATTCCCCTCCTAGCATTATTTTTGTCTTTCTGGACTTCAAAACTATGTCAGTTGCCTTCATATACACCCACATCCACCCCTCTTCCCCCCCCCACACACATACACACAAATATGTATGCCTTTTTTTCAGCTCTTTTTCCTTATCTTCTGTCATTAGAATACAAACTACTTGAAGACAAGGCTTATCTCTCTTTTTGCTGGTATTTATATCCATAGCAAATGGAATAGAACCTGGAATGAAATAGACAATTAATGCTCCCCCCTCACCACCTTCATTACAGTCATTATTATTGTTATTATTTTTTGAACACTACAAATTTCCACATCATCCTTACACTGGGTACATGCTAATCTACTCTGTATCATTCTAATTTTAGGATATATGCTGCTAAAGAGAGCACCATTCCATTAGTGTTTTCAGCATTAATAAATATTGGATTTAATCAAAAGCTTTTTCTGTATCTATTGATATACTCATTTTAGGCTAAGTTTATAAATTTCATCATGTTAGTTTTTCTGATGTGGAGTCACCCTTCCATTAGTGCTACAAACCATAATTTTTCATGATGAGTAATTTTTCAGTGTATTGCTATATCATGTTAGCTAATAATACATTTGATATTTTTACAACTATATCCATTAGGGAAATTGGTCTGTAATTTTTGTTTTTGGCATTTTGCAAGATTTAAAAATCAAGAACTGGGTTTGCCTCATAAAATTTATTTAGGAAGAATTCTGCTTTTGTCTATATGGATAATTTCTAATACATAAGGGACTTTTAAAAATATGAATCTAACACAGTGAAATGGTATAGATTAAGTAATATTATTGATGGTTGTCATTGTGATGTTTTACAAGCTAATCTAGTGATAAGTTCTCTAGTCTTCTCTTATTGGTCTGTTTACATCAGTGATTTCCCATTGAATATATTTTGATAATTTACATTTCTTTATATAATCATACATAAATACTTTAACTTGTATATTTTTCAGAATAAAAATTTATATGGAGACTTCTCTAATGATATTCTTAATTTCCTCTGAGGTTTTATTATTTTATTTTTCATTTTATGAATTTTTGTTTCAATTGCTGTTTTAAAAAAAAGTTTCCTAAATCTTGAAATTTTTCTTGGTATTAAAAACATGTTTCTCGTTTTATTAATTCAACTATTTATTCATTTTCTAATCTATTTATTTCCATCTCTAGCTTTATAATCCTTTTTACCCACCCAGGAACAATCACATTGGTTATTTTCCTTGGGGACAAGTTTAATTTAGTAATTTGACTCTTTCCCCCACCCCCCTTTTCTTAAATCAACGTAGACACACAGAACTAAGATCTGCTTTGCTGGTATACCCAAGATTTTGATAATTTGATTTCATCAGTAAAACTGTCAGTTTCATAGTGCTCCCCATCACCAAAAAAAAATGTTTTTCTAATGCCACCTATGGTAAGCTGGCCTTTATTTACCAATTTTGTTTCACTCAGGGCTACTCTTTGGATGTGATACCTGTTAAATTCTCTTGCAATAAAATCTTTTAGTCTTTTAGGTCTACTGATTTTGTGGTGTCCATAACCATGTGTATGTTTCATTTACCAATGATGAGTGGAGTCATCTTTGCAAAAGTTTTTGTACATTGTGTGTGTGTGTGTGTGTGTGTGTGTGTGTGTGTGTGTGTGTGTGTAGCAGCAAGCACATTAATATCCCCAGGGTGACTGCCAACACAGGTTCTTAGATCTGCTTTTCAAAAGGAAAGCAACTCAAAATGGGTTAACAAGCTTACTTTAATCAAACAAACATACATTACCTAGTTCAGGGGAAAAAAGTCAGCACCCCGAACTTGAGAGTTACAGAACTTACAGATCAAACAGACAGGCTTCCAAACTGTCCAACCATTACATCAATACCAAATCACAGTTACCAGAGAGGGAAGCATCAACATCTGGGTTTTCAAAGCCGGGGGGCTCTCAACAACGGCTTCCCAGAGTCTCATCTGGTCAAATCACACAACACTTCTCAAAGTGAGCCCCAAAGCAAAGCCCCTCCTCAGGGCTTATATAGCCTTCTCTTGGCTCAGAGAATGTAACAACCTCCTTGACCCACTGCCCAATCACAAAGTATCAAAGTGTGGGCTTTCCTGAAAAACAAGCCTCCCACCACAGGCTCCAGGTGCACTTAAGCTAGGGGCAGGGAAGATCTTTAAATCTGCATTTCCATTACATTCGGCCCCAAGATCTTTCATGCCCATAGCATACACAATTTACATTTGAATTAGCACTAAACATCTCTTAGGTCACATTTTCCAGGTACATCAAAAGTTACCAAAGTGGCCACTGGGTCTTAAACAAAGTACACTGCATTTTCACATCAATTCACAAAATACAAAGCATTATCACATAAAGTTCTCTTGGGAGGAGGGGGGTGTCCTTCCCCTCACACTGCTCCAGTCCCTGCTTCCAAGTCCAGAGAGGGAGCTGGGCAACAAAACCAAAGTGGGGTCCTTGGGGTCCATGGCACTTCACCCCACCCACCAGTCACAAGTCCATCCTCCCCCTGGGTCCCAAACTGTGGGATGCAGCAAGGAAACACATTCAGTGCCCCTGCTTTGCCACACAGTCCTTATCTTGTCCTGTGGCTGAACTCCAAACTCCTGGGTTCCTTCTCCTCCAGCAGAAGGCAGCAGCTCCAGGCTTCTCCACAGGTCTCCATGCAGGCAGCTCACCATTCCTGCTCTCAGCTCAGTGAAGTCAGCATGCAGGCCGTTCTTCTCTCCTGCTCCATGGCTCCACAGAATCAGAGCTACCACAACTGGGAAACAAACAATTATCCCAGCCCCCATACTTTCCTTTTACTTAGCAGATCCCATCCTCGTCGCCATTTTGTAGCAGCAAGCACCCCAATATCCCCAGGGTTGCTGCCAACACAGGTTCTTAGATCTGCTTTTGTAAAGGAAAGCAACTCAAAATGGGTTAGCAAGCTTACTTTAATCAAACAAACACACATTACCTAGTTCAGGGGAAAAAGGTCAGCACCCCAAACTTCAGAGTTACAGAACTTCAGAGCTACAGACAGGCTTCCAAACTGTCCCAACATTACATACATCAATACCAAATCACAGTTACCAGAGAGGGAAGCATCAACATCTGGGTTTTCAAAGCCGGGGGGCTCTCAACAACGGCTTCCCAGAGTCTCATCTGGTCAAATCACACAACACTTCTCAAAGTGAGCCCCAAAGCAAAGCCTCTCCTCAGGGTTTATATAGCCTTCTCCTGGCTCAGAGAATGTAACAACCTTCTGGACCCACTGCCCAATCACAAAGTATCAAGGTGTGGGCTTTCCTGAAAAACAAGCCTCCCACCACAAGCTCCAGGTGCACTTAAGCTAGGGGCAGGGAAGATCTTTAAATCTGCATTTCCATTACAGTGTGTGTGTGTGTGTGTGTTTTACCACAAGAATGGACCCCAGACTGCAAAAGTAAACAGGCCAGGGTTTGGTTAGGTGAAGCAGCTAATTTTTAGGGCACCTTTTCTAATCCTTTCTTCACTCCAGGAAGTAAGCAACGTGGTCCTCTAAAGAGACTTCTCAGACGCCCAGGTGGCTGCAAAATCCTACTGCTGCTTCAGTACAGTGAGAGAATGACCTTATGGCCTGGGCTGCCATTGGAGGGTTGTGTATCTATGCTTGTGTTTTGTCACTTGCCAATTTCCAGAGGACTTTAAGATAGGTAAAAATGGTAAAATGGTATGGGTAATATTTTTTGACTTGTACATAAGTTGGATTTAATTGAGGTAGAGCTATGCAAAGTCATCAGCCTCACACTCTCTTCCATCAGAGCCTAATTGTAAGACAAAAAAGTCAAGATGACTGGTGACAGCTCGGGATGCAATGAATGACCTTGATGTCTTTGCTGTCTAACCATGTTCTAAGCACTCCACAGCTCCTGCTTCCACTGCCTTCATGTCCCGTTAAAACAAATTATTCACGTCTGCCTATTCTGTTGGGGAAGGCTTCTCTTGCTTAGGGTAGACACCTCCCTAACTCATTGACAGGTTTGAGGACCTTTGGTTACCCTCAATTCATCTGGCAAAAGAGTTTTACTGGGTTGTGGCTCCTTCATATAGTACAGTTTCTTAGAGCAATAGGTGAGAGTAGGAGGCTGACATCAAAGGTGGAAAGCAGTCCTGAAAAGGGTTCAGCAACCCTCCCATGGGCAGGACTAGCCTTCCTTTAACACCCTTTATACCTCTCTGACTATAGAGAATTTTATAGGAGGTTCTAGGATGGCATGTTGCTTGTGGTTACTGGCATTTGAAAAGGATAATTTCATCATTACAGCATCCGCTTATTTTTCCTTATACCTTCAAATGCAGATGAACTGCCACTGATGAGATAGACAAGTCAGCCTAACTGAAGCAGCTAGGAGGCCTGAGAAGAGTTAGCAGCTGGCAGGCAGGTCAAAAGAACATCAGGAATCCAGTGGAGACAATGCAAAACCCATGGGGCAAGAGCCCCATGAATAAGATGCTTCAACCTAAATCTCAGCTCCCACTAAGATCACTGGTTCCTGTTCCAGCCAGCCCACCCCAGTTCCTTGGAGATATGGCCTGTTAAACGACTCTGCAGGTGCTGCAGCTTCTACGTGTTCAGCAATCCCAAGTTACCCAAAAAAGAAAATCATTGACATTGAAGTGTTTTGCACTATCAAATGTTTCAACATCGGAATTACAATGAACACTACAATAAAATCTATACAAAAAGGCCGTACACTGAAAGCACAACTGGGTCTTTTCATGAGATTTGCAGCTTTTTTCTCACTATGAGAATGAAAGCTCTTTCAGAGCAGGAGCCATCTTGGTTTTTTGTTTGGTTGGGTTTTTTGCATGTGTTTCTTTGTTTTATTTTGTTTTTTCTTGTTTTTCTTTCCACAGTCTTTTATACAAAGTAAATGTTTTCAAAGACACTCTTCCATTCATCTCTTCATTTTAACATTTGTTTAACAATGTTTTTCTCTTGATGTTACCTGGAGGGAGTGAAATCTACTTTTATTTGCTCTAATATTTTGAACTATTAAAACTAGTTAATGAAAAATTATATTTCTGTTTCTAAACTTGTCCACATTTATAATTCCCTGAGGTTTACCTCCCTCATTTTTGTAGACAGTTTGACCTTCAGGATCTTTCCCACTTTTTTTTCACTTTTTATTGTTTCTCAACTTTGAGCATCACCATTTTATTACTGACTATATTTATATTTTAATATCCATTATGCCTTTAAGTTAATCATAACATATATAAACTATAGTAGATCTCCTAGAAAAACAACTAGCAAATGTAGTTGGGAACTCATTCTACATGATGAAAATACTCAGTACCTTTTATGGAATAGGCATTTTACATACCAAAGAAGGGCTGGATGGGAAAATACTGCCAGTGCCTTTGTGACACACTCCAAGAAAACCTTGCTAAAGTCATGTCAAAGAGAAGCAAAGATTTATTAGGAATTTGTGACATCAGGAGCAAGGTTTATCCTATGATTTGGAGGTAACTTCAGGAACCAAATTTAATACTGTGTAATGAGAAACTAGAGAAAAACTAACTACATCTATGTGCTTATCATAAAAATACTAAATGAAGTAAAACTGAAATTAGCCTGCTATTTTTACAGCTCATATAACTAACTCCTACATACATATGCAAAAACATATGTAACTATAAACAATATATGTCTGTGTGATGCATATGTATGTATAAACACAGAAAGAGATAGGCAGAGAGGTGGATTTTTGTTTGTTTGTTTTGTTTTAAAGGTAGCACTTATTTAGTTGAAGTTATTGCTCTGATTCTTTTAGTAATATCTTTAAATGAAGATTTTTGTTGATAAATTCTTTCAGAGCTTTTTTTTCTTATTTTGGTCTGGGATGTTTGGATTTTTCGTCCTCTCTTTATTCCTCCCATTCCCCCTCACTTTCTTCCTTCCTCCATCCTCTTCCTGTGATCCTCATTCCCTCCTTCCCTTCTTTTCTTCCTTTCCTCCCTCCTGTTCCTCCTTCCCTCTCTCCCTTCCTTCCTCTTTTCTTTCTTTCCTTCTTTCCTTCCTTCCTTGCTCCTTTCCTTTCTTTCTTCTTTCCTTTTTTCTTCCTTCCTTCCTTCCTTTTTTCCTGCATGCCCACATGACTTTATTTAATTTGAAACAATATTATTTAACATACCACTGAACTGGGCTAAGTAGTATATAGCCTTTGAAAATGTCTGGGACTATAGGACTAAAGCTTAGAGAAAAAAGATAGCAGTCAGAAAGATAATATTAATTTGCATCTCTATAGATGTTTTTAGTATTCACACTATTTATAGTTTTTAATGATTATAAAATTTATCTCTATAACATAAATACTGGCAGTTCTTTATTCTCTAGGGAAAAACTTTAGACATAATTTATGTTTCTTATAAACTTAATATTCTCAATTTTAATAATTTTTCACCTATTTTTATTCTTCTTGCTTATTAAGAATTTTAAAACTCTTTGCTTATTTCTTCTCCTCACCTTTAGAAGCTTCTACATTCTACTATTCCAAAGCATCTTTATCTATTAGACAATGACTCTTATTCTTTTTTTTCCTTTTTTCTCTCTTCCATTTAATAAGGTACTAGAGATTCTCAGGCAACTACATGGCTCACTGGATAGAACTCTGGTTCTGGATTTAGGAAGACCTGCATTCAAATCCAGCTTCAAATATGTACTAGCTATATGAACTTGAACAAGTCACCTAACCTCTGTCTGACTTGATCCACTGGAGAAGGAAATGACAAACCACTCCAGTCTCTTTGCCAAGAAAACTTCATGGACAATATGGCCACCTAATCATGACAAGTCAGACACAACTGAGCAACAACAACATAGACTCTCTTCATAATTGTAGATGGACCCTTTCCTCCAACCTTTGCCATACCTTTACTGTCTTTCTTTCAAAAGCCTTTTGCAGATTTGGGGCATAACTAAAGAAATAGACATTGCCCAAGAAATTTCAAACTTATCTCTATTTTCCTGCCTTCATTCCCCTGCTGGACTTTAGAACCATACCTTTACTATTCATGTTGTATCTCTTCCCTTTCGTTAGGTAGGTATCATAATTCTTCTCTTAATTAAGTTTAATATGGTAAATATTCCACATGTAATGCTTTTATCTTCACTTTGATGAATCCATAATACCCTCAATTTACATACTCATTTCATGGATACAAATTGCACATGCTCCCTGTCTTCTCATAATGCATATATTTCCATTTTTCTTCCAATTAAAATCCAAACAATAAACCAAAACTTTTCCTCTAGCTTTCTTAATAGCCTGTTCTTAGTTCACTACTTCCTTGATTTCTCCCTTGCTCTTTCTAGCATTTGACATTGCTGACCACCTTCCCCTCTTAGATATTCTCTTCTCTGTTTTCAAGACACAGTTCTCACTGATTATCTTTCTACCTGTCTAACCACTCGTTCTCATTCACCTTTGCTAATTCATCACCATGTCACATCCCTTAACTATAGGTGTTTCTCATGATTTTGTACTAGGCCTCCTTTTCTCTTTATACTCTTTTTTAAATGATTTCTTCAGCTTCCATCAATTCAGTTGGGTCTCTATACTGACGACTTCCAAGTCTATATATCCAATACAATATACCAGTTATTTGTACTGGAAGGTAGGAAGGAAGGAAGAAAGGAAGGAAAGAAGGAAGGAAGAAAATTGACATATAGTAATATGTCAATACTTCTTTCTTCCCTTTATTTCCCCCTTTCTTTCCTTCCTTTCTTCTTTCCTTCCTTCCATATGCTAAGTTTCACTGTAATAAGCACTTGGGATATAACTATAAGAAGAGAGAGAGAGGAGAGGGAGAGAGAGAGAGGGGGGAGCGATGGGGGAGAGGGAGAGAGAGTCCTTCACCTGAAAGAATGTACATTCTAATAAAGAAAAGAGAATAAAAGGGAACTTAAAAAGGTGTGTGTGTGTGTGTGCACATGCAATGGTGGCAGAAGGAATATTAAGATACCCCACAGGGAACCTGGGTTTTTAAGTCCACAAAGTCAGGAACAAGTAGAGATGCCAGGAGCAGCTCGTCAGTGTGAGAAAGGGGCATTCTTGGGGAACGTTATTTCAGAGTGAGCAGGTCACAGGGGTAGTAGGCTGTTCCATGTCAAGAAAGGCCCCGGAGCTGAGGGGAGTTCCAACATGAATAATAGAGGTATGGTTCTAAAGTCAATTCTCCTCCATTAACTAAATTTTCCTGATTAGTAAGTGAATGCAAAGTCAACTCCATCTGGGCAGACCATGATCATGCTCCTTTAGTATCCTGCAACTATCCAAGAGTCCTGTATTCTCATCTTGTCATCTTTCCTGCTGTTGCATACATAGCACATACCCTGCCTCTTTACTTACCTACACTTTCTATTTATATATCTAGTGCCTAGTACAATTATCTGGCAAAAAGAAGCAAATTGATATTTTTTTCATAAATTCACTATCATTCCTGCTATAATTGTATTTATAATGCTAAGTGAAATAAAAATGGTTCCTGTGGTCATTCTTGCTTTTGTTCCTGATATTATTAGATATACCTTAATTATTTCTCCATTGAAAACAAAGGACATTTTTTAAATTGGGGGCAGAGACAAGATAGTGAAGTAAAAGCAAGAACTTGGCTTGAATTAGTCCTCCAATCACCTCCAAATACCTGTGGAAAATAACTCTAAACAAATTTTGGATCTGTGGAACTCATAAAGTGACAGTGTGAAATGCAACTCAAGATGAGGAGAACCTGGTGGACCAAAAGGAAGGGTCTATCACAACAGGCTGGAAGGGAGTGTAGTCCTGAATGGGCTGCACCAGCACAGACCTGTGGCACAGACCAGCCAGAGCAGACCTCAGGCAACTGAATCGCTGGCAGCACTAGCAGTTTCCAGACTTCTAAACCCACAAATATCAAAGAAAAACAAATGGTCAGTGGGGAAACTCTGGTGGACTGGAATGAGAGAGGAACATGGAATGTCCCCTGCCCTGGGGTGGCAGAGGTGGCAGCAACTGCAGTGGCAGCAAGAACAGCAGCAGCTAATTCTGGAGTTCCACACCCACAAATGGTAGGGGGTACAAGTGGCTTATCAGAGGGAAATTGTGGGAATCTCTTTGCTGATGCTGAGGCAGGATTCTCTTGCTTTGCCCTGCTTGGAACTTGGTCACAGACTTGGGTGGTAGTCCTGGGGTGAGGAGGAGCACCAACATGTAAGAGCTTGGGACAACTGTGGAAAGGGAGCCCTCACATTTCTGAGGCAGGTGCCTATAAGTAGCTCTGACACCAGGAGCACAAAACTCCAGAAATTCAGGACACATCACTCTCCACACTGGAAGCAGAGTTCTAACATGGCAAAGAACTCAAAAGTCAGGTAATTGGCTAGCAAGATGAGAAAAGAGAGGAAGAAAAATCAGACTATAGAATTTTTCTTTGGTGACAAAGAGGATCAAAACATAGAACCACAAGAAGATAAAAAAGTCAAAATTCCTGCATCAAAAGTGTCTAAGAAAAATATGAATTGGTCTTGGGCCATAGAGGATCTCAAGAAGTATATTGAAAATCAAGTAAGAGAAGTAGAGGAAAAATTGGAAAAAGAAATGAGAATGATCTATAATGGGGGGTGGAGCCAAGATGGTGACATAGAAGCAGGAAAATTCCCTAAGCTCCCCCATAACCACCTCAAATATCTATAAAATATGACTCTAAAAAACCTTTAGAGCTACAGAACCCACAAAGTGACAGAGAGAAACAAATCTCCCCCTGAAGGCAGCCTGGAAGGCGGACAGGAAGGGTCCATCACAGCACGCTGGAAACAGCCCAGCCCCATATGAGCCAGAGGTTTTAGCCTCAGGGTGGCCTGATCAGTCATGCCTGTAGGGACTTCAGGAGAGTGGATCACCAGCAGTTACGACAGTTTCCAAAATCATCAACCCATAAATGCCAAAGACAAAGTAGAAGGTCAATATGGATTTTGGGAACAGGGGACTAAGAGTGTGGTCCAGCTTTTTCCCCTGGAGGGAGAAGCAGCTAAAGCTCAGCAATGCCACTGTGTGGCTGCTTCAGAGCTCCTGGCCTGCAGCTTGTAGGGGGACCAAGCAACTATTCAGAGGGATAATTACTTTTTCTTTAACCTGATTGGATCTGGATTGTTGTCTTGGGTGGAGATCCTGGGTTGGGTTACCAAGTGCGGAGCCTGTGGAGGCTTCAGAGAGGGCACCCAACTAATACATCTGGCAGCTGAGAAAACCCTAGTGATCTGGGACAAAGGTCTCCTCTCTGGAAGCAGAGTCCTACTGTGGCAAAAAGCTAAAAAGTCAAGTAATTGAGTGGCAACATGAGCAAGCAAAAGAAAGCAAAATAAGCACAGCAATCCAACTTTGGATTCCTTTCTGGGGGACAAAAAGGATCACAGCATGGAACAGGAGAAAGACAATGAAGTCAGAACTCATGTACCAAAAGCTTCCAAGAAAAATGTGAACTGGTTACAGCCATAGAAGAGATTAAAAGGATTATGAAAAACAAATGAGAAAATTGAGGGAAAATTTGGGAAGAAAAATGAGAATGATGCAAGAAAATCACGAAAAGAAATTCAACAACCTGACTGAAGAAAATAACACCTTAAAAAATAGACTAACTCAAATGCCAAAAGAGCTCAAAAAGCCAATGAGGACAAGAATGCCTTAAACAGACAAATTTGCCAGATGGAAAAAGAATCTCAGAAGCTCACTGAAGAAAATAATTACTTCATAATAAGATTGGAGCAAGTGGAAGCTAATGACTTTATGAGAAATCAAGATACTATTAAACAGATCCAAACAAATGAAAAAAATAGAAGGCAATGTGAAATATTTCATTGGAAAAACCACTGAACTGGAAAATAGATCCAGAAGAGAGAATTTTAAAAATATTGGATTACATGAAAGCCATTATCAAAAAAAAAGAACCCAGAAATCATCCTTCAAGAATTCTCAAGGAAAATTTCCCTGATGTTTTAAAACCAGATGGCAAAGAAGAGGTTGAAGGAATTCAACAATCACCTCTTGAAAAAGATCCCCCCAAAAAAACTCCAAGGATATTATAGCCAGGTTCCAGAGTTCCCAAATCAAGGAGAAAATATTACAACATGTCAGGATGAAACAATTTGTATAGTGTGGAAACACAATCAGGATAACACAGGATCTGTCAGCTTCTATATTGAGGGATCTAAGGGCTTGAAATATGATATTCTGGAGGTCAAAGGAGCTGGGATTAAAATAAAATATCACCTACCAAGCAAAACTGAATATAATGTTCAGGAGAATATATGGTCATTCAATGGAATAGAGGACTTTCAAGCATTCTTGATGAAAAAACCAGAGTTGAATAGAAAACTTGACATTCAGATACAAGAAGCAAGAGAAGCATGAGAAGGTAAACATGGAAAAGAAATCATAAGGAACTTATCCAAGTTGAACTATTTATATTACTACATAGAACAGTAATTATTTTAACTTTTGAAACTTTTCTCAGTATGAGGATAGTTGAAGGGAATATAAATGTATATATTTATATATGTATGTATGTATATGTGTGTATACATACATATATATCTATACAGGAGGGTATATTGAGTGTGTGTATATATGTGTACAGGTATACATAGACAGAGAGCACAAAATCAATTGAATAGGAAGGGATGATACTTAAAAGGTGAAATTGAGAGGTGAGAGAGGAATATAATGAGAGGAGATAGGGAGAGACAGAATAGGGTAAATTATCACATATAGAAGAGGTGAGGGAAAACTGTTAAAATGGAGGGGAAGAACAGGAAGGTAAAAGGGAAAGGGTCAACCTTACTCTCATTGAATTTGGCTTAGGGAGGGAATGACATACATGCTAAATAGTGTATCTCACCCTACAGGAGAGTTGGGGGAAAGAGGATGAGAGGGGGGATAATGGAGGGGAGGGCAGGTTGGGGGAGGGTAGCTAGAAGCACACACTTTTGAAAAGGGATAGGGGCAAAGTAGAGAATAGAACAAGTGGGGGTGGGATAGGATGGAGAGAAATATAGTCAGTCTTTCACAATATATCCACTATGGAAATATTTTGCATAGCTATAAACATATAACCTATAATGAATTGCTTATCTTCCCAGTAAGGGTGGGTGACAAGGGATAAAGGGAAAGAATCTGGAATTCGACGTTTTAAAGTCAAATATTTTAAATATATTTACATACAACTGGGAAATAAGATATACAGTCACTGGGGGATGGAGATCCATCTAACACTACCAGAAAGTTGGAGGTGGGATGGGGGAGGATATATGAGAGAGCAGATTGGGGGAGGGTGTATACAGTGAGTTCTATTTTTTATTGTCTTGAGTAGGGGAAAGACAGGGAGAAAATTTGTAACTCAAAATCTTGTGGAGATGAATGGTGTAAAATAAAAATAAATAGAAAATTTAATTTAAAAAAAGAAGACAGAAAATCATGAAAAAGGAATTCAACAGCCTGCTAAAGGAGACACAAAAAAACTGAAGAAAATAACACCTTTTTAAAAAATAGACTAACTCAAATGGCAAAAGAGGTGCAAAAAGCCAACAAGGAGATGAAAGCCTTGACAATCAGAATTGTCCAGATGGAAAAGGAAGTCCAAAAGCTCACTGAAGGAAACAATTCCTTCAAAATTAGACTGGAACAAATGGAAACTTACGGCTTTATGAGAAATCAAGATATTATAAAACTGATCCAAAAGAAGGAAAAAATAGAAGACTATGTAAAATATCTCATCAGAAAAACAACTGAGCTGGAAAATGGATGCAGGAGAGATAATTTAAAAATCATTGGACTATCTGAAAGCCACAATCAAAAAAAGAGTCTAGACATCATCTTTCAAGAAATTATCGAGGAAAACGTCCCTGATATTCTAGAATCATAGGGTAAAGTAGAAATAGAAAGAATCCACTCATCACCTCTTGAAAAAGTTCCCCAAAAGAGAATTCTTAGGAATATTATTACCAAATTCAAGATTTCCCAGGTCAAGGAGAAAATATTACAAGCAGTCAGGAAGAAAAAACTAAATTATTGTGGAAATACAATCAGTATAACACAGTATCTATCAGCTTCTACATTGAGGGTTTGAAGGACTTGGAATATGATATTCTGGAGGTCAAAGGAGCTAGGATTAGAAACAAGAATCACCTACCCAGAAAAACTGAGTATAATACCTCAGGGGAAAATATGAACATCCAATGAAATAGAGGACTTTCAAATAGTCTTTTGTTTGTTCATTTTTAATTTATTTATTTATTTTCTAGTTTTCAACATTGGTTTCCACAAAATTTTGAGTTACAAATTTTCTCCCTGTCTTTTCCCTAGCCCCTACCCCAAGAGGGCAAGCATACTGATTACCTCTTCCCCAAATGTGCTCTCTCTTATATCCCCCTCATTTCCCCTCTTTCTTTCTTGTAGGGAAAGACAAATTTCTATATCCCATTGCCTGTATATCTTGTTTCCAGGTTGCAGGTAAAAACTATTTTTAACATTTTTTTTAAAACTTTGATTTCCAGATTATCTCCCTTCTTTCCCCCTCATCCACCCCTACTGGGAAGAAAAACAATTCAAAATAGTTTATACATGTGTAGTTATATAAAACATTTCCATAGTAGGAATGTTGATTTCCTTCCATCCTACCCTGTCTCCCCTTTATGCTATTATCCCCTTTGACTCTGTCACTTCTCAGAAGTGTTTGCTTATAACAAGCCTCTTCCCCCAATCTGCCCTCCCTTCTATCATCCCCACTCTTGTCCCCTTCCCCCCTACTTTTCTGCAGGGTAAGATACTAAATTTTGTATGTATGTTATTCCCTCCTTAAGCCAAATCCAGTGAGAGTAAGGTTGACTTATTCCCTTTCACTTTCCTCTTCTTCCCCTCCATTGTAACAGCATTTTCTTGCCTTGTGAGATATGTGAGATAATTTACCCGATTCTATCTCTCCCTTTCTCCCTCTCCCTATATTTTCCTCTCTCATCTTTTAATTTCATTTTAAGATACCTTCCCTTCAACTCAATCTGTGCCTTCTGTCTATGTATACATGTACATGCATATAAGCACACACCATATGTATACATACATATATACACCCACTCAGAAATACATTTAGATGCATGCATACACATATATAGATATATTCCCTTCAACTATCCTCATACTGAGAAAAGTCTTATGAGTTACAAATATTGTCTTACCATGTAAGACTGTAAATGGTTCAACTTTAATAAGTTCCTTGTGTTTGCACTTTCCTATTTACCTTTTTGTGCTTTTATTTTCTTCTTGTATTTGAAAGTCAAATTTTCTGCTCAGCTCTGGTTTTTTCATCAAGAATGCTTAAAAGTCCTCTATTTCACTGAATTACCATATTTTCCCCTGAAGTATTATACTCAGTTTTGCTGGGTAGGTGATTCTTGGTTTTAATTCTAGCTCCTTTGACCTCCAGAATATCATATTATAAGCCCTTTGACCCCTTAATATAGAAACTGCTAGATTCTGTGTTATCCTGACTGTTTTACCACAATACTCAAATTGTTTCTTCCTGACTGCTTATAATACTGTCTCCTTGACTTGGGAACTCTGAAATTTGGTTATAATATTACTAGGAGTTTTCTTTTTGCGATCTCTTTCAAGAGGTGATAAATTCTTTCAATTCCTATTTTGCCCTCTGGTTCTAGAATATCACAGTAATTTTGCTTCATAATTTCTTGAAAGATTATGTATAGGCTCTTTTTTTGATCATGGCTTTCAGGTAGTCCAATGATTTTTAAATTTTTTTCTCCTGGATCTATAATTCATGTCCATGGTTTTCTAATGAGGTATTTCACACTGCCTTCTATTTTTTTCATTTGTTTGGATCTGTTTTATAATACCTTGATTTCTCATAAAGGCATTGGTTTCTATTTGCTCCAATCTAATTTTGAAGGAATTATTTTCTTCAGTGAGTTTTTAGAATTCCTTTTCCATCTTGCCAATTTGTTTTTTAAAGCATTCTTTTCTTCACTGGCTTTTTGCACCTCTTTTGCCAGTTGAGTTTTTTAGGTGTTATTTTCTTCAATGTTTTAGGGTCTCTTTTAGCAGGCTTTTGACTCATTTTTCATGATTTCTTGCATCATTCTCATTTCTCTTCCAAATTTTTCCTCTACTTCCCTTACTTCATTTTCAAAATCCTTCTTCAGTTCCCCCATGGCCTGCAACCAATTCATATTTTTCTTGGAGGCTTTTGATGCAAGAATTTTGGCTTTATTGTCTTCTTCTGGTTCTATGTTTTGATCCTTTTTGTCCCCAAAAATTGATTCTATAGTCTGATTGCACTTCCCCTGTTTGCTCATCTTGCCAGCCAATTACTTTACTTTTGAGCTTTTTGCTTAGAACTCTGATAGAATTCTGCTTCCAGAGTGGAGAGTGATATGTCCCAAATTTCTTAGGTTTTGTGCAGATGTTGTGAGAGCTTGTTCTATGAACTTGCTTCAGAACTGTGAGGAAGACGAGCTCTCTACTGCTGCCACAAGTTCTGCCATGCTAGCACTCCTCACCCCCAGGATCCCTACCCAAGACTGTGACCCAGATCAAAGCAGGTTAAAGCAAAAGCAATTACCCTCTGAATGGTCACTTGGTCCCCCTATGATCTGTAGGCCTGGAGCTCAAAAGGCAGCCATGTGGCACTACCACCACAGTCACCACCACCTCCACCACCCTAAGGGCAGGGGCCAGACCACTCTTCTCTCATCCATAAACAGAGTTCCCCACTGAATTTTTATTTTGTCTTTGGCATTTATGGTTTGAGAAGTATGGGAACTACCACAGCTTCTAGTTAGTTCCCTGAAGTCTGCTCTGGCCTGTCTGTGCTGTGGGTCTGAGCCAGCATGGCTCATGTGTGACTGCGCTCTGTTCCCAGCTTGGTGCTATAGACCTTTCCTGTCAGGCTGCCAGATTGCCTTCAGCAGGAGAATTGTTTCTCTCTGTAACACTGAAAATTGTTTAGAATCATTTTTTTACAGGTACTGGAGGTGGTTGGAATGAGAGCTCAAGAAAGTTCCCACTTTTACTCTGCCATCTTGGCTCCTGAAGCATTCTTGATGAAAAGACCAGAGCTGAACAGAAAACTTGACTTTCAAATGCAAGAAGCAAGAAAAGCATGAAAAGGTAAACAGGAATGAAAAATCATAAGGAACTTTTGAAAGTTAAACTGTTTACATTCCTACATGGAAAGATGATATTTGTAACTCATGAGACTTTTCTCAGTATTAGTATAGTTAAGGGGAATGTATATGTGTGTGTGTGTGTGTGTTTGTGCATACGCACATATGTTCATATGTGTATACATAGACAGAGGGTACAGGTTGAGTTGAATATGAAGTGAGAGAGGAATATATTGGAAGAAGGAGGTGAATGGGAGAGATAGAATAGGGTAAATTATCTCACATAAAATAGGCAAGAGAAAGCTGTTACGATGGTGGGGAAGAGCAGGAAGGTGAAAGGAAACTAGTCAACAATACTCATATTGGATTTGGCTTAAGGAGGGAATAATTTACACACTCAACCGGGTATCTTACCTTACAGAAAAGTAGGGGGTTTAGGATAAGAGGGGAGATGATAGAAAGGAGGGCAGATTTGGGGAAGGGGTAGTCAGAAGCAAACACTTGAAAAAGGACAGGAGCAAAGGAAAAAGACTAATTGGAGGAAAGGATAGGATGGAGGGAAATATAATCTTTCCCAATATGACTACTGTGGAAATGTTTTTCATAACTATACATGTATAACATATATTTGTTTGTCTTTGCAATAGGAGTGGGTGAGGAGGGAAGAAGGGAGAGAATATGGAACTCAAAGTTTTAAAAGCAAATCTTAAACATTTATTTTTACATGCAACTAGGAAATAAGATATACAGACAATGGTGTATAGAAATCCATCTTACCCTACAAGAAAGGAAAGGGGAAGGGTGAAGGTTGTGGGGTGGGGGGAGATAGAAGAGAGGACAGACTGGGTAAGGAGGTAATCAGTATGCTTGCAACCTTGGGGGGTATAGGGGAGAGATGGTGAGAAAATTTGGAACTCAGAGTCTTGTGGAAATGAATGTTGAAAACTAAAAATGAATAAATACAAAGGACACAGACAATTTTCACAGAAAAATGTAAATTGTACATTTATTTTTAATATTGCCAAATTATGAAACAATAATTTAAATTAATTAGTAAAATATTATTACTATAAAAAATGTTCACTCAATGATATGCAAATGAAAAACATTTTGAGGCATTACCTCAAACTTATCCAGTTGGCAAAAATAATTACAATGATACAATGCTGATGAAGTTATGGAGAAACAGGTCCATTGCTGGCAGTCTTATAAACTAGAAGGATCTTTTTTTCTGCAAAAGAAGTTGAAAACACAATTGCAAATCTTTTCACCTAACAATTCTGTTGTATAGTGTGACACTGAGAGTACTATGACAAGAAAAGAATTTTGTACAAAATGTAGTAATATTTGCTTAAATAAAACTTGAAGCAATTTACTTTTCTGGTAATTTTGGAATGACCCATGATCTCTGTCTATTAAATTCCTAGTTGTCCTTTAAAAAATGGAGTATGAAAATAGGCCAACAGAGAATTTATATTATTGTTAGTATGACTTATGTTGCCTTAAAAACATTTGGTTATTTGTCACACACTTGTTACCGGGCTGAAAGTTCTATGAAGGAATAAGCACTCATTAAGTGCCCACACAGGGTGTTCAGGGAGTACTAGTACCTCTGGTGTGAGGACTTGCCAAACCCTTCTCAGTGCTGCTTATCTACCTTTGGTCTTCACCTTCATTCAACTCTCACCTGCAGCTCCAAGAAGCTGTAACATGCTCAGGGGCTACACACTGCTAAGGCCTTCTCAACAGATGGGCTAAACCACGTTGAGGGTAACCAGTTGACCTCAATACCTTTGTTAAGTTAGAGGAGTGCCTACCCCAAGCATGTGATGATGGAATGGGTGGATGAGAACAATTTGTTCAAGTGGGCCATGAAAGTAGCTGAAGCAGGGGCGGCTAGGTGGCACGGTGAGTAGAGCGCTGGCCCTGGAGTCAGAAGGACCTGAGTTCAGATACGGCCTCAGACACTTAACGCACACGCAGACAAAAACCTAGCCGTGTGACCTTGGGCAAGTTAACCCCAATTGCCCTCCAAAAAGCAAATAAAAAAAGAAAGAAAGAAAGAAAGTAGCTGAAGCATATGCTATGGAGTGCTTAGAGCTTGCTCAGATATTCAAGATGCCAAGATCATTCACTGAATCTTGGGCCACCATCCACTGGTCTTGCCACTGGATTTCAGTGACTGGAAGAGAGGGTGAGGTTAATAATTTTGTACAACTCTCCATCACTTAATAATTCATGCAGAAGTCATGGTATCACCCTGTGATGACAATGGTCCTCTTTGAAAATGAAAAACAAACAACACTCTGTGCCAGGAACTGCTAAGTGCTTTAAAAATATAATTCCCTTTTGGTCCTCACAACAACCCTGGGAAGCAGGTTCTATTATTATCCCATTTTTCAGTTGAGGAAATTAAAGCAAACAAATGTCAAATGATTTGACCAGGGTCACACAGAAAATATCTGAGGCTGGATTTGAAATCAGGTCTTCTTGACTCCAGGTCCAGTGTTCTATCAACTGGATCATCTAGTTGCCTCAATAGACTCAATTTCTAATCATGCCTTATCAAAACACTGTTAAGGAATAATGCCTATCGACTGTTCTCTCCATAGTGAATGCTTAAGGGATATTTGTCAGCTTTAATTCCTACAACACCAGGGGAAATAGTTATTTGCAAGATTTTTAAGCTACTCAAGAAAACAAATTTTCCTTTTATAGAAATTGGAGATTCTTCCCATTGCATTTGCTTATTTCAGATGTTGAGATGAAGTCAGCTGCTCAAATTCAAAACTAGCCAGACTGATTTATTTCCACAGCTGACCTAAGAATCCACTTGGTGAATCAATAAGGCTATGGATATTTCTGTTCACTGTGGACTTACTTGAATCCAAGGTTTTTCCCTTAAGCAAAAACAAATCTTATGCCAGCCATTGAGAAGCACATACAGAAAGCTTATATTGATGAGGTATTTAGTCCCCTTAAGAGCTTTGAGATCATAACATTGCTATTTGAACTCTGTCCACATAGAGCAGGCCCCTAGCAATTATTTTATGGCCCTTCAAGTCACCTGAAAAGAAGATGAAAGCAGGTCTGCCTTAGCAGCATACTAGTGTACATTATTTAAGATGTTGATTTTCTCTAGCTAGGAGCTATTCTTTTTACAACAGTCAAAGAAACGTTGAAACTTTTCCATTAAGATAACAATAGCAACAACACTTGAGCAGAGTTGAAATATCAGAGATTTTTTATGAGAAATGCCATGTCTAAGTAGGAAAATTATAGATCAAGTTGGAAATTACCTTAAAGATCATCAAGGTCAGGCATGTCATTTAACAAATGAAGAGAAAATAGGCTGAGGTGACTGGGTTGTGGTCACACAGTAAGCAGCATAAGTAGCATTTGAACATGTCCTCTGGCTACTGATGTAGCACATTTCTACTATACCATGGAAATCCTCCCTTAGCACTAGAATTACGTAGTCACTCTCATCAAGTCAGGCTCTCCTCTGCCTACTTTGGTCCAATGCTCTTAATTCCAATTCTACTATACATCTTTAACCCGCATTTGTCTCCATGGCATTTGCTGAATATAAAAAGGGCTATAATATAAAGATACTTCATTAAGTCAGTTTTAATTATTTGTCATTTCTCTGTATATATATGTGTGTATATACATATAGTGTGTGTATACATACATATAACTGTAAAATGCAAAAACGATAGACATATACATATAGACATATAGTGACAAAAGAGAATGCATTCAAATATAGGATAGCAGAGACAGCGTTTGGTCAGAGTCCTTATAATGTCATGATGACCCTGAATTTTGCTGTCATCAGTTTGGGCCACATTATTCATTCTTTGTCATGGAGCTTTAAAAATGTCTGTCATCTGGGGCCAATGAATAATTGTATATGCATCACTCTTCATATGCAGACCATTTAAAAGTCACCAGTTCTAAATCACCGGGCAGTAACATAGGCCTGATCTCTTAACTGATGCCTGCCAAGGGTGACACTTGCTTGTTCTCTAACTGGTAGTGAGATCTCAAAACTATTCCCCACCTGCCACTTTCTATGCTAAGAAGATAGCCTTGGCTGAGATGGCCTAGCTAAACAGCTTCCCATCATGAAAATGGACAGCAACACCTACCTCATTCTGGGCTCAGGGAATTATAGAGGGGATGTCCTAGAAAGACTCAAGTACAATTTTGAATGATTAGAATTGCATGTTATTTTGTTTTTATTTCCACAAACCACAGATATTTGAGGAACCCAACCACAGCAGTAAAATCTCTATAGAACCTAGCAGGAATAGTCAAGCAAATTGAGTTATAGGTAGCTTTTATATAAAGCTTTAAGATCTGCAAAGTGCTTTTCATATGTTAACTTATTTGATCCTCACAATAACACTAAGAGTTAGGTGCAATTATTTTCCTTTTTTTTTCTTTTAACAGATAAGGAAACTGAGGCATAATGTGATTAAGTTATTTGCTCAGGGTCACACAACTAGTGTGTGAAGTGAGTTTCAAACTCAGATCTTCTTTAACTGGAATAGACTAGCTGACTTTTAGAAATAAGAGTCTAGAGATAGTCTGCCAGGGGTGGAGAACCAGTCACCCCCAAGGTGTCATGTGACCCTCTAGGTCTTCAATTTTGGCCTTTTAACTGAATCCAAACTTCACAGAACAAATCCCCTTAATGAAAGGATTTGTTCTGTCAAACTTGAACCTGGTCAAAAGGCCACACCCAAGGACCTAGAAGGCCACATGCTACCTTCATGCCACAGGTTCCCCACCCCTGTATAACCTCCTCATTTTACAAATGGAGAAATTGAGCTCCAAAGAGGTGGACTCCTCAACCAACTCCACCGCAACACATTTCCTTTAATGAAATACCCATGTTTTATAGATGAGTACAATGATTGTAGTCTTTAACTTGCATATGAATCCTTAATAAAGCTAAAAGAAATAAAGACAAAGGAATAAAGCAATTTTACCAAAGAAAACACATCTTTATAGAATACCAGGTATACAGTTCAACCTGTAAGCCAGTTAAGAAAGAACTTGAGTGAGGCTCTATAGTTAAATTATATCAGCTGTTCTTTAATGAGCCTGAAAACATCCAGGCTAATGAAAAATTAATTCACTTGGACAAGACTGAAATTGAATGGGCCATTCAATAAAGGCAATAAGTGGGTGCCACTGACTGTATTGTTTCTATGATTTTTTTTAACTTTTCAATCAGTGTTTTGTTATATGTACACTTCCAATATATTTCCTAGTTGTTTGTGGATTTTGGCAAAGTAGAAGTTTACAAAGCTATCTTTTAAGAAGAAAGTTTCTCTAGAATAATTGAAAAAATAAAATGTTCTCTCTAGTCCTTAAGTAATAATTTGTGAGTTGAAAACTCTTTTGAAATATGACCGTTTTCTCTTCATTCAAGTTCATTTTTCTCTGTTCCCACTACTTCAAATTATTTCTATTTATTGGTACTGACTTAAGCTTTTTTTCTTGGTATTTACTATACGAAAACTGCAGCAGCTTTTCAAGTCTTCAAACAACCTTAGGACAAAAATAAAAATCTCAGACTCCAATATTTTAGCAGTTAATGTCTTCAGTTCTCTAGATAACTTTTTTTCCAAAATAAATAAATGAAATGAATGCAAAAATATATACATATTTCCATTGTTTTCCTGAATGTGGACATGGAAAAGTCAGGAGGTAAGAAGTGAAGATCTGGATTAATAGAACAGGAAGTGAAATGAAATTAAATACTTAGGGGCAGCTAGGTTGGCACAGTGAGTAAGAGCACGAGACCCGAGTCCAGATAACCCGAGATCAGTCCCAGCCTCAGAGAATAAGCTCCCACACATAAGCATGTAACCTTGAGCAAGTTACTTAACCCTAATTGCTTTTATAAAAAAAATGTACTTAGAGAGTACACAACTGTATACTAAGTATAGAAACTGGTGGGCATGACTGTATAGCCCATGAGCTAGATGGAGGCATAGGCACTCTGTTCATTTCCTTTTATTCACAATCAATACTGGTTGTTGTAGCAGAATTGATCATGTAAAATTCTGGGTCAGTTGTAAAGGTAGCTAAAGTAAATAGGTCGAGACCAGGGCCTATGCGTTTGTTGTATATAGATTATAAATTGTGTAAACAAGTCTGGACAATTTGGACTAGTCTATAACAAAGGTCATTCCCTCAATTTTCCATAGTCTGTCACTATAGAACCACTTTTATAATAACAAAAATTATTATCATTTTATGTTATTATATTTTATTATTATCATTTCTTATCCACTGAACTCAAAATACTCTATTACATATTGCAAGAAGATTATAATAAATAAATATGACCTACACTCATATGTTACCTCAATCAAGGAGGCAGATCAATGTATCTATGAGAGGAGAAAGGTGAATTTATTGTCAGTTATCCTGATAAGAAGGTTAACTTCTCTCACTCACTAAGGCTAAATATAGGCAGAATAGGAAATCAAGCAAAACAGAATTGTCCGTGGCTTCCCCAAAGTGTTCTTTAAATTGTGACTGAAGAGTTGATTGCATTGGAAGAATAAACAGAGTGGAGGTGTGTCTTTGGGACAGGACTGACTGTTCAGAGGCCTCTGGTAAGCTGGATGGTTATGCCTATGTGTTCTCTTCTGTTGAATGTACTTTGTTAAACTCATATACATTAGGTTTTACTGTAAACTGTAGAGATTTTTTTGTTGTTACATCATTTTTCAGTTGTATCCTACCCTCTGTTACCCCATTTGGGGCTTTCTTGGCAAAAATACTGAGATGCTTTGCCATTTCCTTCTCCAGCTCAGTTTACAGATGAAGAATTGAGACAAACAGTGTTCAGTGACTTGCCTAGAGTCAACACAGCTAGTAAGTGTCTGAGGTCACATATAAACTCGGCAAGAAAAGTCTTCCTGATTCCAGGCCCCAGCACTCTATCCATTGTGCCACCCAGCCACCAAGCTGTAGAACAGAGAGTAAACCAAACTACTGACCTCTACTGACATTCTACCACAAGTGCAATTTCTTTGATGCTGAAGAGCAGTTCACTTTTTAATTTCTATTCCCAGCACCAAGACTACTGATTTCAGACAATATGTGCTTAGTAAGTAAGTCAACAAGTATTTATCGATTACAAATATGTACTCCATAAATGATGTGGCATACTGAAAGGAAAGCTGGCCTCAAAACTAGGAAGACCTGGGCTCAAGGGCAATAATGCAATCAACTCTTCAGTCACACTTCAAAGAACAGTTTAGGGAAGCCAAAGAAAATTCTGTTTTGCCGGATTTCCTATGCTACCTATACTTAGCCTTAGTGAGCAAGAGAAGCTAATCTTCTTATTGACAACAGGTGAAAATTGAACGAATCACTTAACCATCTCATGCTCTAAGCCACTCTGACTATAAGTTGCAAAGAAAGTGTTGACTTGTATTGGTTGAAGGAGTTTACTTCTTGCCTGAGAGATTTCTCTACCAATAGAATTACAGGTCTAATCACTCTTCTTCCTTTTGATAGGCACATTGCTAGGTAATAGGTACACAAAGACAAAAGTGAAAGAGTCCCTGGCGGCAGGTAGCTCCCATTCTAATGGAGTAGACAATATCTATCTTTATCATCTCTATCACTCTCTGTTTCTGCCTCCCTATGGCTATACCTATACCTATATCTATCTTTAACTCTATTTTTATATCTGTTGATAACTATCTATACAAATACAAAGTATGCTTATGGGGGAGGGGCAAGTGATAAAAGATGGACAAAGGAGAACAGAAAAAGGTTAATGGTAAAGGTAGTACTTCAGTAAAGCCTTGTAAAAAAATCAGGGATTCTTCCAGAAGGAGATGAGAAGGACTACATTCCAGGCATGGGAAATATCCAGTGGAAATGTATGAAGAAAGTTAACAGAATGCCATATATTAAAAATGACAGAAGGTCAATTTGGCAACATTCACAGCAAATTTGGCTCAACAGTAGAAGACATAAAGCAGATTAAAGAATAATAAGATGGAAAAAGTAGATCAAGTATACATGGAGAGATTTAAATTATAAACACAGGAATTTATATTTTATCCTAGTGGTCATAGTTAACCACTACAGTTTATTGAGTAAGAGAGTAACATATGAAATCATTGCTTTACAAAAATCACTTTCGCAGTTATTTGCAAAATCAATTTGAGTGGAGAGACTTGAAACATAGAGACAAATAATTAATACATGTTTGTTGTTTGAATTCTCTGATAGAAATATGCCTTGGTTTGTTTGTGCCAGAGGCATTGATTGGGACTCTAGCAGACTGCTTTGGGTGGACAATTCTATCTCTCTTGAAGGAAATTTTTCTTATGAAAAAGAATGAAAAGAACTATCAATTAAGCATCTTAGAGATTGTATGCAATGTAGGAAAGATGTAAAGGATGCATTTCAGCTTAATTAGCCTAAAATAGAACTAAGGTTTCTGAGAAAACTTTAAGGGAGTAATCAATCAGTAGTGAGTGGCATTAATTGAAGAAAACTTTCTAGGGGGAAAAAAGGCATAAAACAGTATTAAAGGAATAAGCATTGGATACATAGGTTTAATTCCAGCTTAAACACCCAATAGCTACATGATCATGACCAAGCCACTTATATTCATGGTCACTCAGTTTCTTCATTTGGTCAAATGAGGGTAAATACTTGTAATGCCATGCAAGAGCAGCTTTCCAGAAAAATGCTACTGTGACCAGCTTTTAAGATTCTGATTACACAGTATAGTGAACACTCTATTTATTCCATAACAAATCAAAGCAAAACATTCACAGAAAATTGAGATACAGCATTTACAATATTACAACCTATCACAGAAAATCACAATATAGTATTCACAACAGCTTATCCTTAAAATAGCCACATAATTTTCACCATAGTGGCCACAAAGTTTTGAACAAAGAATAATCATCTCAAAGTACATATTCAAAGTCTTCCTTTCATGAGGCACACTAAGTTAACTCAATAAGTGACTTATTCAGCAATCAATTACTAAGTATCATTAATCACTAAGTACAATAATTAGAAAATACACAGTCCCTCTACCCCTAGGTCACTAGTAAATTTACAATTCCTCAGTCAGCATACAGTATCCAAGTAAAGTCTTCTTTCACCTTGACTCAGGATGGTCTCTCAGATTGCCTGGATCCCCTTCCATGGTCCCAGCTCCTACCTGAATCCACCTGATTCAGAGGCAGACAACATCTGCTCCACACTGAAGTTCACAGGGTCCAGTCCATCTCAAATCCTTCACAATTTCTCTTCCTGAGAATCCAAGGCTCAACCAAGCCATAAAGTCTTAGCATACCACTCATGCTTCTGTCTTCTGCAGCTCATTCAAAAAATCAGAATTACCTTATCCAGCCTGGCGTGGGGGAGAGAAGGGAGGGAGCTCTGGAGCTCCTGACTTCCTGGGCTCCTCTTCAGAAGATCTGCCCCCACAAGTTCGCAGGAAATTCTGATTCAATTCTCAATTCTCATTTCTCTTCTATAGCTGCTCTGCCTCCAGATGCTGGTCACAAGAAATTCTGACTGTCCCTTCCTGGGGGTTTTCCTTATATACACACATTAGCTTCCTGTTTCAGCCAACCCCTTCCTGTTATGTCAGCAACAGGAGAAAGGAGTTCATACCTTCTGTTTCCCCAACAGAGGCTTGATCAATTACTAAGTGCTAAGTACCTGCTACCTTTGCCAACACAAAGGGATCTTCAAATTTAAATTAATTATTATTACATTACTTTAGCTACCTACTGCCTGGAATTTTTGTGAAGGCAATACTTTCTTAATTTTAAGGTGATATACAAATATAACTATCATTCATCTAAATTTTGTGATGGTACCTGAAACCACCATCCCTACCCTTCCTGTGCCATTAGAACTCTCTGGTGAATTGAAGTAACAACATTTTTTGAAAGTCTGATTCACTAAAAATATATTTTTATAATGAATAACCAACCATTTCCAAATTTATGTCTATGTGATATCTATAAGTAAATTATTACTATTAAGAGGAATTAATGGGCACATGTGGATTGCTTCATTATTTTATCTAGAAATGATTAACACATTTTGAGTCATGAAAATCTTTGTCAGTCTGGTGAAGCCTATAGATCCTTTCTCAGAATAATGTGATTATAAAAAGAAACTCATAGCTAAGGGAATATTAAATTTCAGTTAGAAGTAGGGTGTCCCACCCTACAAGAGCATGGGGGGGAGGAGGGTGATACGGAAAGGTGGTGGAGGGGAGGCCGGGCTGGGGGGGAGGGAAGTTGGAAGCACCCACTTTTGAAAAGGGACAGGATCAAGGTGGGGAGTGGACCAGGTGGAAGGTGGGATAGGAGGGAGGGAAATATAGTCAGTCTTTTACAATATATCTACTATGGTAATGTTTTACATAGCTACACATGTACAGCACATACTGAGTTGCTTATCTTCCTTTTAAAATCAAATTTTTAAAAAATATATAACTACTATGATTAATACTATTGTGCATATAATTGGGAGATAAGATGTGCAGGCAATGGGGCATGGGGATTCACCTCGCCCTACTGGAAAAGTCGAAGGGGGTATGGGAGAAGAGATGGGAGAGAGCAGATTGGTTGGGGGGATATCCTGTGGGACTGCTATTCTGGGGTGGTGGGTAGGGAAAAATGGGGAAAAAATTGTGACTCAAAATCTGGCAGAAATGAATGATGTAAACCAGAAGTTAATAAAGCATTTGGAAAAAAAATTTCAGTTCGAGGTTAATGAAAATAAAAATGTATTTTTTCCCCTATAGGCTTATGGGCCCCTTGAACTCAATCTATGGATACCAAGTTAAGAAACCCTGACTAGAGGCAGTCAGAGATGAATAAAAACAAAATCTTAGCAAGATAGAAAATGACAAATTGAAAAAAAAATGAAAATTAAGAATAAATTCTGAGCATTGTTCCCTCTCGTTGCTAAATTATATTATCTTCATTGAGATATGAGAGACTGATTAATTGATTGAATTGTCCATTCATTCATTTGCTTGTTTACTTATTGTCTTCAACTAAAGTGCAACTCCTAATCATCACTGTTTCTTCAACACCTTCCCTCTCTCTAGACAGTTTTGTTATGTTTATTTTTGGTTTTAGTGCTATAATTGTCATAATGATTGGACTAATTTACAGTAGACTCTGATTAAATTGAAATAGACCAAGACATTCTTAACATGAAGTTTTCCTAAGGCATTCAAGCGTGTTAACTATAAGTTTTAGCTTTAAAACTATAAGTTTTATATTAATCTATAATAAAGTGGTTCCTCTAAAGAACAGCTGATATCATAAAGAATATGATTTTCCAAATATAAGCATTCACTGGAAATTACTCAATTTTCATACAAATCTCTTTGTAATGTGAGCCTCTCTTTTAATATGATGGATGAAAATTTACTAGGTGGTCTCTAAGGTGTTTTTGAATCCAACTACATATTGACAAATTATTGAGAAGAGCTCTAATATTTTACTAAAATGTTCTTTCAGGCTGATGTTAGAGCCTTATTTGCTGTTTCTTGATGTACATCCTATATGTTTGTGTGCATGAGTATGTTTTGAAATAAAAGTATTTTATTGACTTTTCAGATGTACTAAACTTTGAATCACTTTTTCTGAACAAAGAGTATACATTGATGGAAGAGATATATAATCAAAGCAAGAAAATCAATTTAAATAAATAAAATATAAATATATATATAAATATATATATATATATAAAATATAAATAAAATATCTGGAAATGGAAACATTTTATGTATGGGTTTTATGTAAAAGTAAACTTTTTGTTAAGCCTCTATACTAGAATAATATATTCTTTCTGTTCTATGGGAATGTTGTTGATTGTTCCAAAACTATCCCTAGCTAGTAACTTTATATAGTATAGAGCAATAAAAGTGAATCTCAGGACTCAAAACCAGTTGTCTTTGATGATTAGCTTTATTATTAGTTGTGTGTTTTGTATGGTTTGAATTAATGCCATACATCAAGTGTAAGGAGAAGGGAAAGAAAATAAGCATTTATATAGTGCCCAATATATGTTCCAGGAGCTCTGCTAAATGCTTTTTAACATTATCATCTTACTTGATCCTCATCCTACAGGCTAGGTGCTATGAATTATCATTTTACAGTTGAGGAATTTAATGCAAATAGAGTTTAAAAGACTTGCCAAGGATCACACAGTTAGTAAATATCTAAGACTGAATTTGAACTCAGGTCTTCTTAACTCTAGGCCCACCATTTTATCCACTGCATCATTAGTTGCCTGAATTTTTAAAAAATGTACTTTACCTATTTTTGAGTTTATATATGTGGGGGGGTGTGGGAGGGTGTATATGTGTACATATGTATATATTTATATTAATATATGCATATTATCATATATTATATAATATTTATGTATATTTATATGTGTATATAAATATATATGTATCCATAGTTCAGGAGCTACCTTGCTCATTTAAATGTTAAAAGTATGACAGCTACATTTCTAGTACGGCCCATTTTGTCTAAATCAAATGAGTACATTAATTAGTGAAATATATATTTGTTGTAAAGGATATTTCAAAATACCCCTGAATAATTTGCAACAAGGCACTATTTGCACAATCTATCACTTTAAAAATATTGTATAATTTTATTCTATATTGAAAGAATTGAATTTGGATTTTGGTTTTTGTTTTGTTTTTTGCTTAGTACTTATAGATACCCACAAGATTATTAATTCTATGTAAGGTGAGAGTCTTGCAGAAGAAATCCAAATGAAAAATAATAATTTACATATATAATATATATACATATTATTGTTGTTCAGTTGTTTCAGTTATGACGAACTTTACATGACCCCATTTAGGCAAAGATACTAGAGTAGTTTGCCAATTCTTTCTCCAACTAATTTTATAGGTGAGGAAACTGAAATTAATGGGATTAAGTGGCTTACCCAGGGTCACATAGTCAATAACTATTTGAGGCTACATTTGAACTTATGAAGATGCAT
This sequence comes from Gymnobelideus leadbeateri, assembly GCA_011680675.1. Classification (NCBI taxonomy): domain Eukaryota; kingdom Metazoa; phylum Chordata; class Mammalia; order Diprotodontia; family Petauridae; genus Gymnobelideus; species Gymnobelideus leadbeateri. The sequence continues at coordinate 139,279 of WOXC01001173.1, forward strand.
TTTCCTAATTCCAAGTCCAGTACTCTATCCACTAGCTTCCCCTTCCAGAAAACAATAGTGTATTAATAGTTATTGTATTCGCTATTATAAAGACTCAGCTGTATCCATTATTAGGATAATTAATAATAATAAATAATAAAAGGAAAATTATCCTTTTCCCCTTTAATAAAAAGCAAGTTCAGTGTGTATGTGTGTACATGTCAACGTTTGTTATATCTGTGTCTTTTATTATTTTCATTTTATTCATGTTTTTTTTTTATTTTATATACACATAAATATTATTCCCACTTCATGATAGGTTTCTTTTAACAAAGAAAACAATAGCTAAAAAATAATATCAATAGCAGCTAATAATAATATTAGCAAGTTAATCTGAAAATACATAGAGCATTTAATATCAGCACCCCACAAACTTCTTTTAAAAATAACAAAAATCTATTTTCTCTCCCTCTCATTCCCATCAAACTGAATAAAGGAAAAAAATATTTTCAGAAATTTTCATGGTCAAGCAAAATATATTGCCCCAATAGCTGCATATAATTTACATGTGTATGTATGCATGTATGTGTGTATGTATACATATACAATGTATATATATGATATATACATATATAATTTCACATCATAAATCCATTGCCTTTCTGTAACAAATAGTATTGTACAGAGAGACAGAGACAGAGAGAGACAGAAACAGAGAAGAGAGAGACAGTGTCTTTTAAAAAGTACAAAGACCTGGTGGCTTTAGTGAACTAGGCCAGTTGAGATGTCAGTGATCCAGCTATTGAGAATGCTATTTATTTCTGGTCCTCCTTCTTTTGGGGAGAAATAGGGTGGTGTTCTTTTGCCTCCTGAAGGGGAATGTTTTTTTCCTTTTCAACTCCAGTATTCTATGAATGGCAGCTGGTGGTTTGAAAGGGAAAGCAAGCTTAGTAATTCCTTACCCACTTAAAACTGATGACTTCTTAATGACCTGTCTCAGGAGGAATCTGGCTCCAAATTTTATTTTCTTCCTTCCTCTAATGTACTCTACTTTCAATTAAATATGCAGCTCAAACCCCTTACAGTTTTCATTGATGAAATTCAAAATGTATGCAACACACCATCATATTGCTTTGATCTTTATCCAAGCCCTTTTGACAGAGCATCAAAAAGTGGGGTATATATTTCACCTACCTATCAGCAACTCATATGCCATCAAGAGTTGATGGATTTTCTCCATTTTTAAATTCTTTGGATTACACAGGATAGTTAGAAAACTCATACATAATGACCCCTCTCCCTAAACCTTCTTCCTTCTCGCATGCTTCCTATACAGAGACTGAATCTTATTTGCAAATATTCCTTTCACAATATTACAAATTAAAGTTTCACTGAAAGGAATAAAACAAAAGGAAACAGAAACTCTTGAATAAGATAACAATAGTTCCAAAAAAACTGCATAAATCTTTTAAATCAATGTCATTTCCAGTGCTCTTCAGACTGAAATTCCCCTTAAGTCCTGTCTTTACTGACTGCTTCTGATTGCATGGAGATGAAGTATAGTCTTTACTGATCCCCTCTTATAATGGCTTATTCATTTTTTTAATTCATTTACCTAGTATCTATCAATTAAAATGAATTTTAAAAATCATTTATTAAACACTTACTATGTGGTAGGCACTTTGCTAAGCTCTAGGGATATAAAATCAAGAAAGTAAGACATTCCTTTCCCAAGGAAATGATATCCTACAAAAGGAAGATCATACATAAAAGTGTTCTAGAGTTAGGGTGAGGTGGGGAAAGGTACAACATTATCTGGATGTGACTTATTCCAGGCAAAGTAAATTAAAATCTCACTTAGCATATTCCAAGGTCTCAGGGTCAGAAACTAAGTTCCAATGGGGGAAGGATTGTAAGAATGCAAACACCAACCCTATTGTTCTACTTTTATTTCCTTAAGTCATTTCCATTACCCTAAAATCAGAAAGATTGAAAAAAGCCTAAATACACATATAGTTTATTCACTGTTGTTCTTACTTTCATAGTTCATCAGACAATTAGATGATTACAAAATCTTCTATTGAACTTTAGTTATAGAGCGCTGGTTGTGGATACTAAAGGTTACTTTTACATAATATCAATCCTCAGTAAAGGACACTATAGATTTTATACAACTCTTCCTCTCCTCTTTAGTTTTCTAAGCTCAATACATATAAAAAAAAACCTCTGGATTTATCTAAATATTCACTTTAGTGTGCTCAGATAGCGTCAGTAGCAGCTATGAACAAATTATAAACAATTCCAGTTTAATATCTTAGATCTGGAGCTGGAAAAGACCTCAGAATCGACCTAGTCCAACTCCCTCACTTATATATGAGGAAAGTAAATCCTGTGCAGGTTAAATGATCTTCCCAAGGTTACACAAGTAGCATTAGAGAATTTTAAACCAGTCCATTGACTTCAGAGTACATGGATTTTCAACTATTCTACATATAAAAAATTCTCAGAAAGATATCATCTTCTTTTATCCCAACAACACAGGTAAATCTCTTTCTTCATTTTTCCCCAAATATTAAGCAAACATGAGCCTTAATACCCCAGTACTTTGGTTGACCTTCACTCATATTATAAATCATCGACAGATTTCTAGTTAAGAAAGCAATGTGAAAGATTGTAGAGGAGCCCAGATCTCTCTCACATACAGCCAAAAAATAAATGAAAAGGAGCGTGTATGTGTGTGTATGTGTATATACATATACCTATGTATGTATGTCTGTGTGTATATATATATACACATATGTGTGTGTGTGTGTGTGTGTGTGTGTGTGTGTGTAATGGAGAAAGAGAGAGGTGTGCATCAACAGAGAAGTGGAAATAAGCTTCACTATACAGTCTAGATTTTCACTAAAAGATGGTCACATGCCTCTATGTTGGGAGAGACCTACACCACGGAAGTCATGGGAAGCCCCCTAAAAGGGGCCTAAATCCTGCTCGTATTTGGAGAGGAACCACCTCCAAGGCAGCTCCAATAAATGGTCACAAAACAGGAAGCTACTTCAAATAAGGACACTACAGGTGGGTGACAAGACAGCATGAGCTCCAATAATCATGGTCCTGAAATCAGATCTCCACCTTGGGTTCTCACTGTGAAAGTATGAGACAGAACTGACACCTATATGTCACTGAACAGGGGAGAATATCTAGAGGGTTGGGGCATTGGGAATCAAATCAGTAGACAAGACCAATTCTAGAACTTGGCATTTCTACATAGGAACTTTGCAGGGCCTCAATTTCAAACATGAACCTGCATATATTTAGGACCATAGCAGAGGATGAAATAAATTAATAATTGAGGAATATACAAGGAGAAGGAGACAGGGATAGCACAAGATCACTGTCCACAGTGAACCATCAGTATCCCTAGATGTAATCTTAAGTATTGAGACAGAAGGTGAGGCTTAATAGCATCCACCAGAATGGCAAAGCCATAAAGACTATTGCAGGGACAGGGCATACTCAACCCATCCAAGAATGCTGGAGATGGAGCATGACCCTGGAATAAAATGTCAATCTAAAACCAGAGGCTAGATATATGAGTAAACAGAAAACTACGCCAAATCCAATGGATAATGAGTTAGAAGAAAAAAAGTGTAACTATATAAGGATAAACAAATCCTTAGAGGAGTGGGGGTGGGATAGAAATTGTTTATTTACAAAAACTCCAAGAGATGTGGGGAAAAATGAAGTAAAAGATTTAAAAAATAAAATTAGAATTGAAATAAGTTACCTGGAAAGAAAGGGCAGAAGGAAATAAAGAACATAATAGAAGGTAGAAAGCTCAAACAAGTAGTGGTTGCACACTTATTAGGAGGGTGGGGAAATTCATAAGACAATTACTGTGAAGACAGGAATCCTAGATCCTTTTCATTAAATGTCTTGCCCCTTTTGGCCTTGCCTTCTCAAGAGTAGAATATTAAGATAAGTAGGCAGACCAACAGACAGACAGATCTGTCTATCTATCTATCTATCTATCTATCTATCTATCTATCTATCTATCTATCATCTATCTGATAGATTCATAGATAGATATAGATATATTAATTCATTAATGGATAGATAAAATAAAATTGCAATATGATTGGTGCATGGCCTAATCCTTACTCTGTCCAGTCTGCAAATCATTCTGTCATCCTGATGGGGTCTTGTAGTGCTTATGGATTGGTAACTTTATTCATCTTTTTTTATCTCAGTCTATCCTGATGGTTTGACCTCTTTTTTTCTCATCTCCCAGAAGATAATCCTTTCCTTTTCCATCTAGCAAATTTCATTGAGATGCTACTCCAATACCTCATCCTCTCTCCTCCTAAATTCCATGAGATAAAATGCCTAGCAGTAGCAATGAGGCTGTATAATTCTTATATCATACCAAGGAAACTAGTCATGTTTGTTCTACATACCCACAAAAAGCCCATCTTGGTCAGGAGCCAATTGCTGCCCAGCTCTGCCTTCTTCACAATCTATCATCTTGTCATTTCTTCCTGCAATACATTAAGGTATCCTAACTCCACACATGATTCTATAATGTCTTCCAACCAGGGCACAACACTCTACAGTTTTGTGCAAGAGTGTTAACATCCTAGTAAATGTCCAACTAAAAGCACATTGTAGCTACTTCGAGAGCAGATAACCTACAAAGTAGAGGCTAGAATAACATCAGTTTGTGATTATCATCTGTTAGAAGGTCTGGTTCCATGACCAGAACATTTTCACACTAAAAATGCCACCAATCAGAATGTAATCTTAATCTTATTGATTCTAACTTTAGGAAAATATCAGACTTTCTGATATTGAATGTTTTGCTGCTCTATTATTTGCATTTTACTGCAACTCCCAAAGTGCATCCAGACATAGTAGATTCATCCTCCAAACAGACACTCATTGCTAAAGAAAGACCAGCTATTTTAGCAATCATATAGGTGTGACATAATTTGGAGAGAGACAGAGACAGACAGACAGACAGAGAGACCAAAAATCAATTGATATTAGCATCCGTACAAACAAAAATTATTCAACTAGACTACATTTTCCATTGTCAAAATACTACATCATGATGATGGCTAGTCAGTAGTGTTGTCACCAATTGTTGAGGCCAGTGATCTACTTAGTGAAGACAGAGATTTTTGTTGCATAGCATTGCCCATGGTCATAACCAAATTGTTTTGGAAGTGACTATTAAGACAGGTAGCATTTTTGAGGTGATTGTTACATTTGTATTGCCATTGGTGAATCATATTTTTGAAGTATACTCAAAAACTTTAGAAATAAATCTTTTACAAACTGTCAGCTTTTTCATTGTGACCCTTGAAACTCCTACCTTCCCCCAAGCATAGAATAATGTCTGTATTTCATTCTATTACATTTCAGTTGTGGCACCTTCTCCTTTTTTAGATAAATAAGCTTGTTTCATTTCATCCAACAATATACATTCACTTCATTAAAAGCTGACCAGGAAGAAGAGCTCGATATTTAAAGTTTTGACAGTTGGAAATTTTTAAAATATTCATTGCCCTTATACAAGTTTCTTAATCTTTTATCTATAAATACTGCATTAATTAGACCTTCTTTGCAATATCAGTATAGAAGAAGAATTGACAAGAGCAAAATACTGAATCCTCTGATAGACCATATTCTAACTACCTAATTTTTTAACCAATTAAACTGAAACCTTCTTTATTAATTTTCTATTCTACTTTGTGGAAATGGGCTTAATCTAGAAAAAAATGACCTAGAGATATTCAATGATAGTGTTTTAATCTATTTTGTGAGATACCAATGACTAGATTATTGGATATAAAGTTTGATGACTTTGGATAATAACTTCATTACAGACTAGGACAAAAACTTTCTATTGGTCATTACTCAGTTTTGTTGTACATACTGAACAGTCAGTAATATTTCCTTCTTTGAAGATCTTAACTGGAGAATCTCAAGTATTTGTACTGCTATCAGAATATTCAATATAATTGTATGCCTGCTCCTTTTTTATCTTAACAATCAACTAAGCCATATTTTAATTAAAATAGGTTATATATAATTGAATTAAAATGTTAAGCCGTAGGCTTGTTATGCTGTTTTGATAGAGTACAGGTGATAAAGATTACAAACACTACACTGCACCGGGCTCACAATAAAATTACAATTACTGTGCTCAGTGTCTTGACAAGCAAAAACTTAAACTAAAGGAGGTTAAGACACTGAGTAGCTTTGATGGATGCTTGCTCAAAATAAGTTTGTCTCAATGATACAAAGCCCAGGTCATTCGGATTTTTATTATATGAATGGATGGAAATTTCCTGAAGTCATGGTCAATTACTTGAGACACCAACATGTGGAAACTAGAAGCAGCAAGAAAATGGAGACGTTGATGATTAATAGAAATCTAAAGTGTCATTGTCAGTTTATGATTTACTTACTGAAATTGACAAGGTAATGTAACTCTGAAAATTTTTACAGCTGTAATTTTGATGTTACACTTTCATTAACTCAGTGTGGGAAGACCAATCAATTTTATGACAAGGGAATAGTATGTCCTCAATGTTTTGTGAGCACTTAAAAACATTGTTAATCCAATCCTGTGAATCCTATGCTGCCTGCCATTTTGTACAATGTCTAGGCACTTTTCCATTTTCTTACTGTTTCTAGTTTTCCACATGGTGGTCCCTCAAGTAATTGGCCGTGACATCATGAAATTTCTGTCCATTTGAGACAAACTTATTATGAGTAAGCATCCATCAAAACTGCTCAGTGTCTTAACATAATCCCCCACCCCCTTAGTTAAACTCTCTACTTGTCAAAACACTAAGCACAGTAATTGTAATTTACTTGAGGGTAAAAATATGATAGACTGAAATTAAAGTGAAGAACTGTGTGTTTTTATCAGGTGGATTTAACTGCACAAATTCACACATATATTATATGCAATGTGATTTATCACTTAAATAGTTGTCCCCTGACACCAGACTATGTATCTTGATTTTATTCAGTTTCATGTACTCTTTTTGGTTTAGCCACATTCTTCTTATTTCCTGTGCCTGGCACTCCAGCTTCCATCTCTGTGTCTTTGCCCAACTCTTCCCCACGCCAATAACATACTCTAAGCACATCTTTGCTTTACAGAGTTCCTATTTTTCTTAAAAGACCTATTCAATTGCTTTCTCTTTCATGAGACTTTTCCTTATAGCCCTTGATTCCTACCGGTGCCTCCTGCCACTATCTTGTTTCTATTATGTATAAGTGTGTACGTGGAAACATCTTTTTCATAAATGTGTCTCCCTTTATAGAATATAAACTCCCTGAGGGTGGAGGCTAACTCAGTTTTGTCTTTTTATCCCTATCACCTATCAGAATCCCTACACAAAGAATAGGTGTTTAATACATAATTATACATTGAAAATTGAATCAAAAAAAGACCCAAGGGCTACATAACCTTAGCAAGCAGGATTAACTAGTTTCTCATATTTCCAAATCTAGGAGTCAAAGTTTACTTTCCTGCATAAGCTATCAAGAATAACCAAAGATATCCAAGAATCCCAGAGGTCTAGCTTACTTTTCTAATATATTCAGAATGGCCACTGTAATGTTTGTTTGTTTGTTTGTTTTTTGAGATTTTCCTGGTGCAAATGTGTGAAGCAAAATCCATTTAAGACTTTGCCCTTTCAGACACTGAATGATAACACTCAGTGTTCTTTATCAAGATCACAAGAGGTGGGGGAGGTGACTAGGCAGAGCAGTCCTGCCCTGGAGTCAGGAGAACCTGAGTTCAAATCCTGTCTCAGACACTTAACACTTGCCAGCCATGTGACCTTGGGCAAATCACTTAACCCCATTAACCCCGCCTTCCCCCCTCCAAAAAGACAAAAAAATTATCACAAAGGGTATGAAATTGGGAATTGTCCTTCCATAATTTTAACAGAAGTATAAGGCTGCATTTACGTGTTGTTTGTTTGGTTTTGCTCCTGTAAGGGTTATGAAAAAAAGTTTCTTAATCAAACTTGGTTGCATTATTAAGCAGTTAATCAATGTTTAGCTGAAGGATCAAACACACCCCTAGTGACCTTTAAAAAACAAATTAGAAAGCTCTGAAGGGTGATATAAGCATCATGCCCAGGGAGCCCAGAACAGTCTGTCTAACAGAGATGACAGATCCAGGCAGAATATATGCATATGAACACCTCAAGAAAAAAAGAAAATCTGGGCCTTGCAGTGATAGAGGTGGAAGGAACCTTCCCTATGTGTTTTCCCTATGTCTATGACTCACTACTAGACTATTCTTTGTATGTACCCTTTCTTCCCCACGGCATGTGATCACTAATCTCAACCATAAAGGATAAGAATAATACCAACCTCCCAGAGCTGTTGTGAGGATAAAATGAGATAATATTAATAAAGTGCTTAGCACAATGCCTGGCACATAGTTGGCACCATATAAATACTAGGTTTTTATTATTATTATTCATGGAGGACTGTATTCTGGGTCTATCAGAGGAATATTTTGTTGCTACTATTCATATTACATCATTTTAGTATGTGCTTTATTTTCTTTAGAGCTATGTGTGTCAACTGTTTAACTACTAAACGTGAATATGCTTAAGTGAGTGCTTGTGAACTCTAGTTTTTGAAAGGCAGACCTACAACATAATCACAGGAACTTGACCTGAGAGTGTGCATTGAATAAGTGGTGTTTGTGAGCCCAGAAGAGGTTGTTACATTCTGGAAACTCATTCAGAAAATCTTCTTATTGGATTCCCTAGGCTGGCAGTATACTTTCAAGAAAAAAATGTAACTTGTTTTTTCTATTCTTTTGTTTTCAACTGTAATTAGAGAGTTTTCTGATGTATTTCCTTTATAAGTCAGGCCAGTAGTTTTGAAATAACTTTTTTTTGGTGGTTGAATACTTAAACACTGATAGCAATTTTATTTCTTTGGTCTATATGAATATGGAAACTGATATGAGCGAGATGGCTGCTGAATCATCGCAATAATGACGCCTAACAATGAACCTATGCTAACAGAGAGTTTAAAAAACATCCCATGGCTCAAGACAGTGGCGTCAAACTCAGTTAGTTATACATCTCTGTAAGCTTCATTTGAACTTTAAAAAACCCCACAAATTAACTTTATCCATTTCTCATTTCTATTTGTTTAGTTAAACATTTCTCTATTATATTTAATCTAGACTTCCTTTTTCATATGCAGAGTATCTTATACTTTGCTTAGAATATAATGTATGTAGAATAGTTTATTGAAATTAGTTTAGTTGTGTATATATACTTGAAATCTTATCCATAAAATAGAAATGTCCACAAAAGAGAATGCCTATGTTACAAACAATGCAAGAATAGAGTAGCACTATGTGGCCGCTCCTCAGTCCAGTTTACCTCATTTCCACTCATATGAGTTATGTATTACTCATCTGAATGTGGAATACTTTAAAGATAAGTATAGGAATAGCAAATTCAAGTTCCTGCCCCAGCCTTTATAGTTTAGTAGTTTGAGTTCAGTAGGGCTTATATATGGCTCTTTCCTTGGTCCACTACTCAAGGGACTGTGTGTCTCAGATTTGACTGTAGTGTGTGTGTGTGTGTGTGTGTGTGTGTGTGTGTGTGTGTGTGTGTGTGTGTGCGTGTGTGTGTTGGGGGGAGGGGATATACTGTAAAAAACTACATACTCCCTAAAAATGTCAAAATCAAGTAAAATCAGCAAATGTGATTTTTGTTTGTTTTAAATAACAGTACAAAAAGTAAAATATCTTAGGCAATACAGGGGGATAATAATTGTGATATGGTATGATGCAATAGAATCAAAGGCCTTTTGAGTTCTGGCTCTATCATTTTACTGCTTCTGTGACCTTGGGAAAGTCATTTAATATCTCTAATCTTCAGTAGTAAAATAAAAAAGTTTGAACTCGAAATATAAGGTCCTTCAAGTTCTATAAATCATGGTGCTATAACACAGAGCCTCTGTCATTGAAGATCTTACAAAATAGTTGGGGAAAGATTAAGGCATGTACATTTGAATAATTAAACAATAGTGTATAGTTGAAATAAAAGTTCAAAATGACAGTAAATGCCAAAAAGTAGCTTTATCAACTGTTAAATTAAAGTTATAGAAAACAAAAAGGAATTTGAGAAAAGATATCCTATCAAACTGGGGTGCTCAGGAAATGCACTATGGAGGAGCCGGGGTTTCACAGGTTCATGAAAAAATAAGGGTAGGCTTCGGATAAGGGACAAGGAAGGGAAGGACATATGAGTAGAACTGATTATTTGCAAAAATATATATTCTGAAGAAGGGAGGGGAACCTATATTGTCTTTATTGTGTGGGTGAGGAAAATAAAGGGAAGGACATTCAAGGAGCCATCCCAAAGTCATTTAACAAATATATGATGGAGCTCAAACTAGAACTCAGATGTTGTACTGCCCAGTATAGGAATATGTACTCTTTATTGCATTGAAAATCAGGAAGTCAACTAAATGACTGGTTTGGGGTGTTTTGTTTTGTTTTTTTAACTGAGGATTGTTACTAAATCAGGTTACTTCTTTACTGTACCTACATACTTGATTTTTTCGTAAATGTAAGCCTTTTTTTCCTTTTTTTATTTTCTTTTTCTTTTTTCTAAATTTCTTCTCATTAATTTTGGACTATTATTCAATCTTTTCTCTTAAGAATTTTAAAATATTTCTTTTGTCATCTAATATCTTGGCTATCTTGTCCCATCTGAAAACTTGGTCAGTGTGCCTTCTGCCTTCATATGAATTATTTATTAAAGTTTTTAACAGTAAAGCATCATAGAGCTCCAGAGAACACCACTGGAGACCCACCTTTGGTTGACACTGATCCATTTATTTCAGCAATCTCTCTATATTGTAGTGCACATTTCTATAACTTTACTCAACTGTTTATTCATTATCCTGTATTCTGTCTCATCTACAAAGATTATCATAAAAGGCTCTGTCAAATAGCCAAATGCTTGTTGAATAAGTGGATGAATTAAAATTACTTCCTAACATTAAATTTCCTTAAAAGGTTCATGGAAAGATGTGATTTTGTTGTTTGGAAGGGAGAAATGAAGTGATAAGTTTAAATCTAAATATCAGTGGCATTTTTGATTTCTATTTTTTTTGGAATTTATTCAGAACCATATAGCATTTCCTTTCAAATTAAGTACCCAGTTTGAAATAGTGTGAGATTCTAATATTTAATACTATTTTCATGTGAACATAAATGAAATTTCTCCATTAAGCATAATTAAAAGCAATATATTAGATTTTTTTATTCTATTGGATAGAGTGAATCTTATTTTTTAAAAGTTAAATTTAAAAGCTCTCCAAACTCCATATTTTTCTTTTCAGTGATCAAATTGTTCAAGTGATCTTATCAGTGCTTGTTTCCAATTTATTTTAGGAAGCAAGATCCTATGTGGGACTTGATAATTTACAGGAGGCTAAGAGCAAGGATGGCCTTTTGTTAGCCAGTCTTAAATATTACAAATGAGCCTGTCAGCTCCATGTCATTAAGTTATAGATCAGGAATTTTGGCTGGGCTTAATGGAGATAACTTGAGCAGGGAGCAAGCTGCATCATGTTATGAGATTCTGCCTCTATTGTACTACTGATTACTATCAAGAAAAATCTCACATGATAATATTATGAGTGTTGAATATAATTCCTAATTGTTAAATTCTTTCACTCCAATATTAATTAGATAATGACTAATGATAAAGCAGGAATAGTTATTACATAATACAGCACCAATTTAAGAAACAATCCTCACAGGATTTAAAATTGCCAACCATTCTATTCTGTTCTCAATGGGAAAGACACAAGCTTTGTTTTCACACTTTTCCTGCCATAACACGTTGTGCTTAGCAGTAATGATTTGGAGAATAATTTGAAAGTCTATTTCTGAGGGCATTTTAGCTTTACAAATGGAAAGCCCAGGCATTTATGGCAGGAGGGGTGAGTGTTTTGAGGGGAGCAAGGTGGTGCAAGTATCTCTTTAATAACAGTTATGTGTATCTCCTAGCCTTGGTATTAAATTAATTTTAAAATTTAGAGGGTTTTTTTGGTTTCTTTTCCAGACTTTATAGATGTAACAGTGCAAAGACAATAGGGAGTAATGGAAAGAACATTGAATATGAATTAAGGAGAACTTGGCTCAAATCAAGACTCCACCCCTTAATAACAATACTATTGGAGTATGTCACCTAACCTCTTTGTGGATCCATTTCTTCATTATTAAAACAAAAGAGTCATAACCTCCAGGTCTTTTACAGCACTAAACCAATTAACCTGTGATGCCTAGCAGACCTTCTCTTGCTCAGTTGTTTCAGTCATGCCTGATATTTCCTGACCCCATTTGGGGTTATGTTGGCAAAGATACTGGAGTAGTTTGCCATTTCCATCTCCATCTCATTTTACAAATGAGGAAACTGAGGCAAACAAGATTAAGTGACTTGCCTGAGGTCCCACAGCTAGAAAGTCTGGATTTGAACTCAAGGAGATGAGTCTTCCTGACTACAGGCCCAGCACTCTATCCATTGCACCACTTGAAAGCCCCTCAAGTATTGCCCAACTCCTTCCTTAGAAACTATCCCAAGGACTAGAGTTTAGCTTCAAATGATCATCAAATCAAAACTGTAATGGTCCTCAGAATGATACACTACTACTTATAGAATTCTATAACTCTATAGTTAAAGTTATATAAAATGATTTTAACACTAGATATATTTTTCCAATTTATTTTCACTGCAATACCTAAAGAATGCAGTCAACAATCTTTAAGATAGGATTCTGAAGGACAGCTAGGTGGCACAGTGAATAGAGCACCAGCTCTGGAGTCAGGAGGACCTGAGTTCAAAATCAGCCTCAGACACTTGACACACTGACTAGCCATGTGACTTTAGGCAAGTAACTTAACATCAATTGCCCTCCACAAAGCAAAAATTAAAAAAGATAGGATTCTGGGAAGGTGGTCAAGTAGGTCAGAAAATTTTAAGCTCTCAAGATTTTCCTCTACAGAAGAGATAAAATACCTCCTGGGGTGAATATAGAGCTGAGAAAACAAATAAGAGAAGGGGAAGAACAGAGAGCCTCTTTGGACAATTGGGGAAGACCTGAAGAAAAATGCCAGGACTAGATTTCTTCCCTGTGAAGAGAAAACACCTCCAGGCTAGGGTCCCCTTTAACAACAAGCCTCAACTACTTAAACAACAAACTGCAAGCACTGGGGTTAGTTGGGTTGGGGGGCTGCCTAGGCCACTTCACAGGAAATTTTATGCCCAGGACAATGAGAGGAGTTGGGTGTCTGACCTGGAGAACAAGGAAACCTCTGCTGAAAAGGACCACCAAACCCAGCTTGCCACAGTGTAGTATCAAGCACCCTAGCATACCTAGGGTGGCTGCCAACACAGGTTCTTAGATCTGCTTCTCCAAAGGAAAGCAACTCAAAAATGGGTTAACAATCTTACTTTAATCAATCAAACATTCATCATTTTACCTAGTTCAGTGGAAAAAGTCAGCAGCCTGAATTTCAAAGAATACAAACAGAAGTTAAAAGCAGACAGAGAAACAGATCAGACAGGGCTTCCAACTTTCTGACCACTACATCCATACCTTGTCAGTTACCAGAGAGGGAAGCACCAACATCTGGGTTTTCAAAGCCAGGGGGCCTGATGGCTGCCCAGAGTCTCATCTGGCCACATATCACAACTCTGCCCAAAGTGAGCCCCACAGCAAAACCTTACGTCAGGGTATACATATATAGACTTCTCCTGGGTCAGAGATCATCACAGCCCTGGTGACCCACTGCCCAATCACAAAGTAACAAGGAGTGGGCATTCTTGAAAATCAAGCCTCCTGCCACAGGATCCAGGTGACCATATTCAGCCCATTAGATGGCAGAGCATATTCTCAAATCAGGAAAAGTTCTCAGAGCCACCAAAGCCTATCAAAGGGCCTAGGGGCAGGGAAGATCTTCAGATTATCATTCCCATAACACACAGAGAGTGGTGGGGTAGAGAAGGAGCCAGCACAGAAGTGAGGAGACTCCACTGGCTGTAGCCACTTACAGGAGGCTGGAGGTCTTGTCTGGAGTTGAAGATAAGAAGGGAGAGAGGGGAGAGCTAAAAAGGATCAGAGGCCAGAGGTGTGATCCTCCATACCCCAGGACAAGAGGTGATTATAAAAACTGAATTATTACCAAAAAAAGAAGCACAGACAAAGGAGAAAAAATTCAATCATAGAGAGCTACTCTGGGAATACAGAAAACTGGTGTTCATCTTCAGAAGAGAACACTGAAGTAAAGAAACCTTCTTGTAAAGCCTAGCACCAGCAGCTTTCCAGAGGACTGATGCTGGAACAGCTTCAAAGTTCTGATTAGAAATCAAAGTCCAGCATTCACAATGCTATAACTTAACAACTTATCACTAAAGTGGTCACATAGTTTTAAGCAAAAGATAACATTCATTTAGTAACACAATCATGTAGTAAGTCCCTAATCCAAACATCCTGAAGGAGGCAAGCCTCCTTAATTGACACAAAATATAAAGGTCAACATTCTCCAGTCCCAGGTCACATTGTCTTAATCTCTTCAATAAAAAAAACTTTTCTTTCTTCTTAATTGGAGAAGTCCTTAACTCAATCATCTAAGTATAAAGGTCAGAGCTTTCCACCCTTAGTACACAGTAAGTCATGATTTTCTCAGTTTGCATTAAATACCCAAGGAGAGGTCTTTTCATCTTAACTCTAGGCAGGCTCTCAGCTTTCATGGTTTCTCTTCCATGGTCCTAGCTCCTGCTCAAATCTATCCAACTGCCACCTGGGTTCAAAGGCAAAAGTATATCAGTTCTTTGCCCAGCTTCTTTTGCAGTTCCTGTTCCATATTGAAGCTCACAGTGTCTGGTTGACTTCAAGTCCTTCACAGGAAGACAAAGTTTAATAAAGCCACATTGCCAGCATCCTCATGAATTTACTTTCTGCCTGTGAAATCAACATAGACCCAACAAGGTCTGAGGAATTAACACAAATTATCAGTATAGTCCCAGTATTATAACCACCATTTTGTGAACATCCCCCATCCCTCCCTTGGCAGGCAAGTTCACCTAGGAGACTTGCCCAAAATAAAGACCACCTAGGTGACCTGCCCAAACCTGCCACCTGGAACCCTTAGACCCCCTTCATGGTTACTTGGGGACTTTCCAGTTGGGCAACAAAAGGTTGTTAGTCAAGAACTGATTGCTACCTTTTGGCTTCTGTATTTTCCCCTTTCTAATAATAACTGTCAAGTTGTGGTTTCCCCTTGGTAACAGTTTATGTTGTGTCTTTTCACAGGGCTGCCTGATTTGGGTATGTGACCCCTGGTGGTTGCCAGCTTCATTAAACTCCATTTAAAATGATTAAAGGGTCTCACTCACTGATTTCTTGGCACAACACCAGGACCTCTGAAAAGTCATCAAGACCCTCCTCCAGGATTTCTGTAAACATACCCAAAAAATCATCTTTCAGGGCTTCTGAACCAGCAGCAAGGTCCCAGGGCTTCTGTAACAACAGCGCTGTCCTCTATCAGCAGATGAATCTGACAACATAACGTTAAAGTACCAACACCACAGCCATGCCTCCTCCCAGTTTTCCTCTCTTCTCATTTCTCAGTTCTTTTCAATTCTCAGTTCTCATTTCTCAGTTCTTCTCAGTTCTCAGTTCAGTTCTCAGTTCTCTTCTCTATCTCCAGCAGTAACAGCCCAGCCTCCAGAAGCTTGCTCCCAGCATTTCTGGTCTCTCTCAACTTGGGCTTTTCCTTATATACAGTATTAGCACCTCCCTGTCCTGCCCCTTACTGGTAAGTCAGTAAGTCCATCCCACTGTGGAACTCACAAGTTCTGGGTCTTAATACTTGACCCCATCACGAACTTGGAACAAGGTGCTAAGTACCTGTTTGATTGCAAATACCAGGGGCAGGAAAGATCTTCAGATTCCCATTACCATTACACCTCTTCTACCCCCAAAGAGTAATGTTAAATGGTCACCTGTCCAAAATTAATTCATTGAAGAACTTTTTAAAAAAAGACTTTAAAGATCAAATGAAAGAGATTGAAGAAGAAAAACAAGAATGTCAAACAATTAGAAAAGGAGATCCAGAATTTTAAGGGAAAAAAATCACTCTATGAAAATCAGAATTGGGCAAAAGGATGCCAGCAAAGATATAAGAGATGAAGAAATTTAAACACACACACACACACACACACACACACATACGCACACACACACACAGAGAAAGAAAATAAAGATGAGAATGTGAAACATCTTGTAAAAAAAAACAGATATAGAGAACATATCAAGAAGAGAAAACATAAGAATAATTAGGCTACCTGAAAGTTCTGATCAAAAAAGGAAGCTTGATACAATAATACAGGAAATAAAGAAAATCTCCTGAAGCATTAGAATAAGAATGGAAAGTAGACATAGAAAATAAATCCACCCATCAGCAAGTTCATAATTGTGTCAATTATTAAGACCCAGAACTTGTGAATCTCACTGTGGGATGAACTTACTGACATAACAGGAAGGGGAAGGACAGGGAGGAGCTAACACTTTATATAAAGAAAAGCCCAAGCTGAGAGAGGCCAATACTGCTGGGAGAAAGCCTCTGGAGGCTGGGCTGCTACTGCTGGAGAGAGAGGAGAACTGAGAACTGAACTGAGAAGAATGGAGAAGAGAAATAAGAACTGAGGACTGAACTGAGAAAGAACTGAGAAATGAAAAGAGAGGAAAACTGGGAGGAGGCATGGTTGTGGTGTTGGTACTCTGTCTGTTTTGATGTTAATTTGTCAGATTTGTAAGCTGTTAGAGGACAGTGCTGTTGTTACAGAAGCCCTAGGGCATTGCTCCTAGTTCAAAAGCCCTGAAAGAGGATTTTCTTTTTGTATGTTTACAGAAATCCTGGAGGAGGGTCCTGCTCAAGATTTTAGAGGCCCTGGGACTATACTGATGATTTGTGTTGAGTTCTCAGACCTTGTTGGTGGGTCTGAGATGATTTCACAGGCAGAAAGTGAATTGATGAGGATGCTAGCAATGTTAATGAATGTTATTGTGGCTTTGTTAAGTGTTCTCTTCCCAGCAACAGAAACTGAAAAACTTGAGGTGGACCAGGTTCTGTGAATTTCAATGTGGAATGTTAACTGGATAAGTAACTAAATAAGAAGCTGGACAAAGAACTGAGAATTGTCTGTCTTCAAACCCAGGTAACAGTGGGAAAGATTAGGGCAGGAGCTGGGATCATGGAAGAGGAATCATGGAAGCTAAGAACCTGACTCAAGTCAAGATGAAAAGATCTCTCCTTGGGTATTCATTGCAAACTGAGAAGATCATAATTTATTAGGGGTGGAGAATTTGACCTTTACCATTAGATGACTGAGTTAAGGACTTAGTAATTAAGGATGATTAGAAACGAATCTCCTTTTAAGAAGAAAGAAGACTTTTATTTTTTAAAACCCTTCTTAAGGTCCTCTATAGCCTGTAACCCACTCATATTTTCATTTGGGGCTTTTGGTGCAGGAGTTCTGACCTCACAGACCTACTCCTGTTCCATGCTTCAATCCTCTTTGCCCCCAAAATAGGAGTCTAATGTTGCATTTTCTGTTTATTTTGTTTCCTATGCTTAGGCATGTTGCCACTCACTTTCTTAAAATTTTGGGCTTGTTGCCACAGTAGGACTCTGCCACCAGATGGGGGAGCTTCCATCTCAAACATTAGGGTCTTCTCAACTTCTGGAGGTACTAGTTGGGTGGCCTCTGTAAAGCCTCCACCCACTCTGGCAAATTAGATACCCACCCCAGACCTCCCCCCCCAGACCACAATCCAGACCCAAGAAGGTTAAAGCAAGAGTGATTAACCCCCAGATTGATTGCTGGATCTCCCTACAGTTAGCAGGCCAGGAGCTGAAGCTGCCACTGAAGCTGCAAAATGGCTTCTGTGCTGCAGCTCCTCAGCCATGTCTTGCCCCCAGGGGAAGAAGCCGACACGTTCCCCAAATACTGGTCCCAAAGTCCGTAGGGCACTAACCTCTCACATTGTCCTAGGCATATCTGTGTTGATAATTCTGGAATCACCACAGCTGCTGGTGTTCTGGGGTTCCTCCAGCCAGCTGCTGGCCAGGCCGCCCTGGGGCTAAAACCATAGCTCACTTGGGCCTGGGCTCATCTCCCAGAGCATTGAGCTCGGCTCCCAGAGCATTGCGCTGTGCTGCGCAAGGCTGCTGGGCTGTCCTTGGTGGAAGGTTAGCTTCTCTGTGTTGTTCTGTGGGTGTTGGAGCTCCAGAAGTTGTTCAAAGTCCACCTTTTACATTGTTTGGAAGTGGTGTGGGGGAGAGCACCTTGGAAGTGCTGTTTCTACTCTGCCATCTTGGCTCCACCCCCGAAAGAAGACTTTTTGAATGAAGAAATTAAGACAATGTGACCTAGGTGTGGAAAACTTTTGACCAATGTACTTTTTGTCGATTAATCCTTAAGAATGATAGAGTTGGGGCAGCTAGGTGGTGCAGTGAGAAAGAGTGCCAGCCCCAGAGTCAGGAGGACCCAGAATTGGTTCCAACCTCAGAAAATTAGCACCCACACAATAATAACTAGCTGTGTAATCTTGAGCAAGTTACTTAACTCTAATTGCTTAAAAAATAAAAAAATAATAAAATTTAAAAAATAATGAGAGTTACTAAATGAATATACTTTGTTTAAAACTATATGGTCCCTTAGGTGAAAACTATGTGGCCTCTTTAGTGATAAGTTTGTAAGCCATAACATTGTAATTGCTATATTTTAATTTCCATGGATGTTTTGCCTTAATTGATTACTGAATAAAGAGTTCATTATACTGTGTAATCAGAATCTTGAAAGGTGTTAACAGCAGCAGTCCTCTGGAAAGCTTCTTGTGCTTGGCTTTACATTACCACAATTAGAATCACATAAGCTCTACGTCAGTGACATTAATAAGCATGGGTCTTAGAACAGTACTTATAGCAGAGCAAAAGAACTGGGCCTCCAGCTGAAAATATTTTACCCTCCAAAGCAAAGCATGATTCTGAATAGAAAAAAATAATGGACATTTGATGAACAGTCAGTCTTTCAGGACACTGATAAAAAAAAACCAACCCTGAACTCAGCAGATGATTTCACATACAAGAGCCAAAGGAAATATAAGATACATACCAATGACCAATGACAAAGGAACTAAACTAAGGATAGAATGTTTACTTGTATATATGGAGAATGTAAAACCTATGTCTAGAATTGTTATTAGTAATTAGGTGGTTTATAAGAAAGATTGGGGTGTACCTGGGTATGATGTGACTTTCAAAAGTAAAACCACTCAAGCAAGAGCAGCTAAAAGAGTAATTATCTTATATAAATGAGGTGCAAGAGGAAGAACCAATACAAAGAAATTAGATGGGGGAGGGGGAGAAAGAGCTATTCTAGACAACTATTTTCATTAGGAATGGGCTTGATGGGGAAATACATATACATCTAGAAGAGTATAAAAGGCTTCTAAATTTAAAAAGAAATAAAACTCTAAGGGAATAGGGATGGGGAATGGATAAAGGAGAGATCTTTAGAGAGGAGGAGGAGGGAAGAGGTTAAAAGTATAGAAAGGTGTTTAGATTTAGGGGAATGAGAGTATAAAGGTGGGAGCTTTAGAGGGAAAGAGGACAGAATAGGTCAAAGGGGTGTACAAAAGGGTGTTCAGATTTAGGAGAAAGGGAGGATGAGGGAGGGATTGCAGGAGAGGGGCTAAGTGAAGTTATATGAGGGCAAAGTCATAGGTAGATGTAAAGTGGAGGAGTTAGGAAAGATAAGAAAAAAGAGGCATGCACAAACATAAAAACAAGATTAGCAGTAGAATCTCATGGAAAGTATATGTTTATATATGTATTCATGTGTACATATGTGTATATATGTATTACTTAAATATAAATATTTCCATTTTCAATTGTAGCCTTGGGTTGGTGGGTAGGGGGAAGCAAGGGGGGGAAAAGAACAAAGTAAAAAGTATACAGCAGAGAACGAAAGAAAATCTACAAGGAAGCAAAGAAAAGATGGACAGCTTTCAACATAAAGCAAAGTATTTAATATATAGGCTTTCTTGAAATGATAAGTTTCTGAACCCTCTTTTGTGCTCTGGTGAGCACATGACATGATTTTTTTTTCTTTTCTTACTTTATATTTAAGTTTATTTTTTCTTTTCTTATTATGTATTCAAGTTTTAGTATTTGCCCAAAATTTGAAAAACTTTTTTAAAGAGTTGCTATTAAGAAAAAAATATTATCCTATGTTTCATTTGGTGATGAGTCTCTCCAAACTTACCCATGTACTTCCAAGCTTGAATAGATTCATCTTTTGAATAACATAGTTTATCACTAATTTCATGCTTGGAAATTTCTTATTTTCTAAGGCCATAAAAAAGAAAAGTTTGATCCATCAGGACAACTCTCTTTTCACCCTTAAATTTTCTCTTCTCTAGGATATGCATCAATATATTCTTCAGTGAATATTCCTGTTAAATGATCTCACAGTCCATCTTAGACTCTCTCTTCTATAGTATCTCCAGTCAAAGAATACCCTTATTAAAATGTGTCAAACAGATCAGAACATATAAGTCCAATTACGCTCTAAACATGGAATAGTACAGTAGGGTTATTGGTTCCCAGATCCTGGACACTATCCTTCCCTTAATACAGCCTAAGATAGAAATGCCTTTTTTCAGTTAGGATATTACTTTTTACTGCCCTAAACCACTAAAAACCAAATATCCTCTTTCTTCTGAAAAGAGTCAAAGTATGCACTTAGTACAGTTCCTAGCACATAGTAGGCTCTTAATAAATGCTTATTGGTTTATTGAGGTATGGATAAAAGACAAATTATGTGACTCTTAACCCTCAAGTTTTGTTTCTTCTTGAATAACTTAATCTTCACCATTTAAGTAATGGAATTCAATTATCTGAAAGTAAATGTTCCCATTATTTGTAAAATTATAAAATATGGTTTGTTTTAAAGTGAAGCTCACCAGTGAAAAATAGAAGAAAAGATAGTAATTAATTATGTAAGGAATATACATTTGAAATAGTATGTTGCATGCACACAGATCTTCTATAGATATAATTGGGTTGGTCATCTGGCAAAAACAAGGAATGACAGATGGATAAAGTGTCACATTAGTGACATCACAGTTTGGAATAAGTAAAGATCCACAGAGGAAAAGCTTATCCAGAATGGTGGATAGACCACCTATAAGGGATTTTGGGGAGGATATGGACAAAGGGCATAAAGGATGGGCTGTAATGGGTGGATTTTGATATTCATCATTGGAGGGAATTCCTATATCTATTAAATCACAGAACCAAGGATATTGGGGGTGTTAGCCAAATTAAGAGGGTTTCTGTTCTGCCTTGCTGAGATTATATCTTGATTATTGTTTTCATTCTGACCATCATATTTTAGCAAGGACATTGACAAGCTGGAATATCTCCTAAAGATAATGAACTTAGAACAAAGAAAGTGAAATTCAATTATGTTAGACCTTTCTAAAATTTATATTTGTCCAAAAGTGGAATGAACTCAGGAGTTAATGAATTCTCCTCCCTGGAGATTTTCAAGCAGAGAATGGTTGACCAGTTGTTCAATATGTTACAGAGGTAATTTTGTGAAGGTTAAGGTAAAAGTTAGAATAGATGAACTCAGAGGTACCTTCCAATTATGGAATTCTGTGATGGTCAGATTCTGTGGTATTGAATGTCTTACTGCCTTATAGTATCATTCATTGAAGGGTTCCCAGTATTAAAGAGATTGACTTCCACAACAGTAAAGAAATTGGAATTAGGGGTGGCTAGGTGGTGAAGTGAGTAAGAGCTCTGGCCCCGAGTTGGGATGATCTGGGATTTGTCATGGCCTCAGAAAATGAGCACCCACACATAAATAATGACCGGCCGTGTGACCTTGAGCAAGTTACTTAATCCCAACTGCTTAAAAAAAGAGAGAGATTGGAATTACTGAAAGCACCCTGTGATTTCCTAAATAATATCCATCTGGAATGTCTCAATTTTGGGCCTAATCCATTGATTATCTGTACCATTTCTCCATGATGCCCAAATTAATGGATAATTTGATGCTTTCTTATCCATGTTTCATTGTGAGCAATTTTGTTTTTCATATCTTCTACTTTTCTGTTGTTAATGGCTACATTAAACTTTATGTCATTGCTATGTATTTCACTGATATAACTACAAATCATTCTAAGACTAGCACAATTAGTACAATGTGAAGGCTCAATACACCTACACCAAGTGAGCAATTGATTACTCATAAAGGAATCTGCATTGTATAATATTGAGTTTTAACTGTATTAGTGTTAGAAAATTAAATTTATTTCATTTATTTTAGGGATAATAAGCAAGTTGTATTTGTAATCCATGAATATATGAAGACCCTCTTACACAGGATATCATAAGATTGGCATCCAGACAGATTTCAGGGGTAGGCAATGTTTAATTAGTCCACAGCTAATAATTTATAGCTATAATACAGAGAGATCCACAAGAGGTCAGACAGGATAGCATGATAATAAGGAGAGCTGAATTCACAGAACTTAGGGTGCTGGCACAGAAATCCTGGAAAATTTTTGTTGACTATAGTGATGAAAAATACAAGTGCCATAGGAGAAAAATAAAAGTAGCATTTGGCAAGCTAAACTGGAAAACACAACTCTAGATCATTGAGGCACATTGAGCGACAAAGTATACTATTCCCTGGACTCTTTTTGACAGGATACGCTAGTCATGCAGAATCCATCCTCACAAAAGGGCTATAGTACATTGCTGTTGTAATGTGTAGTCTAACAGCTCCATTTGACTACCTTTGTGAAAAAATAAAGTTTTTCATAATTAACAAACAATAATCACAATGTGATCATCTATTCTCAAAGTCTTTAATCACTTTTGAAATTGGAAAGATGTGGTCCATCATGGAATTGCAGTGAGGAATTGCAAAGAGATATCATCAAGGAAATTAGTATAGAGTAGGACTAGAGGAACTCCACTAGTCAAGCTGCAAACTTTTCTTGAGTTGTCTTTATACGGGATAATTATGTTACCTGGCTCCAGATGGTCACAGGGCCTAAAGAGTAAGTTTCTGAGAAAATAAATTCATATTATAGATAGGATAGTCTCTACAGCTAAAGGAAAGTTTACAGATTATTTAATCCTACTTCTATCCCTGTTTAATAGATAAGAAAAGATGAAGGGACTTAGTCATGACCACACAGATAATAGATGATCAATAATCTGAACCTTTTCAAATTCAATAATCCTTCAAATATTATATATAAACATATATACACATACATATATGTATGTATATATAGTCATCTAACATATCATGCATTACATATCATATAGTTATACTAATATATTATAATTTATTCATTTAAAATATAGTTAATTATTATAATGTGCAAGGAAGTCAGTCAATAAATATGTCTCAAGAATTTACTCTATACCAGGCATTGTGTTAAGTACTGGGAATACAAAGAATGATAAAAGACAATGCCTGCTCTCAAGGAGCTCTCAATCTAATGACCTGTCATTAGATTCTGGAAGACTTGACTGCAAATTTAGCCTCAGCCATTTAGTAGCTTTTTAGTCACTTAACTCCCATTTGCCTCAGTTTCCTTAACTGTAAAATAAGAATGATGATAATAGCGCCTACCTCCCAAGGCTGCTGTTAAGATAAAGGGAGACCATATTTATAAAGTGCTTAGGCTAGTACTTAATAAATGATGTTTTTTCCTTCCTTCTAATGGGAGAGACAATATGCAAACCCTGATGTACAATCAAGCCACACACAGGATAAATTAGAAATAGTCAACAGAGGGAAGGCACCTGCTGCGCAGAATACAATGATAAATAAAATATAGTCATTGGCCTCAAAGAGTGTACAAATTTAGTAGAAGAGGTAAGACATATACACAAATAACTGGAGTACGTAGCAACTTGAGATAGTAGTATAAAGTAACAAAAACATTAAGATGAGGTAGCAGTGCCTTCCAATAGAGAAAGGGGAGGGAAAGAATAGCATATGGGGGTGGAGATGGTAGAGGGGCCAATAACTAGAAGATAGGTAGGATTTCAACAGAAAGAAATGATCAGATGACAGAGGAAACAGGAAATTTAGACCCAGTGACAGGAAAGAAAAACATACATTCAGAGAATGGTAAGTACTGCCACAGACCAGCTGCATAAATTTGGCCAATTAATTCACAACCCTGGTTATAAATTTCCTCTTTTGCAAATCAAGGGATTTGGACTGTATGTTCTTCCAACTCTGACTTTCTGATTCTATGAAAATAAAATGAGGGCTGATGGGAAGATTTTAATTTGCATGTTAGCTAGAGTTGAGTTGAGGTAAAATTGTAGGCTTACAATGCATTGGAAATGTCTCAAGAGTAAAATCCAGAAACAATTATCTATGTAGGTCTGTGTTAACTTAAAAGTGGAATTACTGTGATTGATTTAAACATGAGAAAAATTAACGCGTCACTTTAGAATCCCTTGGTGAGGTTTGTAAAGTTTATGTGGGCAAAAATAATGGCATTATTATTCAAAAGAAATGAGATGGAGTGAGAAGAGCACTGATCTGGTAGTCAGGACACTAAAGGTCTTGTCCCATTTCTACTAATTAGTTGCTGTGTGACCTATGAAAATCATTTAAACATTCTCGGTTTCAATTTCCTTATATTTAACATGATGAAATTGAGCTAGATGATCTCTAAAGGTTTTTGTTGTTGCCTTTTGGTTTGTTTGGGGGGAGTTTTGCAGTTCTAAGTGTTTAGGGCACTAAATGCCTAGCTATCGCAAAGACTGGAAGAATACATTGAAGTGACAAGCAATATAACCTTGTGTTGCATAGCCAGAACCAATTCAAGGTACAATTTCGCAAAAGGAATTTCCCTATCACGTTTCCTTTTTTCTCTTCTGAAATTTCTATCTCATGATGATATAATCATGCCCCATTTGCCCAATCTTCAAACCTGTTCTTTCTATTAGCTTTCTTTAGGAGCACTTTGTTTAGGTACATCTCCTGCCTGCCTTACACAGATTTGTTAGAAAATAAGAGAAAGTAAATAGTGACTATTACAACAAAGATTCCTGAGCCTTGGGCTGATTTCTAAGAAATTAAAAGGACTCTTAGTGATTAACTGAATTACATACAACAGCATTCTGCTTTTCTGAGCAAAAAACTATTTGAAGGTAGATTCAAAATGCTAAATATGTGTCCTTTCCAATATAAATTATGTTTGTTTCATTGAGTTTTTTTTCTTTTTTAAGTGCAAAAATAAAAGCTGCAAAATTCTCATGTCAGTAAAGGTTTTAGAACCTTTCCTGACCATGTGAAAGTCAAAGTTAATGTCTTCTGGGATTATTTATCCAGTGAAAATGGCCCAGGCATCAATACTAATAAGGATGAAAATAAATCTATATCATCTGAATGCATAAAATGTAAGTAATGGCTAGCAAAATGTCAGTGACATATAAGGGGGCCTAATGGATCTATAAAAGGAAGATGCCTGGCATTGTCTTAAGTACCAGCATTCAAAAGGAACTTCATTAGAAGAAAAAATAAATAAAAATAAAAACAGAATATTATCTTATATAACAGAAAGATAGTGGTAGTCTTATCGATTGATATGTTTGTGCAAGTAGGCACTTTTCCAAGACCCCTGGATATCTTTTCAAATTTTAAAAACTAATTAAGACAACATGACATATTTGTCAACTACAAGATATTGTTCCCTAAAGCAGGATAAATTGTCACCATTAAAATTCAGATTCTTCTGGGAGAAAAATGTCTAAAGAATGTGGTACTTTTACATTTCAGAACAATAACATTTTGGATGTCATAAGACTTGATTAATGTTTCTATTATAGTCTATAATTACAATATTTCAAAATAGGTCAAAATGACTGAAGCAGGATTGAACATGATCAGAATATTTGGTAGCTCTGAGTTACTATGGCTGGTGAGAACAGTCTTATAAACCTTAAAGAATGTTATTTCCACATTCTCAGAAATAGTATGGACTGACTCTAGCAATATATATTACACAAAACTTTCTGCAGTATTGCCTAAGTAATTCTACCTTTCAAAATTCAGTTTCTCATTTCACTTTCTGTTTATTGAGGCAAGGATAAAGCAGAGGAAGGAGTATTATATTTGGAGTCAGAGATCATGGGTTCAGATACCAGCTTTTTGAGTGTTCAGTATCTGTTGAGGCTGATGTCAGTCTATTGGTGTGGGGATGACCAGAGTCATCATAGGTATTGGGAACCAAGGCTCTGAATTCACACAGAAAAGGAGTAGCATAGGTGCAGAAACATTAAGCCACTTAGCTAGAAGAAAAGATAAAGACACAGTTCAAGGACACAGACTTCAGATCCCCTGGCTTTCCAAAAACCCACAGAGGCATATCCCCAAAAGGAGAGTCTGTCAGTCAATCCCTCAAAGAAATGTGCTAGATCCAATGAGCAAAGCTCCCTGCTTTACACATTGGATGAACCATGCCTACAGCAAACCCATCTCTCCCAGATACCAATCAGACACCTGTGAGCTGTTTCATTGCCTCATATGGAAATATAGTGACAATTTGCTAGGAAGGATATTAAAGCTGGTCTTTCTGGTGAGGCTTACAATCTTTACTAGTTTTCAGAATCTAACTCTTTAAACTCTGACATTATTCCCTATGTGACCTCTGGCAAGGCATTTAGCCTCTCACCTTCCCTCCTTTGCAAAATAAAGAATTTGAATTAGACCACATTAAACTATTCTCCAGCTCCACAACCTAAGGGGGCGCCACTATTGAAACCTACCATTGTTTTTGTACTCTGACTTGTTCTCCTTAATTTTGCTCTTTCAGCAACTCTTGTGTAGACTACATAGGTCTTTAAGCAATGGTGAATCCAGTCCTACAATGACTATGGCTGCCATGTTTTTAGATAGATGTATACATAGATACATAGATACATAGATGCATAGATAGATATATAGATAGAAGGATACATACATACATATATACACATGTGTGTGTGAATGATATACACACATATATGTATCTCTGTGTAATAAGGGTAAACAGATGAGCCTCCTTGATCTGTAAGACATATGTGGGGTTGTGGAGAGAAGAAAGAGGAAAGGGCATTGAGGGTAAACAAGTTAGCCTCCTTGATCTGGAAAAAAAACAAAACATGAGACTCATCTGTGGTTTCTTCTTCAAACATGAAACACTTTGTACTTTGGTATGGCACTAAACCAGGAAGAGTTTATCACTCTGAAAATTGTAAAAGCAGATATCACTTCCATTCTAATTATCTCCTTCCTTTCTCAAGAATATGTAGAGTAGGTCTCTCTTTCTGGGACTTCCATGAGAGTGTGGAAGAGGGGTTTCTTCTCCCCTTGGAATTTATGAAAGCTGCTTGCACATGTCAATGTATAAAACTTTCTGTCTAATTGAGTCTGATATGGGTCTCAAGTTCCAGGGGGCTCTCTTCTGGTTTGTGCTTCCTTCTGTGGATTTAGGTGATCAAAGAGGGTTCAGGAGATATGAATTCAGGAATTTAGAACTTGCTGTTTCTTAATAAATGTCAGCTATAGTGCAGAAGGGGTCTTGCAACATATACAAAGCTACTTGGAGATACTCACCAACAGGAAGATGATCCCAGGCCACAGATTGCTTAGACAGAAGACATAAACTTTGAGGAAGTCATTGATATGGTACAGATCCAATATAAAAGTGAAGTATTTACTTTACAATTCCAATCAGTTACCCATGTTTTAAGTTAAGAACTATTGCATATTACTATATCATGCCTTAAGTCTTTTTTCAATAAATACTTATGAGAGTGTTTTTGGATTTTCAGAAATATATGTGTGTGCCAACAAATAATTGTCCAAAAACATAATACATTGAGTTTCTACTTTCTGTGAGTGACACCCTAGACATGAGTCATACCTCAGCTTTAAGTGATTTTCCCAAGGTATCCAGCATTGAGACTTAAAGAGTTAGAGACTGAGGAGAAGGAGAAAAAAAGAACCTAATCCCTTTCTTTAGAGGACAACCTTCTCCAGAACTGAATGTGGTACCCACATATTCCCAGAGCCAGATTGTCTTAGTGGAAAAAAGGACATTCCCTCAAGCCCTGTGGGCTCAGTGGGTCTTCTGTGACAAAAGAATATGAGTATAAAAATAATAATAATTAAATTTTATGATACGTGTTTTAACCAAATTGGCAGTTTATTTCACAGAAACAAAACTAACTTCTTTTTCATTGACTCAATTGTCATTGTGCCAGATCATTAAGTATCAATATACTTTGGTAAGCATTCTGAATTTCTTTTTTTTAAAACAAATGCTTTATTAACTTCTGTTTTACATCATTCATTTCCGCCAGCTTTTGAGTTACAATTATTTCCCCCCTGTTTTTCCCCTACCCACCCTCCCAGTATAGCAGTACCACAAGATATTGCTTCCTCCAATCTGCTCTCTCCCATATCTTCTCCCATACCCCCTTCGACTTTTCCATTAGAGGAAGGTGAATCTTTGTGTCCCAATGCCTGCACATCTTATCTCCCAATTACAAGCAAAAGAATATTAATAAGAGTATTTATATATATTTGAAGCATTTAATCTTAAGACCTCAAATTTCAGATCCATTTCCTTCCTCCCTTGTCACCCATTCCCTCTGGGAAGATAAGTAATTCAGTATATGTTGTACATGTCTAGCTACGCAAAACATTACCATCTAGATATATTGTATAAGGCTGCTTATAATTCCCTCCCACTCATCCCATCCCCCCAACTGATCCTTTCCCTACTTGATCCTGTCCCTCTTCTATAGTGGGTACTTCCAACCTCTCCTCACCCCAAGGATGCCCTCCCATCCATCATCCCTCCTCTCATACCCCTTCCCTCTATTCTGCTGCAAGTTGAGATATCGAATTTAGTATGTATGTCATTCTCTCCCTAAACCAAATTCAATGAGAATGTGGTTTTGCCTTTTTGCCTTCCAATTCTTCCCCTCCCTTGCAACCACTTCCCCTTGCTTCCTCTACATGAGATAGTTTACCCTACCCTCTCTCTCCCCATCTCCTCTTGCCACTTTCCTCTGTCACCTCATAATTTCACCCCTTAAGTATTCTCCCTTCCCAACAAATTCAACCTATGCCCTCTATCCATGTATAACTGTAAACATATATACACACATTCACATATGTATTCATATGACCATACACCCTTCTTCCATTATTTTCATACTGAGAAAGATTTCATCAGTCACAGTTATTGTTTTTCCATATAGGAATGTAAATAGTTCAACTTTGATAACTTCCTTTTGATTTCTTTTCACTGATTACCTTCTCAGGCATCTCTTGCTTCTTGTGTCTGGATGTCAAATTTTCTATTCAATTCTGGTTTTTTCCTCAAGAATGCTTGAAGTCCTCTATTCCACTGAATGACCATATTTTCCCCTGAAACAAAATACTCAGTTTTGCTGGGTAGGTGACCCTTGGATTCAGTCCCAGCTCTTTTGCCCTCTGGAATATCATATTCCATACCCTTCAATCCCTCAGTGTAGAAGCTGCCAGGTCCTGTGCTATTCTGATTGTGTTTCCACAGTATTGGAATTGTTTCTTCCTGGCTGCTTGTAGTATTTTCTCCTTGATCTGGGGATTCTGGAACCTGGATATAATATTCCTGGGAGTTTTCCTTCTGGGATCTTTTTCAGGAGATGATCTGTAGATTCTTTCAACCTCTATTTTGCCCTCTGGATCTAAAACATCAGGGCAGTTTTCCTTGAGAATTTCTTGAAGGGTGATTTCTAGGTTCTTTCTTTGATCATGGCTTTCAGGTAGACCAATAATTTTTAAATTGTCTCTCCTGGATCTATTTTCCAGGTCAGTGGTTTTTCCCATGAGATATTTCACATTGCCTTCTAATCTTTTGTTTGTTTGGATCTGCTTAACAGCATCTTGATTTCTCATAAAGTCACTGGCTTCCATTTGCTCCAGTCTAACTCTGAAGGAATGAATCTCCTCAGTGAGCTTTTGAGATTCTTTTTCCATCTGGCAAATTCGACTTTTTAAGGCATTCTTCTCTTCATTGCCCTTTTGAGCCTCCTTTGCCATTTGAGTTAGTCTATTTTTAAGGTGTTGTTTTCCTCAGTCAGGCTGTTGACCCTCATTTCATACTTTTCCTGCATCTTTCTCATTTCTCTTCCCAATTTTTCCTCAACTTCTCTCATTTGATTTTTAAAGTCCTTCTTAAGGTCCTCTATGGCCTGCAACCTGCTCATGTTTTCCCCTGGGGCTTTTGGAGCAGGACTTCTGACCTCACAGCCCTCCTCTCGCTCTATGTTTCGATCCTCTTTGCCCCCAAAGTAGGAGTCTAAGGTTACATTTTTCTGTTTAATTTGTTTCCTTTGCCTTGGCATGTTGCCACTTAATTACTTGACTTTGGGGCTTGTTGCCACAGTATGGCTCTAGCGCCAGGCTGGAACTTTCATCCTGAACATGTGGGGGGGGGCGCAACTTTTGTTTCTGGCAAGCTGGAAAGCCACCCACGACCTCCACCCCAGAACACAATCCAGATCCAGGGAGGTTAAAGCAAGAGCGATTACCCCCCCAAGACTGATCGCTGGATCTTCCTACAGTTTGCAGGCCAGGAGCTGGAGCTGCCTCTGAAAACTACAAAATGGCTTGTCTCCTCAGCAGCTTCTAGCCCCTGGAGGAAGCTGACACGTTCCCCAAATACTGGTCCCAAATTCCATAGGCCACTAACCTCTCACTTTGTCCTATAGATGTCTGTGTTGCTAATTCTGGAATCACCACAGCTGCTGGTGTTCTGGGGTCCCTCCAGGCGGCTGCTGGCCCTGCCGCCCTAGGACTAAAACCGCGACTCAGGCAGACCTATGCTTGGCTCCCCGCACACTTCACGCTGTGCTGCTGAAGCTGTGCAGGTCCTTCCTTCAGGGCTGCTGGGCTGTCCTCAGTGAGGGGTTAGCTTCTCTGTGTCATTCTGTGGGTGCTGGGGCTCCAGAAGTTGTTCAGAGTCCCCTTTTACATAGTTTGGAGGTAGTCTGGGGGGGAGAGTGGCTGGGACATGCTGTTTCTACTCTGCCATCTTGGCTCCACCCCAGCATTCTGAATTTCTAATGGTTTTTATTACAAAATTTTGAGGAGAAAACTATATATAGTTTCATATGACAGAGGTTCTCATTAATTAATATTTGAACATACTTTAAATATACCTAATATAAGAAAACTCAGGTTTATAAAATCAAAATGTCATATCTTGTTTTACAAAATAATTTATTGTAAGATTCTGTCATTAGTAATTCATGATGGATGCAAGAAAGCAAACCAGGAATTTTCAATTTCAGAAACTAGAGTGGGTTACAAGTGGGAAAAGGAACTTTATGTCCAAAAATATTTATAGCAGTTCTTTTTGTGGTGGCAAAGAATTGGAAATCAAGGGGATGCCCATCAACTGGTAATGGCTAAATAAGTTGTGGTATGTGAATGTAATGGAATACTATTGTGCTATAAAAAATGAGGAGCAGATGGACTTCATAGTAACATGGAGAGTTTAATATAAACTGATGCTGAGTGAGGAGAGCAGAACCAGGAGATCATTGTATATAATTACAGACACATCATTTCTGTGATGACTAACTTTGATAGACTGGGCTCCTCTCAGCAATGCAAGGCTATAAGACAACTTGATGGGACTCATGGAGAGAATTTTCCAAGTCCTGAGAAAAAAACTACAGTGTCTGAATATTGATTGAAACAAACTACTTGCTCTGTCTCTTTTTTGTTTTGTTTTGTTATTTCTTTCTCATTATTCATTCCACTGATTATAATTCTTCTTTACAACTTGACTAATTATTCTTTGCAACTTGACTAATGTTTAGTGTGAAGGTATTTATAGATATTATACTGGATTGCAGGACACCATGGAGGGGAAGGAGAGAAAAGAAGGAGGGAAAGAAAATTTGAAACTCATGGGATTGCAGAAGTGAATGTTGCAAACTAAAAGTAATTTTTTTTTTCAAAAAGAAACTAGAATGGATGGGAAATCACAACTAGATGATGACCAATTCACATTGGAAGTGGAAAATGTAGGTTCCAGGAGTCCCAGGAGCTGGAATCTGGTATTCTCTAGGTCATACTGGAATACATGGACAAAGCTCACCATACACATAGGTAGGGCAAGGTGGAATTCAGAAGTCAAAGATGCATGAGTGTCATAGGGACTTATATTACAGAACAAATATACTGAGAATCAATCTCCAATAGTTCATATTGGGTTAAAGAAAAGACAGAAACTGAATATCATTAGACATGGATCAGGATTTGGAGTCTACATTGATTTGAGGTTTAAATGTCAACTAGACATTTTATCAATGATTTTCACCAAAGTATCTTGACTTAATGTCTTAGCAAAATTTGGGGGAGGCAGTATAAAAAAAATTGCAACTCTACTATGTAAGAGAATCCATATCCAAGAAATTTTCCAGATGGCAAAAGAGTGACAAATTGATGACAGCTCCCATGAGAATATTTAAATGACAACTCAATTTATGAAAATATGATTTATATAGATTTTTAGAAAGGCATATATTGCACAAGGTAAATTTCACATGTGCCAACAAAGTCCAAGTATAAAGTATGCTGTGATCATATAGATTTACTAGAGAATTGGTGCATAATCAAAAGATAAAATATGTTAATTACTAGGATTATGGAAAACCCTCCTGAGACATGGTTTTTCAGTTTGCATTTGAATATTCTCTCTGTATGTAACTAATCTCTGTAGCCAAAATCTTAAGCAGCCAGTAAGCTAATAACACATGGCCCATAGACAGAAAATGTTTTTAACTCCTTTTTTTGCTTGAGAATTTCTTCATTTGCAATATTAATGGATTTTGCTATTTGTGAGAATCTCTGGATAATTTCCCCTGTGTGTGAGAAGGCTCTCCTACGCAGATTATAATGATTCTATTTTTTCATATCACAAAGATAATACTTACAATAGATAGAATTTAATATTATATACAGAACATTGTATTAATGATGTTCCTTCAAATTAAAAAGAGTAAATGAAAACTACCTTTTTTTCTTTACCATTTACTACTTAAGGCCAAATTTGTTACTCAAATTCTCATTTCATTTTTCTATAATTCACATAATCATATAGTTTATCAAGTTAAATTTGTTTTATATAGCTTCTTAATCCTCACTGGCAGATCTGTTTATTGTTTATGCAGTCATATTGTTTATCTAGGGGAATGAAGAATGTTAGAATTGTATAGTGATTTAAGGCTTCTGACAAACAATTGTGCAAACAGTGTTCTCTCTGTGTTTTTTTTTTCTTTTCTTTTATTCCTCTCCCTTTTCTCAAACAGATGGTAAAGGTTTTGATAAAAATTCTTTCTAGACAGTGGCCTGATTGTTGAGTGTCAGAAATGTTCTTTGTCAGTACCCTGAGGGACTGAGTAATCTTTTTGAAAACTGAACCATTAACTCCAAAGGATAAAATGATATCTAGGTTTTATGTGCAATTTTTCATCTATTAGCCATATAGTTATCTCTGTATTCAAATAATAATTTAGAGAACATTTTTTCCCACCATGAAGAATAAAACATAAGTTTCCAGCTCCGGTTACAAGAAAATTGATATTTCACATTAGAAACATAAATTTTATTATTTTCCATTCAACTCTGGCAAATATTCTATTCTACAACATCTGGTTCAATGTTTTTTTATGTGTAAAGCTCATAATTACATAATGGAAGTTATTTAAATTGTAAGTGATCTTTACTATCAGAGAGAATTTGCCTTTTATAATAACGGCAAATTTGATGAAAAGATAGCATTCCTCACCTTAATCTAAGAAACCATTGTGAATTATTGATCTTTTCCTCTTCAAAAAAAGAATAGCGATGATTAATCAAACTCTCAGTGCTCTATGCAAGGTTTTTTGGGGGAAAGCATCCCTAGTGATGATGGGCCTTGCTGCTTTCTGATTTTGATAAAAATCTAAGTAAAGTGTAGCTGCAATATTCTTCTAATCTACTATTTCAGCAACTTTGTCAAATGGAAAAATAAAGTTAGACTTGATTAGTCTTGATAAAGTGATCCTGGCTCTGTGTACTTATAGCTTCCTTTTTAATATGTTTACTAAGTACTACTTAAATGATCCATTTGGGAATTTTCTCAGGAGTCAAAGCCAAGTTCATTGATTTATAGTTTTGAGAGACTCATGAATGGATTTGTAGTGCCAGTGCAATATTTACAGCACTGCCCATGTCTATAAATATCCCCACATGGTGCTAGATCACAAAATATAGCAAACTCTCCTTATAGAACACAGAAGCAAAACATTTATTCAGACACCAGAAAACCAAATCCCAACACCAGGAAGCTGAATTCATCATAGCAACATAAAAGTTAATGCACCAAATGTAGCAGAGAGACACACCACTCTTCAGCCTTCCCACAAACCGACACAAGTCTAGCTGTCCCAGGGTGGCAAAAAATCAACTTTTAGTCACAAGCCTATCTGTCTCCTTGCCTGAACATCCTCTCTCTCTCACCATCTGTCTGGCTCTGCTCCCAGCTTCCTGTGGGCTCTGTTCCACTCTTCAGCAAACTCTTCCCATCATTGGCTCCATGTGACTACATTCAGCCTGTTAGGGGGCAGAGCTTATTTTCAAGGAAGGGGAGGTCTTTAAATTCCCCTAGACTTATTAAGTGGCAGGGAAGATCTTCAAATTACCATTACCATTACTGGATTACTGGATTACTGGATTACCATTACCATTACTGGATTCAAAAAAGTAACTTGAGATACATTACAGGATAATGGAGAAAGGATAAGACAATTGTTTATCTGAAAATGGTCTGGGAAATTTAGAATACTACACGTTCAACATCATTCAACAATGTTCTCTGATGGTCCCAAAATTAAAGGAAATCTCAACACAGTTCAAAAGAAGCAGGGCTTTTTCTAATAAGGACGTGAGCTAGATTATAAACTGGCCTGATGGAATTATGTCTGATATATTCTGTTCAGTTTTGGGGGCCACAGTTTGAGAATTGCATTTGTAATAGGAGAATATCCAGAGAAGAACAAAGAGGGGGAAGAACTTTAAATCCATATTACTTAAGACTAAACTCAAAGGCTTCTTAGAGAAGCTCAGCAGAAAGCAGAGACCATTTATGTGAGGAAACAATAGCTTTCTTTCAGTGTTGGATGGAAGTTCATGTGGAAGCAGGATTAAATGTATTCTTTTTCTTTCATAGAGAGCAGAAACAGGAGTGATAGATGGATGTCACAAAGACTATTTAAGGCTCTAATGTCAGAAACAAACCAACAATCCAATTCTTGAAAAATTGTTCTCTCTGGGGCCACAAGGTGGCACAGTGAATAGAGCATCAGCCCTGGAGTCAGGAGGACTTGAGTTCAAATGTAGCCCCAGACATTTAACATTTACTAGTTGTGTGACCTTGGGCAAGTCACTGAACCCCAAATGCCCTACCTTTCCCCCTCCAAAAAGAAAAAAGAAAAGAATTGTACTCTTCAAAAGTGGAATGGACTACCAAGGGAAATGTTGCACTTGCTCTTGCTGGGAGACTTCAAGCAGACACAGCATTTTTTGTTTGTTATAATTGTTATTTCTTTAGAGAATATGGTGGGTATGGTTGGTATTATTTTAGGGTAGAGGTCAGATCAGACAGATGCTGAAATCCATCCCATTGCTAAAATCTTATGGTTTGGTGACTCTGTCACTTTGCTTTATGGTAGCTTTTTTCTTCTTTATTCCACTATAGTTACCTTTACATTTATTTCTGGAAAAGCATTGACCAGTGGAACATTCAGTTTGAACATCCCCTCTGTAGGTCCATTCTCTGAATTTCAATTTGAAATTCTTATGTTGCCCCCTTTGCCCATGGCAAGGGTGTGATTATTTCAAAGAAGCAGTGCCTGGTGTCATCTGAATGCCCTTCTGAGGATGTAGTGTGTAGTTAATTCTGTATTGTTTTCTCTCCCCCCCCCCCATCCTGTTATAACTTAATCACATTCATAGAAAACAAAACTATCGATTTCATTTGGCAGTCTGTAGTAGCTCAAGGCATGTAAAATCATTTACAGATTTGCAAACCTAAGCAACATTGTGTAATTGATGTTGAATGCTCAAAAATAAAATACTCTATAACTATACTTGGAGGTGTGTCACCAGTGTCACACAGATTCAGTTAGTTCTGTGTACAGGACACATGCCCACAAAGCCATCACACACTCAAGTTTGTTGATCCTAATCAGACATAAGCAACATTACTTTTTCAAACATGTACACTTGAATGGCCCCCAATACATAAAATTCAACATGTCTAAAACTGTATTTGTCACTCCTTTTCCTGCTTTCCCCTTCACTTGCTCATTTCTTGCAGAGGCAAAAACAATCTCTTCAGTAAACTTGAATCATTAAATATGTCAATATGAAAGGGCAGGTCTTGTACCTTGCCAAAAGCAAAGATACCCCTTTCTTCCACAGTTATTTGACTTAAGCCTAGACATGCTACCAGCATTAAAGACACAAGAGGAAGAAATTAAAGGGTAAAAAAAGATATAAAGCACAGAGGAGCTATGAAGAAGGGGGTCAGAAGAGTCATTTCAATGAGATCCACTGGCAAAAAAGAATTTTGTTTATAAAGGTGATGGGGTCCTTGGGATGTATGTATGTTTGTAACATCAGTTTGTAATATCAATCTGTAACATCAGTTTGTAAATGGGGTGCTTTGGGATCTCTGTCTGTAAAATCAATTTGTAAAAGCAGTCTGTAAAGTCACACTTCCCCCCACCCTAGCCTCAAAGCATTAACTCTGCCCCTTCCCCCTGCCAGCACTCTGCCCAGCAACAACTCATGAACTGTTTATCTCTGCTTGAAACAATAAGCTACCTAGGAATCCTTCACAAAACTATCTATAAACATTTTTAGCTTGGGCAAATGTTATCTCCCTTAGTTAGAGTGGCCAGCTGCACCATGAGTCCTTCAGTGCCCTATCTATAGGGTAACTCCTTAGCCAATTATACCCACCTTGTGTCTCTGATGGCCTTGGCTCCCAACATCTCTCTTGTCAAGCCTGACACTGATGGGTGGCAGACTGGGCACTCCTTAGTAGCCATGACCGAGGATTGGCTTTAGTGAGTGTCAGGCCTAAAACCACACCTCCTGGTAGCCCCCCCTTGGGCTATTTCCCAGTGAATCATGGGCAATACACCTGCGCAGTTGATATTAAAAGTGCATGGTCCTTTAAGCACTGACCACTCCTTAACTCCTCCCTGATCCCACCCTTACTCACCTGGTTAGCATAATTGGCACCTGATCTACTGACTTGACTCCATAAAACTATGCCTGTGACCCCTAGAAGTTTGCAGGTTCCCTAAGAATCTAGCCCGCTGTCCTTGCACAGCATAACAATAAACTTTACAATCTCGACTCCAAGTTTGCTTGAGCCTGG
Source organism: Gymnobelideus leadbeateri (assembly GCA_011680675.1). Lineage (NCBI taxonomy): Eukaryota > Metazoa > Chordata > Mammalia > Diprotodontia > Petauridae > Gymnobelideus > Gymnobelideus leadbeateri. Next base: position 176,932 of record WOXC01001173.1, read on the forward strand.
TGAATTCCTTCCAGACTGGATGCCAGGGTGGGTCCCTGGCAGAACCTCTTACCCTTCCCTACCCTTATCACCCTTTTCCTCTTCAAAGGGATAAAAAGGTTGGGCGAGGAATGTTAGCCATCTTTTCTGTGTACTCTCTAGCCACATTTCCCTCATTAATGACCTTGTTGCAACAGAGAAACATTCACCAAAAGGTCCCACTCCCCATATGGCTCACTGCCTCTCTGACATAAGGATTGGAGGAAATTCCCTGTCACGCTATTTTACTTCATCTCCTATTCTCTACCCGTGTCCTCCTTGACACAAAATGCTTACCCTCTCTCGATGTGGCCTATTCTAAACTTTCTGGACCCATCATTAAAAAGCTTACCTCTGCCGTTATCCCTGGATGAAATATGTCCATGTCCTCTGTTGTGGCTCTGCTCATCAACTCCCTAACTTTGCAGCTGAAGCCACGTCGCCTTTGATGTCCCTTTCACTTCTGGGCTGGCTCCCTATTGGAAGTCCCCCTCCCTGAGGGAAAGTACAGTCTATGCTTTTGCATTCATGTGGCCAAAACTCAGAGCAATGTGAGGTGCATATGGGAAGCACTTAATAAATGCTCTGTGCATTCATTTACTCTAGCAGGCGGACACAGATAACTGTCTAGAGAGTTCCCAACATGTTAATATTTATTTCATCAAGAAGCTTCACTGAACTATAGCAGTTTTCTCCTTGTTACATAAAATGTAATACCTTGTGTGAGTGGCTACCTAGCACTTCGGTCTTGTCCAACACGTGTCACCCAGTGGCTGAACGTTTGGGTTTTAGATAAGCCCTAATGATAGAGATTTCAGTGGCTGGGTTCAGGCAGAGGTCACCGCATGTCTGAAACTGAGAGGGATCTTTATCCAATAAATTCTGCAAACTTCCCTGTCAGCCATCAGAGATAAGCAAAGTAAAGACAATAATGTCCTTATTTACTGGTTTACTTAGAAACTCCTAGAGCGCCTAAAAAAGTGAGGCAAGTAACAGTTTCAGTTAACATAGTAGGATTCAAAATAAGCCGCCCCCCCCCCCCACACACACACACAAAACCAGAATCCTTATATAGCAGAAACAAAACCCAAGGGAGAATAGTGAAAGGTAAATTCTATTCAAAATAAAAACAAAATCTATAAAATACCTGTAAATCTATTTAAAAAGGAATACTCAAAACATACATAGATACAATTATAAAAGACCTCTTCAAGTAATACTTAAACAGCTCAGGGGATATTCTGTGCTCATGGTAGGGCCATACCAATTAAGTTAATGGTGTTCATTTCATTTACCTTAACCTAAATTACAAGGCAGGGGGGTTTACAGAACTATACAAAACAAATTAAAATTCATTTAGAGTATTATAATATCTAGAATGTTAAAAAAAATTGAAATACAACAATGAAGAGTGAATACAACTTCCAGGTCTCAAATTATATAATAAAAGAATAATGATATTAAAATGATCTGTCTGGAGAGAGAGAGAGAGAAAAAGAGAGGGGGGAAGCAAACGAAATAGAGGCAGTGAAAGGAGAGAGTAAAGCATAAGCTAGAGAGCAGAGCTGGCATGATAATAGTTTCAAGCAAACAAATTTCATTTTAGAGACTGAATCATGAAGGAATATTTAAAAGAGACAAAGAAAGTCTAAGAACCAGAGATCAGTCTGGATTTGGTAAAGAAAGGAGGGGAGGAGGAATGGGAATAGAGCACTTCAATCACAGAATGATAATGTCTATCCCAGTGGCAGGCAGATGAACTGGAGTCAGAAAGACCTGAGTGCAAATCTAGATTCAGTCACTTACTAGTTGTGTGGCCTTGGAAGAGTTATGTAACCTGGTTTGCCTCAGTTTCCTCATCTACAAAATGAGCTGGAGAAGGAAATGGTAAACCAGTCCAATATTTTTGTCAAAAAAAAAAAAAACCAATACATCCAAATACATTTGGTCACATACAACTGAAATGACTGAAAAACAATTGTTAATCACATTTCTTCTCTTTCTTCACCTCTATCTTTGTAAAAGGGGAAGGGTGAGAGAAAAGAAGGAAAATAACCTGAGCCTATAATGGAGAGAAATGCAAATTCTCCATCTTGACTATGAAAATGAATGGCATAAATTTATACATATAATGAATGAGGGGAGGAGAATGAATTGGAAAGCAAAATCTCACAATATGCTGTTTATAGGAAATATATTTGAATATGAGTCACAAATAATTAAAATGTGGATATTGAGCAAAATTTCTTACAATTCATATAAATTAACAAAAAAGGCAGCAAGTGCTTTATCAGGCAATTCAACAAAAAAGATGTGGTTTAATAAAAAGATAAACTAGAAGGAACATTCTATCAAAAGACACCATAGATAAAATGATATTGATTCCATATATATGTGCATATATGTGTACATACATATATATTACTGTTCATATGTCTACATCTATATATAGAAATGATTTAGATATAGAGGTAGATATAAATGGACCTAATGGTATAGCATTTATATCATTACAGAAAAAGTTAATCTAATTTCAGTGAAATTTTATAGTAGGGGAATAAATAAATAAGGAAAGAAGAAGTTAAGTGTCTGAACAGAATTTTAGAAAAATTAGATATGATAGATCATTGGGAATTACTGAATAGAAATACAAAAAAGTGTATGTCTTTCTTAGATAGGTAATGTTAATCCCGGTGAGAAAAGCAGACAAAATCAAGCTTAATTAATTGAAAAGATGGGGAGCTACAGTGGCTGGATACTGCCTATACCATCAGATCTGCTTGCTTTGCTTGTTGGTTTTGTCATATACATACATACATACATACATACATACATACATACATACATATACATGTGTGTGCTGTGTGTGTCTGTGTGTGTATATCTATATTTGTGTATATATATACACATATATACATAGGAAGTTTTGTTGAATTGGGTCCAACAGAAAAGTATAACCATGTCTTCTAGAAGAAAGGACATCGTAAAGTTGGAGGACCTGGGTTCAAATCACTTTTGGCACTACTAGCTTTACCATGGATGAATCATTTTACTTAACTTCCCACCACGTATCTGGTGATACAGTGACACTGGCCTCCTGGCTGTTCTTCCAACATGATACTCCATCTCCTGATTACAGGAATTTTCACTGGTACTCCACTATGCCTAGAACTCTTTAGGTTTTAATGTCTGTCCCCCTGCCTCCTTCAAGTCTCAGCTGAAGTTCTACCTTTCACAATAAATCCTTTCTGGCCTTCCTCAACATTATTGCCTTCCCTCGGACATTATCTTCAATTCATCCTGTAAGTTTAGACTACATAGTCTAAACATAGTTACATCCATGGTGTCTCTTTCTTAGAATATGAGCCCCTTGAGAATAAAAATCATGTCTCTCCTTTCTTTGTCTCCCCAGTACTTAACATAGTGCCTGGCAAATAAGAGGTGCTCAAAAATTGCCTCTTGACTTGAAAAGACTTCCTTTGATCTTAGTTTCATTTTCTACAAAATGAAAGGGTTGGAAAAATTAACCCTGAGGGAAGAGATTTTGAAAGGTTCAAATGAGATAATGGATCTAATGAACTTTCAAACCTTAAAACATTACATAAATCCTTATTGTTATTATAATTGTTGATGATGATGCTATTATTGTTATCATTATTATTTATTAGTTTGTTGTCAGCAAGCCTCCAGACTAGTAGTAACTTTGACAAAAAACAAGCATTGATTTTGTATTTCACTTCACTCAGTGATTGATTTTGTCTTATAATTGCCAATCGTGATTCTTTGCCTCTGAACTTACCTCAGAAATTCAGTTGGTTTGTAAGAGTACAATTTTTCTGTTAATCACTACCCTATTCTTGCTCAAAGAAATCTGTTATCCTTGGGGGATGTGGGTGGACACCAGAGAATCTGGTCTAGCACCAAACTATCCTTCAAGGATGTCTGGTTTTCCATCTAAAGATATCATAGATCTTTGGGAATTACTTAACAGAAATATAAAAAGATGTATGTGTGTTTATGTTTGTGACATGTTTGCAAAATCTTTCTGTGTGCTAGAGAAGAAAAACATAAATGAAGAAAAGCAAAAGTATTAGTCACTTTTAAATAATCTTTTCCTCACCACTGTCAAATAAAAATGCAAATAGTAATAACCTTTGAAGAAATACAATTGGAGAATAACTTAATCCTAAAGAATTTGAGGATCAACAAACAAATCACAGAAAGAATAAATGACTTAATCAAAGAAAACGATAGTGGGGTGGCTAGGTGGTACAGTGAATAGAGCACTGGCTCAGGAGTCAGGAGGACCTAAGCTCAAACCCAACTTCAGATACTTAACATTTACTAGCTGTGTGACCTTGGGCAAGTCACTTAACCCCAATTGCCCTGCCTTCCACCCTCCAAAAAGAAAAAAAAAAGAAAATGATAGCAATTGGACAATTCAAATTTTGACAATGTAGAGAGTTCTGTAGGTGAAATTTCTTATCTCAAATATATTCATTAACAAAAGAAAAAAAAATTAAACAAAAAGCTGAGCAAAACCTACCTAACCAAAAAATTGAAAAGAAAACTCCAAATAATCACAAAAATAGAAATTATGAAAAGTAAAAAAGAGAAAAAGCAAAATTTAAAAACCCATTCAATTAACAAATAAAACTGAGTTAGTCCAAAAACAATAAACATTTAATCAGCACAAAGAAAAAGAGCAGTAACCCAAACTGTTCATGTTAAAAAGGGAAGGACGTTCAAAACAAATGAAATAACAGAAATTACAAGAAACTGTCTCGCTAAATTATATGGCAATAAAACAAGCAAACCAAAAATTATGAAATGTTTCAATTAAAAGAATAAGAAACAGAGGATTTAAACAATCACATCTCAGGGGTTGGGGGGAATAACGAAGCTATATTAGAATAATACCCCTTTCAAAATAAAAGCTCAAGACTAAATGTATTTATAAGTAAATCATATTAAAACACTCAAATGTAAAAGAGATAAGGAAGGAAACTATCCTGCTAAAAGGCACCATCGAAAATAAAGCAATATCATTACTAAACATGTATGTACCGAGTGGTACCCCAGACAAATTCCTAAAGGAGACGTTAAGGGAGTTAGGAAAAGAAATAGATAGCAAAACTACACGAGTGGTGGACCTCGATCTCCCCCTCTCTGAACTTGATATATCTAACCTCAAAATAAACCAGAAAAAAGTTAAGGAGGTGAATAGAATTTCAAAGAAGGTAGATATGATAGACCTCTGGAGAAAATTGATTGGGGATAAAAAGGAATATACTTTCTTCTCAGCAGTACACAGCACATAAGAAAATTGAACATGTACTATTGCATAAAAACCTCACAATTCAGTGCAGAAAGGCAGAAATATTAACTGCATCCTTCTCAGATCATGATGAAATAAAAATTTTATGTAAATAAAGGGCTGTGGAAGGGCAGACTGAAAACTAATTGGAAACTAAAGAATTTAATCCTAAAGAATGAGTGGGTCAAATAAGAAATTATAGAATAAATCAGTTACTTCATTCAAGAGAAGGACAATAATGAGACAACATATCAAAACTTGAGGGATATAGCAAGAGTTGTTTTTAAGGGAAGTTTTATATATCTCAATGCACACATGAATAAAACAGAGGAAATGGGGGTCACTAAATTGGGCATGCAATGAAAAAGACAGAAAAATAGCAAATTGAAATCTCCAATTAAATATTAAATTAAAAATACTGAAAACCAAAGCAGAGATTAATAAAATTGAAATTAAGAAAACGATTGAATTAATAACTAAAAGTAAGAGCTTATTTTATGAAAAAAAATTGATAGAGCTTTAGTTAATATGATAAAAAAAAAAGAAAAAGAAAACCAAATTACAAGTATCAAAAATGAAAAGGATGAATATACCTCCAATGAGGAGGAAATAAAACAAAAATTGGGAATCATTTAGTCCAATTGTATGCACATAAATTTAACAATCTTAGTAAAATGGATGAATATTTACAAGAATATAAATTGCCCAGATTAACTGAGGAGGAAATAAATTACATAAATAGCCCCATCTCAGAAAAAGAAATTGAACAAGCCATCAATGAATTCCCTAGGAAAAGAGCTCCACGGTCAGATGGATTTACTAGGGAAACCTATCAAACATTTAAAGAACAATTGATTCCAGTACTTTACAAACTATTTGAGAAAACTGGAGAAGAAATCCTTCCAAATTCTATTTATGACACAAATATGGTACTGATACCTAAATCAGGAAGAAAGAAAATTACAGACTAATTTCCCTCATGAATAAAGATACAAAAGTTTTAAACAAAATATTAGCAAAAAGACTACAGCAACTTATAACAAGAATAAAACACTTTGATCAGGTAGGATTTCCAGGAATGCAAGGATGGTTCAATATTAGGAAAACAATTAGTATAATCAGTCATATCAACAACAAAACTGGTAGAAAACATATGGTTATCTCAATAGATGCAGAAAAGGCTTTTGACAAAATAAAAAAAAAAACATTCCTATTGAAAATATTAGAAAGTAAAGGAATAAATGGAGTTTTCCTCAAAATAATAAACAGTATCTATCTAAAACCATCAGCAAATATTATATGTAATGGGGATAAGCTAGAAGCATGTCCAATAAGATCAGGTGAAACATCCACTATGACCCCTCTTTATTCAATTTAGTGCTAGAAATGTTAGCAGTAGCAATAAGAGAAGAAAAAAATGAAGGAACCATATTAGGCAAAGAAGAGACTAAGCTATCACTCTTTGCACATAATATGAAGATATACTTAGAGAATCAAGTAAAAATCTACTTAAGATAATAAATAAATTTGGCAAAGTTGCAGGATATAAAATATACTTATATAAATCCTTGGCATTCCTATATATTTCTAACTAAATCCAGCAGCAAGAGATGGAAAGAGAAATTCCATTTAAAGTTACTGTAGACATTATAAAATATTTGGGAATCTACCTGCCAACACAAACCCAGGACCTATATGAATACAATTACAAAACACTTTTCACACAAATAAAGTCAGATCTAAATAATTGGAAAAACATCAGTTGCTCATGGCTGGGTCAAGTTAATATGATAAAAATGACAATTTTACCTAAATTAAAATACATATTTAGTGCCATACCAATCAATAGGCCAAAAATTATTTCATAGAGCTAGAAAAAATAGTAACAAAATTCACGTGGAAGAACAAAAGTTCCAGAATATCAAGGACATTCATGAAAAGAAATGCTAGGGAATGTGACCTAGCCATATCAGATTTTAATCTATAATATAAAGCAGCAATCATCAAAACTGCTTAGTACTGGCTAATCAATAGAGTAGTGGATCAAGGGAACAGAATAGGTACATAAGACAAAGCAGTCAATGATTATAGTTACCTACTCTTCGATAAAACCAAAGACCACAGCTTTTGGGATAAGAACTCACTATTTGACAAAAGCTGCTAAGAAAACTAGAAAATAGCATGGCAAAAATTGGGCATAGACCAATATCTTACACCGTATACAAAAATGAAGTCTAAAAGTATATACAATCTATGTATAAAGGCTGATAGTGTAAGCAATGTCGGAGAGCAAGGAATAGCTTACCAGTCAGATTTATGGAGAAGAGAAGATTTTATGACAAATAAGAATGAGAGCATTATGAAATACAGAATGGGAAAGAATTTTTACAACCTAGGTCTCTGATAAAGGACTCATTTCTAAAATATACAGAGAATTGAGTCAAATCTATAAGAATACAAGCCATTCCCCAATTGATAAATGGTCAAAGGATATGAACAGGCAGTTTTCAGAGGAAGAAATTAAAGAGATCTATAAGCATATGAAAAAATGCTCTAAATCACTACTGATTAGAGAAATGCAATCAAAACAACTCTGAGGTACCACATCTCACCAGTCAGATTGACTGAGATGACAAAACAGGAAAATGGATAAATGCTAGAAAGGATGTGAAAAAATTGGAACACTAATGCATTGTTGGTGGGATTCTTAACTGATTCAACCATTCTTGAGAGCAATCTGGAACTATGCCCAAAGGGCTATAAATAAGTACATACCTGTAAAGCCACACTCGAGCAGCTTTCCAGAGGACTTCTGCTGTGAGCAGCTTTTAAGATTCTGATTACACAGTATACTGAACACTCTATTCAATAATAAATCAGAGCAAAACATTCACAGAAAATCAAGGTATAGCATTCACAATGTTACAGCTTATCACAGAAATGCAAACTACAGCATTCACAATGGCTTACCACTAAAATGGCCACCAAGTTTTCACAAAGTGATCACAATAGTTTTCAACAAAGTATAATCATTTAGTGACTCAATCATTCAATCACCCTTAAGGAAGCTTGCATCTTTATGTGTTCATTCAGTCATCAATAAGGATGCTTGCCTCCTTAAGGGACACAAATACAAAAGTCAAAGTACTTTACCCCTGGGTAATACATTCATTTAGTCAATCACAGAGTCTTTAATTCAATCACAAAGTACAATCCCAAATAAATTATAATTCCATCAGTTACTACTCAGCAGAAAATAACACAATTCATCAGATAGAGCTTCCATCTGTCTGACATTGCATCCATATCTACATAGTTACCAGAGGGAGAAACACCAACATCTGGATTTTCAAAGCTGGGTAGGGGGGGATGAAGGGGAGCAGTCTATGGCTGCCCAGAGTCTCATCTGGCCAAATCACACAACTCTTCCCAAAGTGAATCCCAAAGTAAAACCTCATATCAGTGTCAGTCACTACTCAAACAATTTTATCATTCACTCCTCAGTATTCACAGAGAAGTCTTTTCATTTTGACTCCAGGCAGGCTTTCAGATTCCCTCGATCCCCTTCCATGGCCCCAACTCCTATCTGAATTCACCAAACTCTTACCTGGGTTCAAAGGCAGACAGCTCCCAGCTCCTTGTCCAGCTCTCCATGCAATTCCTGTTCCACAATGAAGCTCATAGTGTCCAATCAACCTTAAATCCTTTACAGTCTCTATTCCTTGGAAGTCAAGGCTTAAGAAAGCCACAAACATACAAAGTACTGACACCACAGTCATGCTTCCTTTGGCAGCTCCAGCTGGCCCTTGGAAGTCTTCAGCAGCTTTACTGTCCCTCGAGAAATCATCAGTAGCCTCAGTAGCTTGGCTGGCTCTCAGAAGAAGCTCTGCCACCACAAGTTCCCAGGAAATTCTGACTTTACCAGCTAGGGTTTTTCCTTATACACAGTATTGCTCCTACCTGTTCAGCCCCTTCCTATTACATCAGCAACAGGGTTTCCAACCTTCTGTGTCTTTAACAGAGACTTAATTTGAAACTAGGTCCTAAGTACCTGTCATCTTAGCAATACAAAGGGATCTTCAAATTTCATTACCATTACAATACCCTTTAATCCAGCAGTACCACTTCTAGGGTTTTATCCCAAAGAGAAAATAGAAGTGGGGAAAAGACCTGTATGTACAAAACTATTTGTAGCAGTTTGTTTTTTTTTTTTTGTGTTGGCAAAGAAGTGGAAATCAAGGGGGTGCTATTGAAGAATGGCTAAACAAGCTGTGGTATACAAATGTAATGGAACACAATAATTGTGCTATAAGAAAGGAGGAGAAAATGGATGTCATAATAACCTGGAGAGATGTATATAAACTGATGCTGAGTGAGGAGAGCAGAACCGGGAGAATTTTTACACAATTACAGACACGTCATACTTGTGATGACTAACTTTGATAGACTGGGCTCCTCTCAGCAATGGAAGATTATAAGACAGCTCCAAAAGGCTCATGATGGAAAGAGATAGCCACACCCAGAGAAAGAGCCATAGAGTCTGAATGCAGATTGGCATAAACCACTTGTTCTCTTTCTTGGTTTGGTTTGGTTTGGTTTTATTTCTTCTTTCTCATTGTTTACAACATTGGTTATAATCTCTCTTTAAAATCTCACTAATGATTAATGTGAAGGTATTTGATTGTATGCTGCCATGGTGGGGGGGGCGGAGAGCAGCGGGCAGGACAATATTTGAAACTCAAGGGATTGAGGAACTGAATGTTGTAAATTAAAAGTAAATTAATTAATTAAATTTTTAAAAATACTCAAATGACAAAGTTACATCAATTGTTTGAAAAAGTAGAAAAGGAGGAATTCTGCTACACATGAGAAAAGCATGGTCTTGATATTTAAATGAGGTAGAGCCAAAGCAAAGAAAGAATAGATTTCAAAAGACTACAAATGCAAAAATGTTGAGGTGAATATTGGCAATTAGACAACACATTTCCCATATAGAGCAATGACTCTAAAACTGGAAGGGACTTCAAGACCCCTTACTGAAAACTCTGTATATTCTAGATAAGGAAATAGAGGCCAATGGAGGTCAAGTGACTTACCCATGGTCACACATATGATGTTGATCAGAGGCTCTTTGACCTCATGCCCTCTAACTTAAGCGCTAGGCTAGAGTCCTTCCCACATCCCTGCACTGCTAAATGACTCGCCAACTTTCACAGTAGAGAAGAGCAAACAAAAGATGGGGAACTACAATGGCTGAATACTGCCTTACTGTCAGAGCTGTTTGCTTTGCTTATTGGTTTTGTCACGTACATACTTGAATGCATACATATATACATCCATCCATATATATGGTAAGTTTTGTTAAATCAGGTAGATCAGAAAAGTATAACCATGTGGCCTAGTGAAAAAGAACATTGGCTTTAAAGTTGGAGGACCTGGGTTCAAATCCCTCCTGGCACTCCTGGCTTGACCATGGATGATTCATTTTACTTTACTCCCCATGACATATCTGGTGATACAGTGACACTGGCTTCCTTGCTGTTCTTCCAACATGATACTCCATCTGCTGATTACAGAAATTTTCACTGGTACTCCCCTATGCCTAGAATTATTTAGGTTTTTATTTCTGCAACCCCCCCCCCCCCCCGCCCCAGCTTCCTTCAAGTCTCAGATAAAATTCCATCTTTTGCAAGAAATCCTTTCTGGCCTTCCTGAATATTATTGACTTCCCTCTGAAATTATCTCCAATTTATCCTGAATGAATTTAGTCTACACATAGGTGTTTCCATGTTGTCTCCCTCTTAGAATAGGAACCCCTTGAGAATAAAAATCATATCTTGCCTTTCTGGGTATCCCCAGTACTTAGCACAGTGCCTGGTAACTAAGAGGTACTCAAAAATTGTTTGTTGACTTAAAAAGATTGCCCTTGATGTTAGTTTCATTATTTACAAAATGAAGGGGTTGGAAAAGATGAACCCTGAGCTAAGAGATATTGAAAGGCTCAAATGAGATAATGGATCTAATGTACTTTACAAACCTTAAAACATTACATAAATCCATATTGTTATTATTATTGTTGATAATGATGCTATTATTATTATTTATTAGTTTGTAGTCATCAAGCCTCCAGACTAGTGATAACTTTGAGAAAAAGCATTGATTTTGTATTTGACTTCACTCAGTGATTGATTTTGTCCCATAATTGCCAATCGTGGTTCTTTGCCTCTGAACTTACCTCAGGAATTCATTTGCTTTGTAAGAGATCAGTTCTTCTCTTAAACACTATTCTATTCTTATTCAAGGAAATCTGTTATCCTTGGGGGATGTGGGTGGGTGGGCACCAGAGAATCTGGTCTAGCACCAAACTATCAAGGATGTCTGGTTTTCTTTTTTTTTTTTTTTTAAAGCAATCGGGGTTAAGTAACTTGCTCAAGGTTACACGGCTAGTCATTCTTTATGCGTGGGGGCTCATTTTCTGAGGCCGGATCTGATCTCGGGTCATCCCAACTCCGAGGCCGGCGCTCTTACTCACTGCACTGCCTAGCCGCCCCTTTAGGGCAATTGGGGTTAAGTAACTTGCCCAAGGTTACACGGCTAGGTTTTTGTTTGTGCAGATTAGGTGTCGGAGGCCGGCTCCGAACTCAGGTCCTTCTGATTCCAGGGCCGGCGCTCTATTCACTGCGCCACCTAGCCGCCCCGATGTCTGGTTTTCTATCTAAAGAAATCTCATCTAGTATCTTTTGACCTTGCAGTCAGACTTAAACAATGAACTCTTCTTAGACACAGGAGAAAAGGAAGGGGTTGTTGGTGGCTCCTTTTGTTTCCAACCTCCAAACAATTATATAACTCTCGGTGCCTCGGCTATGTAGCCACTCATGTTGTCCTCAACCCCATGATGTCAACTACCCTACTCTCTTCTTTGCTCTAGCCTTATAAAAATGAGTTGTCTCCCACTGGGGTGTTTGGCATCCATCAAGGCAAGCCAGTGACCTCTTTATTAGTAAGTTGGGATCCTGTTAATAAACTATTATTTTGCTTAGATAGAACATTACTCAGTCTGCGTGTTTTGGACATTTTACTCCCAACTTTATTCCTTGAGTCTTCTACTACACTCTGGCAAAGTTCAAGTAATTTTTATAAAGTAATACAAGTGTCTTCTGGTAAATATAGAACAATCCATTCTCTGGAGAGTGGAGAGTGAGTGGGAAGTATACTTATACATTTTAACATTATTCTGCATTATTAACACTTACTTAAGTCTAGAAAATTGTTAAACAGTAAATCAAGTTTATTTGTACATTTATTTCTGAAGAGTAGAGGTGTAATTGCTCTCACTGAAAATTTAACAATTGCCTCAAAAACAACTTAGAACTTGTACCAGCACACCCCTGACTCAGGTCACTTATAACTCTGGAAATATATACATTATAATTGTAAAGATATCAATGAAAATGTTTAACATCACATTAAAATAAAGATATGTGGGTAGAAACAGCACTTCCACAGCACTCCAGCCCACAACACTTCAAAATTATGTAAAAGGGGACTCTGAACAACCTCTGGAGCTCCAGTACCCACAGAATGACACAGAGAAGGTAACCTTCCACTGAGGACAGCCCAGCAGGGTGGGGTAAACTATCTCATGTAGAAGAGGCAAGGGGAAATAGTTGCAGGGGAAGGGAAGAACAGGAAGGCAAAAAGGCAAAAAGGCAAAACCATATTCTCATTGAATTTGGCTCAGGGAAAGAATGACATGCATACTAAATGGGATATCTCACCCTGAAGGGGAGCAGGGGGGAGGGGGATAAGAGAGGGAATGATGGGGGGGAGGGGATGCTGGGGGGAGGGGAGGTTGGAGGCACCCATTTTTGAAGAGGGACAGGATCAAAGTAGGGAATGGACCAGGTGGGGGGTGGGGTGGGTGGGAGGGAAATATAGCCAGTCTTTTACAATATATCTACTATGATAATGTTTTGCATAACTATACATGTACAACATATACTGAATTGCTTATCTTCCCAGTAAGGGTGGGAGACAGGAGAGGAAGGGAATGGGTATGGAATTCAAAACTTTAAAATTACATGTTTCAAATATATATACATATTATTATTAATACTATTTTGCATGTAATTGGGAGATAAGATGTGCAGACATTGGGGCACAGAGATTCACCTTGCCCTAATGGAAAAGTCCAAAGGGGTATGGAAGAAGATATGGGAGAGAGCAGATTAGATGAGGGGACTGCTATTCTGAGGTGGTGGGTAGGGGGAAAATGAGGGAAAAAATTGTAACTCAAATCTGGCAGAAAAAAATGATGTAAACCAGAAGTTAATAAAGCATTTGGGAGAAAAAAAAAATATATATATATAGAAATTTGCATGTTTGTGAGCAGCTAGTTAGTGCAGAGTTAAGGTGCTGCAGCTGGAAGCAGAAAAAATCATCTTCCTAAATTCAAATTCAACTTCAGATACTTACTACCTGTGTGACCCTTTGAAAGTTACTTAACCAATCTTTCCCTCAGTTTGGGTTGGAGAAGGAAATGGCAAACCACTCTAGTAGCATTTTCCAACAAACCCCAAATTGGATCACAGAGAATTGGACATGACTGAACAGCAACATGTGCATGTTTAATAACAAGCATTAAAAAAGTTTGAAGACAGTTCTGAAGGAAAAGGTTTTTGCATAATGTAATGCAAAGTATGCATTTTTTAAATGGGTGCAGGATTTGTTAAAAAATAGAAAAAAAAATTGAAGGCAGAAACTTAGGCATTGCCACCCAAAACCTAGGTTTATTTTAATTGAACATTTTTAAACTTTTTATGAGTTCTAAAAAGTTAATAAAGGTAGTTGAAAAGAATGAATATTAAATTTAAATTCTAAAGTTACTGGAGGTTAAGAAACCTTATCTCAATAGGATAAAGTTAAAACTTTTATGGTTTTTATGTCATAAAGATATTTCATCTTTTTTTTAAATTCATAAAACTCTGAAAGGTATCCTTTGTGTAGTTCATTATTCTACTGTTAGTGAAAAATGATCAGGATTCAGACAGTTTTACAAAATATTTTTGTTCATTCTTTTCTGAGTAACTGTTTACCATCTTAAAAAAAATTTGTTTTAGTCAACAAAAAGCCATTTTCTCTCTCCCCACCCCACCTTTAATGGAAAAACACATAAGGAAATACCTTATAAAATATGTTTAGGCAGGTAAAACAAATTCTTACAATGATGGGATCCCAAAACAGTCTGCTTCTACACCTTAGTATATATTCTTTTGGAACGTATTCGAAGATAGTATGCTTCAGTCTCAGTCCTAGGTAGTCATAGCTGGTCATTGCACTGATCAGAGTTCTTAAGTCTCTCCAGCTGTTTGTCTTAAGCGTATCATAGTTATTATTACATACATTATTTTGCATTACTTTATACAAATCTTCCAGTTTTTGGTGAAATCATTTCCTCTATCCTTTTTTCCATTGAGGTTTTATTGTTAGTACTGAGAAATGTCGCCAGGTTTTGTAATTTTATTTTTATATCCTAGAACTTTGCTGAAGCAATTATTTTAATTGATTTTTTTATTCTAAGGTTCTCTAATGGAAACTGTCCTATCATCTGCAAAAGTGTTAATTTTGTTATCTCTTTCTTATTCCTATCACTAGCATTTTAGCTCTATAGCAAATAGTAGTGGTAAAAATGGAATTCTTGCTTAATCCTAATATTACTAGTAAGACCTCCAGTTTATCTCATTACATATGATGTTTGCTCTGGGTTTTGAATAAATACTACTTATCATATTAAGTAAAGGTCTATTTGATCATTCCTATCTTGTTTATTGTACTTTGTCAAAACTTTTTTTCCTGCAAATATTAATATAATTGTGATATTTTAAATTTTAGTTATCAACATGGTCTATAAGATTCATTGTTTCTCCAATATGGGAAAATACCTGATATAGATTCTGAGCATTCATAGTGTATGTAATCTTTGTGATATGTGACCATAGGCTTGTAACTAAAATTTTGTTTAAATTTTTGTATGTGTTCATTTGGAATATTATTTATTTTTATTTTCCCTGGCTTAGGTAAAATACCATATTTATACCAAAAAAGGCATTTAGGAGAATTCTCTCTTTTTCTTTATTTGAGAATAAGTATTTTGTGTAATATTGTAATTAGTTCTTTGATCGTTTGAAAGGATTCAGTTGTGAATTCATCTGATACAGTTACCCCCTCCTTTGTAGTGCACAAATTATGGCTTGTTCCATTTATTCTTCCGATACTGGGCTGTTTAAATTATTTATTTCTTGTTCTACTAATCTGACCATTTTACATTTGGGGACTATTCATTTGTTATATGTAAATTATTGGCTTTAGTGGCATATCATTAAGGAAAAAATAATTTCTAGTACTATCTTTTTTTCTTCATTTATTGTGAATTATCCTATATCCTATTTAACATTGGTAATGGGATATTCCTCTTTTAAAATCAATCAAATCAAAAATCAAATTATTCAAATGTTATCTGTTAATTTTCACCCTAAATATTATTTAAATTTATTTCTTAATTTGGTAGTATTTTTAACTTTCGATTTTGTAAAAAAAAAAATTCAGGATTTCTCTCTTTTTTAATTTGTTGATTTTTTTAAGGATTTTTTTTAGTTGTAAATGCCCAATTCATTGATCTATTCTTTCCCTATTTTGTTAACAAAAATGTTTGAAGGTAAAGATACGAATTTTCCTCTAAGCACTTCTTGGGTAGCACCCTAAGTATTTTGACATTTTGTTTCACTGTTGTCCTCTTTAATAAAATTATAGTTTGTTCTTTGAACCACCAATTCTTTATGAAAAAGTTATTTTTCAATTAATTTTAATCCTCTATCAAAAAGCTTTTTCTTGAGCTTAATTTTGTTGCATCTATCCAGTAAATAAGATGTTTGTTTTTAACATTTATGCTTTTCTGTATTTGTTTGGGAAATTTTTATGCCCTAGTACATGGTCAATTTTTATGGTGTCAGGAAAAACTGAGACATGTATATATCTCTTTCTTTTCTCATTCAATAATCACAAGAGTCAATTCAAAAAACATTTATTAGGCATCTATTATATGCTGGGCATTGTACTTTAGAATACAAATACAATCAAAAAGATACTTTTGCTTTCTTCTAGACTTATAGTCTATTGGAGGAAGACAACACATAAAAGATAAATAAAAAGTGTGGGGGTCGGGGGGGAGGATAAGGCAGAGTCAGGAGCAGATCACAGAGGGAAATGAAAGTAACTATGATTGACCTGGGTACTTTCCTTAAAAAATAACAACATGAAAATCAGAGAAAGGGGTTGCAGGTACAGTCGTATTCTAGTGTAAGATCTATCTTATTTGAATTTTCTAAAGTTCTATTGAGATTTTTAAATGATTTTTTTTTAATTTTGGGTTATATTTACATTGTTCTAAAAGGATTATATTGAAGTCTCTCACTATTATAGTTTAACTCTCCATTTATCCCTTTAACTCATTTAGTATTTCCTTCAAATATCTAGATTCTATGCCAATCAATGTATATATGTTCTGTTAATATTAATTCATTACCTTTGGTACCATTCTGCATATTTCAGAGGAAGGGAGCACAGAGATTAGAGTGATATTCTTGTGTGAGATCATTTCCAACTTATCTAAAAATTCTATTTCTATTCTTAAGTTTTTCTTTGTTTTTTGGGGGGTTGGATTTGTATACCTCTAAAAGGGTTATATTAATATCGCTATCATAGTTTTACTATTTCTCTCATTAACTTATTAAGTTTTCCTTTAAGTATTTAGATGATATGCCATTCAGTGAATATATATTCTGCATTCAAATTAATTCATTTTCTTAGGTATCTTTCTGTATAATATGGTTTTCCTGTTTATCTCTTTTCATCAAGACTATTTTTGCCATTGCCTTTTTTAATCATGGCTGTTTACCTGTGTTTTTGGTCTCATGTATTTTAAAAGGTGATAATAGAGCTAAGCCTTGGAAGTATCTAGAGTTTCAAAAAAATGAGAGGAGGGAAAGTATTCTATTCATGTAAGACATCCCATACAAAGCATTAGAGTAGGAAGATGGAAAGTTATAAGAGAAACAAATTTTAGACTAGCTAGATTGAGACATAGTAGCCACAAGAAATGTGTTGAATCAGTTGTTAGAACAAGATTATAATGTACTTCACACACCAAATGCCACCATTTACTTTTCCACAAGCATGTGTTTACTTCAATAACCTATGTAGTTAAGTTATTTCAGAGTGGTATTTTTAATCCCATGTTTCTATCTGCCAGCTCCCAAATGAGAGGAGTCTGGGGAACTTTATATTTTCCTATATGCTTTCAGATGAATTGTACATTTTATAGATGCTAGATACATGAGTTACAATTTTAAAGCCAAATCCTAAATATATCTCAATAATTATCATTATTTGCTAAATATGAGAGGTGGGGAAAGGAAACCAGGACACTTGGTGTGCTTTAATGAAAGCACAGCCCATGAAATGTGAAACCTGCACCTTGGCCACTTTATGGTTCAGTACTGAAAATACTTAATATGTTGGTATAGTACAAATAACTCTGGGTGATCTTTCGTTCCTCTTCCCATTGCATGACATTGGTAGAAGAAATGTGTCTTGAAACATTTTTTAAAAGAGTGATTGCTTCCTCTGCCTCTGGCTCTGTCTCTATGTCTCTCTCTGACTCACTTTGTCTCTGTCTCTATCTCTTTTTGTCTGTCTCTGTCTCTATCTCTGTGTGTCTCTGTCTGTCTGCCTGTCCCAATTGCTTTGACTCTCCCAGTAGCTCTTCCTCTTGTGCTTTTTCCAAAGTAGAGGTGACTGAGCAGCTATTGTGAGACATGTTTCCAAGCTTGGAGGCAACTCCCTGATTTCAGGAGTTTGGGAAGCTCCTAAGTTCTCAGTTTTTACAGCCTAAACTTCAATGCAAGACCTAACAACCACCTACTAGCAAAAGATAAACACCAATAAGAGGGTAAGCCCAGTCCCTGATCTGGCTTGCCAGAAATCATAGACCTTAAGGGATTTGCTTGAACAGAGCATAGCAATAGCAAAGGTGAAATGTCATTTCAGCAGTCCTGGAAATGATTCATACTTTGACATATTAATTATCAACCTCCTTGGAGAGTATAACAGTAGTTAAAGTTACTGCTGTTCATTTAATTATAAGGGGGAAAGGGGGAGGGGTGAACTGGCCAGTGAAGGCACAGACCTTGAAGTACTTGCAGACATCCTCTGCTGGCTGCCAATGCAATGGTGAAAATGCAGAAGCTGCTTTCAGATGTGATCATGCAAAGATAAGAATCATGAGATGGCAAAAGTCCTTTTAACAGACCACTGAACTGTAACTAAACAGTTATATTAAAGGTGCTATCCCTGAGGCTTCTTTTCTTCCCTTGTGGCTATATTGTGATGAAGACTGCTGTGAGTTACCAGGTATGGGAAAGTCAACTGATTTATTTCCCTCCTTGTCACTACATATAGTAGAGTACATCGTCCTTGTTTCTTTTGTGTTTATTCTTTTCTGTTGTAGCATGTTTGGGTCTCTCATGCCAATTCCAATTCCCCCAGATGAGATTCTAGAACAAGGATATATTTTCCTCAGGATTCCAGAAGTACAATGAGGAATTGAGGATGCTTCTTTAAGATTTGGGACTAGAGCCCCCACTAGTGTTTTCACCTTTTCTCCACCAGATTACACTTGAGAATCATTTTAGTCTTGCAGCCTTTAGTAGATGTGAGCATATGTATGTATATATGTGTGTATGTAACATATGCATATATGCATACATGTCTGAATGTAGGTGTGTATATTTACTAAGATGGTACAATGAAGACACTTGCTGCAAAACAACCCTGCCACTACTACCTGCAGTCTGTGAGAAAATAGTAAAGTATGATAAAACAAGTTCCAGGGAGAATTGGATTCATGGTTAGGAAATAAAATTGGCAAAACCATAATTCACAATTACAGGTTACTAGAACTGCTTTTCTACCAAACATGGAGTGCTCAAGAGCATCACCTTAGACATGACGGAACCACTTTTCTGGGCTCCTTGTGTACCTATGAATACCAAGCCAATATTTTCAGAGGTCCCAATGTAGACACTGCAGCAAACTGTAAAATAAGCATATTAATGGAGAGATGGGAAGTTGAATGTTTTCTTGATCTTTGAACCTTACAAGGAATTTCTTTGGTCAAAGTGGGAGGAGGAGTACATCTAGGCCAACATCTTTCCTTCCACCACTATCACCAAGCATATTTTTTCTTTGAGGTTTAGCTCGAACGCCACACTTACTCCAAACTCTGAACCTTCTGGCTCCTAATGGCTTTCAACTCTCCAACTCTTGCTTAATTGTTGTTTTTATAGAGGACCAAGAGAGCATGATGGAATCACCCAAACAATTGTAATAGACATTCTTTCTGACATAATTTCACTTCATCAAATTTCTTTCCATGATTTTCCAATCAGTTCATGACCTGAGATTGGTTGACTGAAGCATTATAACACATAATAAATGTGTCAGGGCAAAAATGGGATGATATGGGGTGGCTAGGTGGCTCAGTGAGTAGAGCGCTGGCCCTGGAGTCAGAAGGACCTGAGTTTGGATACAGCCTCAGACACTTAACCCACACAAACAAAAACCTAGCTGTGTGACTTTGGGGAACTTACTTAACCCCAATTGCCCTCCAAAAAGCAAAAAAAAATGGGATGATATAATTTCAACCTCATAATTACCTTAGGTGAATTAATATCCTAAGAAGGGAGTATTCAGGAAACCTGTGAGTTCTGCAGTTCCATCTTAGAGATGGGAGAGCTTCCTGCAATGAGAGCCAACCAAGTCTGGTAAATGACATTCTTGACTGAACCCAGCAGTGAATTATCTTATCAGCTGAGGAATTGTATCCTACAAAGAGCTAATCAGCTTGAACCACGGAGAAACTCATCTATTGTCAATGCAGTTTTCCAGATCAAATTTGTTGGGCCCTTCCTGAAGCAAGGCAAGAAAAAAAAAAAAAAACCTTAGGGCCAGAATTCTCAAGATACCCCTTGGTTCCATGTTCCCTACATGTATGCCTTCACTCCTTCTGTAATTCAAGGGGGTTTTTTTATTAATTTGTTTATTTTTAGTTTACAGGATTCTATTCCATAGTTCCTTGAGTTTCAAATTTCCCTTCCCTCCCTCCCCCCAGACCACATGATGGTATATAGTCCAGTAAAGAATCAGACAATACTTTCACATTAGACATTAGTCAGGTTACTAAGGCACATTGTACTAGATGGAATGAAAAAATGGTAAAGGGGAAATAAAACCAAAAAATGAAAAGAAAAAGATCAAGTAGTTTGCTTCCATCAGGATTCAAGCTCAGTTCTTTCTAGTTCTTTCTCTGGATGTAGACGTCTCTCTCCATCATGAGTCTTTTGGGATTGATTTATATCACTGCATTGCTGAGAAGAGTCCAGTCTGTCATAGTTGGTCATCACAAATATTTTGTGTCTGTGATTGTATACAAATTTCTCCTGGTTCTACTCTTCTCACTCAGCATCAGTTTGTATAAGCCTCTCCAGGTAAATATGAAGTCTGTCTGCTCCTCGTTTCTTATAGCACAGTAGTATTCCATTACATGCATATACCACAACTTGTTTAGCCATTCCCCCATTGATGGGCACTCGCTTAATTTCCAATTCTTTGCAACCACAAAAAGAGCTACTATAAATATTTTTGTGCATATGGGTGTTCCTCACACTTCTATGATCTCTTTGGGATGTAGCCCTAGAAGTGGTATTGCTGGGTCAAAGGGTATGACATTATTTATAAAACTTTGGGCATAATTCCAGATTGTTCTCCAGAAAGATTGAATCAGTTCACAACTCCACCAGCAATGCATTAGGGTTCCAATTGGCCCACATCCTCTCCAGCATTTGTCACTTTCTTGTTTTGTCATCTTAGCCAATCTGACTGGAGAAATGTGGTACCTCAGAGTTGTTTTGATTTGCATTTCTCTAATTAATAGTGATTTAGAGCATTTCTTCATATGCTTATAGATAGCTTTAATTTCTTTCTCTGAAAACTGCCTATTCATATCCTTTGACCATTATCAATTGGGGAATGACTTGTATTCTTATAGATTTGACTCAATTCTCTGTATATTTTAGAAATGAGTCCTTTATCAGAGACATAGGTTGTAAAAATTCTTTCCCAATTTCCCACCTCCCTCTTGATCTTGGTTACACTGGCTGTGTTTGTACAGAAGCTTTTCATTTTAATGTAATCAAAATTATACATCTTGCATTGTATAATGCTCTCTAATTCTTGTTTTGTCCTAAAGTCTTTCCTTCTCCACAAATCTGACAGGTAAACTATCCCTTGCTTTCCCAGATTGCTTATAGTATCATCCTTTATACCTAGATCATGCACCCATTTAGACTTGATTTTGGTATATGATGTTAGATTATGGTCTATGACCAGTTTCTGCCATACTATACTCCAGTTTTCAGAGCAGTTTTTGTCAAATAGTGCATTCTTATCCCAAAAACTGGGGTCTTGGGTGATGGGAAGAAGGACAAGAGGGAAGGCGGGGAGGGAAGTTGAAAGCTCCCACTTTCTAAAAGGAACAGGATCAAAGTAGGGAATAGACCAAGTTGGAGGTGGGATAGGAGGGAGGGAAACATAGTCAGTCTTTTACAATATATCTACTATGGTAATATTTTGCATAGCTACACATTTACAACATATACTGAATTGTTTATCTTCCCAGTAAGTGTGGGTGACAAGGGAGGAAGGGAATGAATCTGGAATTCAAAGTTTTAAAATCAAATTTTTAAAAATATATAAATACTATTATTAATACTATTTTACATATAATAGGGAAATAAGATATACAGGCATTGGGGCACAGAGATTCACCTTGCCCTACTGAAAAAGTCGAAGGGGGTATGGGAGAAAATATGGGAGAGAGCAGATGGGATGAGGGGATATTCTGTGGGACTGCTATTCTGGTATGGTGGGTAGGGGAAAAATGTGGGGGGGAATTGTAACTCAAAACCTGGTGGAAATGAATGATGTAAACCAGAAGTTAATAAAGCATTTGGAAAAAAAAGAAAAAGAAAAAGATTGGCCCTGAGACCCAAATAAAAAAAGGAAATAAAAAATTTCCCTAATAGTATCAACTGATTAACTGATATTTGGGAAACACATTGGTTGGACTTCTGTGAACAATAGTATTAAAAGTTGGAATTTCCTCAGTGTTACACCCTTAGAAAACTTGGAAAAGAAATAGTAATTCCCACTTTGGGAACTTAATTTGCCAATTAAGTGTTGGGCAACTGATCTGGGATATAGTATTATATGAGAGTTCTTTCTTTTTATCAATGAATATTCATGAGTCTTAAATGTTCTTTAGCATTACTTTTGTGTGGAAGAAATAAAATAGCTGTCCTATATTTGATTTATGTTGTCCATTGAGAATATTTTTACAAAGTCCTTTGGTAATATTCTAGACATGGGTCAAAACTGAACCTCAAAAGATATTCCCTGGTGACTCAGGGGGTAGAGTGGGGTTATTGTAAAAATCGAGTATGTTCAAGAAAGAGCCTAACTCATCTTCTGAAATGCCAAGTTCATCCAGGGCAGAATCTAGTCCATGTTCCTTGATATAGGGTTGGCAAGGATTCTTGAGTGGAGAAAGAAAGCATGCATGACTCAGTCTTCTTGAACAGAGCAACATTTCTTACAGTAACTAAAAGAAAAAAAATTTGATGCCTTTTGTCTTACGATCATTTTTTGAAGAGAAATAACGAAGCAAAAACATTAATTAGACCTACTACATCTAACATGGAATAAAATATTCTTTCCTAGTAGTTCTTTGACTCTGTTCTTTATTACTTGCACTGGTTTTTCAATTGCTCAGTTTTTCCTCTGTCCAGTGAACCATTTACATTGTTGTTATTGTATGATGGGGAGAGTATTCCCTCTTATTTCTACTTACTTCTTTGCTTCATAAAATTGCCACGTTTCTCTGAATATTCCTCATTTTTTGCATAGCAATCATCTATTACTTTCATATAAAATCATTTTAGCTACCAATCCCTAGTCATTGACAACTCACTTTATTTCAGGTTGTCTGTTTCTGCAAGGAGTATAGTAATGGGGTCATTGGGTTGTTCTGAATATTAGGAATTGAAATTCCTTATATTGTGGCCTGAAAAAAATATTTTTACAATCACATACTATATCATACCATGCCATATCATACCATACCATAACATAACATACCATAACATATCATACCATACCACAGAATAAAGTCTGTGGAATGAAGTAGAAAAGTCACTAGAAATCTGAACTCAGCTGCAGATTTTATTTTGCCATTAAGGATTTGCTACTTAGGATTTAGAGCTGTAACACTCATTTGAAGCCAAGTCCAACCCAATCATTATATTGAAGAAAAAACTGAAGCTTAGGGTGGTAAGGAACTGATACAGGATTTGGAACCCACGTTTTATGATTCCCACATCAGTGCTCTATCTACTATACACATGTTGCCTCTCTTCTGGGTCTCATAAAATGTGGGGCCTGGATAAAAGAATCTCTAAGTTATTTCCAGCTCCAAAATTCCGTGATCCAATAAGTTCTTTATTCTTGCTCAAAATTTTAAAGCAAGGGGTGGAGCCAAGATGGTGGAATAAAAACAGGAACTTCCTTTGTGCTCCTGCTCCAATCACCTCTAATACCTGTAAAAAATGACTCTATATAAATTTTAGAGCTATAGAACCCAAAAAGTGACAGAGAGAAACAAATCTCCCTCGGAAGGCATTCAGGCAGGCCAACAGAAAGATTCTATCACACTGAACTGGGAGGGGAGAGCAATCAAGGGTGAGCCACACTGGCCCAAAAAAGGGGCAGCTCAGACGCATGGCACAGACATGCCATAGCAGACTTCATAAAAGTGAATCACTGGCAGCTATGTCAGTTTCAAGACTTAACCCATAAACACCAAAGAGAAAGTAAAAGACCAGTGGGGACCTCTGTTGGAAGTGGGGAACTCTGTTGTAACTGGGTGAGAGAAGAACCCAGTCTGGCCCCTGCCCCTGGGGCAGCAGAAGTGGTGGCTACTACCTTGTGGCTTCCTGCTGAGCTCCAGGCCCACTGATTATAATGGAGCAAGGAACCATTCAAAGGATAAGTGCTCTTGTGTTGACCTGCTTGGATCTGCATCACAGTCATGGGTGGCAGTTCTGTGCTGAGAAGCACTAGAATGGCAGAGGTAGTGGTGACTGTAGAGAGGTTGCCCTCCTCATAGCTTTGACAACAGCTACACAAAACCCAAAAAATTTGGGACACAGAACTCTCCACCCTAGAAGCACAGTTCTGCCATGGTAAAGAGCTCCAAAGTCAAATAATTCACTGACAAGATGAGCAAACAGAGGAAGTGCATTCAGACTATAGAATCCTTTTGGGGGGAGACAAAGAGGACCAAATATAGAACCAGAAGAAGACAACAAAGTCAAAAATCCTGCATCAAAAGCCTCCAAGAAAAATATAAATCAGTTAAAGACGATGGAGGAGCTCAAGGAGGATTTTGAAAATCAAGTAAGAGAAGTATACAGAAAATTGGGAAGAAAAATTATAATGATGCAAGAAAATCATGAAAAATGAGCCAACAGCCTGACTGAATAAAATAACACCTTAAAAATAGACTAACTCAAATGGGAAAAGAGGTCCAAAAAAAAATGAGAAAAAGAATGCCTTAAAAAGCAGTATTGACCAGATGGAAAAGGAATTTCAAAAGCTTACTAAAGAAAATAATTCCTTCAAAATTATATAGGAGCAAATAAAAGCTAGTAACTTTATGAGAAATCAAGATGTTATAAAACAAATCCAAATGAATAAAAAATAGAAAGCAATATGAAATATCTCACTGAAAAAACCACTGATGGTGGGGGGGCGGAGCCAAGATGGCGGAGTAGAAACAGCTCGTCCAAGCCTCTCTGCCCCCAGATTCTCCACAAACTATGTAAAAAAGGACTCTGAAAAATCTTCTGGAGCCCCAGCACCCACAGAACGACACAGAGAAGCTAACCTCCCGCTGAGGACAGCCCAGCACCCTGCAGGAAGGACCAGCGCAGTGGTCTGGGAGCTGGCAGCGCGCAGAGCGCAGGAGCCGAGCCGAGCCCAGGTCCACGTGAGCCGAGGTTTTAGCCCCAGGGCGGCAGGGCCAGCAGCCAGCTGGAGGAACCCCAGAACACCAGGAACTGTGGAGACGCCAGAATTACCAACATAGACTTGCCTAGGACAAAGTAAGAGGTTAGTGTCCTATGGACTTTGGGACCTGTATTTGGGGAATGCGTCAGCTCCCTCCCCTGGGGGCTAGAAGCCGCTGAGGAGACACGCCATTGTGTAGTTTTCAGAGGCATTTCCGGCTCCCAGCCTACAAATCGTGGGGAGATCCAGCGATCAGTCTTGGGGGGTAATCGCTCTTGCTTTAACCTCCCTGGATCTGGATTGTGATCTAGGGTGGAAGTTGTGGGTGGGTTTACAGCTTACCAGAAACGGAAGTTGCCCCCCACACGTTTGGGACGGAAATTCCTCTAGCTGGCCTTAAAGCCATAGTGTGGCAACAAGCCCAAAAGTCAAGCAATTAAGTGGCAACATGCCAAGGCAAAGGAAACAGAAAAATGCAACCCTAGACTCCTACTTTGGGGGCATAGAGCGGGAAAAGGACTGTGAGGTCAGAAGTCCTGCTCCAAAAGCCCCAGGGGAAAACATGAGCAGGTTGCAGGACATAGAGGACCTTAAGAAGGACTTTAAAAATCAAATCAGAGAAGTGGAGGAAAAATTAGAAAGAGAAATGAGAAGGATGCAGGAAAAGTATGAAATGAGGGTCAACAGCCTGACTGAGGAAAACAACACCCTAAAAAATAGACTAGCTCAAATGGCAAAGGAGGCCCAAAAGGGCAATGAGGAGAAGAATGCCTTAAAAAGTCGAATTTGCCAGATGGAAAAAGAATCTCAAAAGTTCACTGAGGAGATCCATTCCTTCAGAGTTAGACTGGAGCAAATGGAAGCTAATAACTTTATGAGAAATCAAGATGCTGTTAAGCAGATCCAAACAAACGAAAGATTAGAAGGCAATGTGAAATATCTCATGGGAAAAACCACTGACCTGGAGAATCGATCCAGGAGAGACAATTTAAAAATTATTGGACTACCTGAAAGCCATGATCAAGGAAAGAACCTAGAAATCACCCTTCAAGAAATTCTCAAGGAAAACTGCCCTGATGTTTTAGATCCAGAGGGCTTTTGCCCTCTATTTTTAGAGGTTGAAAGAATCCACAGATCACCTCCTGAAAAAGATCCCAAAAAGAAAACTCCCAGAAATATTATAGCCAGGTTCCAGAATCCCCAGATCAAGGAGAAAATACTACAAGCGGCCAGGAAGAAACAATTTCAATATTGTGGAAACACAATCAGAATAGCCCAGGACCTGGCAGCTTCTACACTGAGGGATCGAAGGGCATGGAATATGATATTCCAGAGGGCAAAAGAACTGGGACTCAACCCAAGGGTCACCTACCCAGCAAAACTGAGTATTTTGTTTCAGGGGAAAATATGGTCATTCAGTGGAATAGAGGACTTTCAAGCATTCTTGAGGAAAAAACCAGAGTTGAAAAGAAAATTTGACATCCAGACGCAAGAAGTAAGAGATGCCTGAGAAGGTAATTAGGGAAAAGAAATCAAAAGGAACTTATCAAAGTTGAACTATTTACATTCCTATATGGAAAAGCAATATCTGTGACTGATGATGTCTTTCCCACTATGAAAATAATGGAAGAAGGGGGTGTGGTCATGTGTGTGTATATGGTTACAGTTATATATGGATAGAGGGCATAGGTTGATATTGTTGGGAAGGGAGAGTACTCAAGGGATGAAATTATGAGGTGAGAGAGGAAAGTGGCAAGAGGAGATGGGGAGAGACATGGTAGGGTAAACTATCTCATGTAGGGGAAGTGGGTGCAAAGGAGGGGGAGAATAAGGAAGGCTAAAAAGGCAAAACCACATTCACATTGAATTTGGTTCAGGTAGAAAATGACATACATACTAAATGGGATATCTCAACCTGCAGCAGGATAGGGGGAAGGGGGATGAGAGGAGAGATGATGGATGGGAGGGCATCCTTGGGGTGAGGGGAGGTTGGAAGTACCCACTATAGAAGAGGGACAGGATCATGTAGGGAATGGACCAGGTGGGGGGTGGGATGAGTGGGAGGGAATTATAAGCAGCCTTGCACAATATATCTACTATGATAATGTTTTGCATAGCTAGACATGTACAACATATACTGAATTACTTATATCCCAAGAAGGAATGGGTGGCAAGGGAGGAAGGAAATGGATCTGAAATTCAAGGTCGTAACATTAAATGTTTCAAATATATATATAAATACTATTATTAATACTCTTTTGCCTATAATTGGGAGATAAGATGTGCAGGCATTGGGACACAAAGATTCATCTTCCTCTAATGGAAAAGTCGATGGGGGTATGGGAGAAGGTATGGGAGAGAGCAGATTGGAGGAAGCGATATCCTGTGGGACTGCTATTCTGGGAGGTTGGGTAGGGGAATAATGGGGGGAAAATGACTGTAACTCAAAATCTGGCGGAAATGAATGATGTAAAACAGAAGTTAATAAAGTATTTGTTTAAAAAAAAAAAAAAAACCACTGATGGTTTTATCTTGGTGGGCGGAGCCAAGATGGCGGAGTAGAAACAGCGCATCCAAGCCACTCTGCCCCCAGATTACCTCCAAATTATGTAAAAGGGGACTCTGAACAACTTCTGGTGCCCCGGCACCCACAGAACGACACAGAGAAGCTAACCTCCCGCTGAGGACAGCCCAGCAGCCCTGCAGGAAGGACCAGTGCAGCACTCTGGGAGCCAGCAGCACAGTGTGCAGAGTGCAGGGAGCCGAGCCCAGGTCTGCCGGAGTCATGGTTTTAGCCCCAGGGCGGCAGGGCCAGCAGCTGGCTGGAGGGACCCCAGAACACCAGCAGTTGTGGTGATTCCAGAATTATCAACATAGACATGCCTAGGACAAAGTGGGGGGTTAGTGCTCTATGGACTTTGGGACCAGTATTTGGGGAACGCGTCGGCTTCCTCACGTGGGGTCTAGAAGCCACTGAGGAGACATGCCATTTTATAGTTTTCAGAGGCAGCTCCACCTCCTGGCCTGTGAACTGCAGGGAGATCCAGCCATCAGTCTTGGGGGGTAATCTCTCTTGCTTTAACCTCCCTGGATCTGGATTGTGATCTGGGGTGGAGGTCGTGGGTGGGTTTCCAGCTTGCCAGAAACCAAAGTTGCCCCCCAACATGTTCGGGACGAAAATTCCCCTATCTGGCCTTAAAGCCATAGTGTTGCAACAAGCCCAAAAGTCAAGCATTTAAGTGGCAACATGCCAAGGCAAAGGAAACAGAAAAATGCAACCCTAGACACCTATTTTGGGGGCATAGAGCGGGAAGAGGACTGTGAGGTCAGAAGTCCTGCTACAAAAGCCCCACAGGAAAACATGAGTAGGTTTCAGATCATAGAGGACCTTAAGAAGGACTTTAAAAATCAAATAAGAGAAGTGGAGGAAAATTTGGAAAGAGCAATGAGAAGGATGCAGGAAAAGTATGAAATGAGGGTCAACAGCCTGACTGAGGAAAACAACACCTTAAAAAAATAGACTAACTCAAATGGCAAAGGAGGCCCAAAAGGGAAATGAGGAGAAGAATGCCTTAAAAAGTCAAATTTGCCAGATGGAAAAAGAATCTCAAAAGTTCAGTGAGGAGATTCATTCCTTCAGAGTTAGACTGGAGCAAATGGAAGCTAATGACTTCATGAGAAATCAAGATGATGTTAAACAGATCCAAACAAATGAAAGAATCTAAGGCAATGTGAAATATCTCGTGGGAAAAACCACTGACCTGGAAAATAGATCCAGGAGAGATAATTTAAAAATTATTGGGCTACCTGAAAGCCATGATCAAAGAAAGAACCTAGAAATCACCCTTTAAGAAATTCTCAAGGAAAACTGCCCTGATGTTTTAGATCCAGAGGGCAAAATAGAGGTTGAAAGAATCCACCAATCACCTCCTGAAAAAGATCCCAAAAAGAAAACTCCCAGGAATATTTTATCCAGGTTGCAGAATCCCCAGATCAAGGAGAAAATACTACAAGCAGCCAGGAAGAAACAATTCCAATACTGTGGAAACACAATCAGGATAGCACAAGACCTGGCAGCTTCTACACTGAGGGATCGAAGGGCATGGAATAGGATATTCCAGAAGGCAAAAGAGCTGGGACTGAATACAAGGGTCACCTATCCAGCAAAACTGAGCATTTTGTTTCAGGGGAAAATATGGTCATTCAGTGGAATAGAGGACTTTCAAGCATTCTTGAGGAAAAAACCAGAATTGAATAGAAAATTTGACATCCAGACACAAGAAGCAAGAGATGCCTGAGAAGGTAATCAAGGAAAAGAAATCAAAAGGAACTTATCAAAGTTGAACTATTTACATTTCTATATGGAAAAGCAATCACTGTGACTGATGATAGCTTTCTCACTAGGAAAATAATGGAAGAAGGGTGTATGGTCATATGAATACATATGTGAATGTGTGTGTGTGTATGGTTACAGTTATATATGGATAGAGAGCATAGGTTGAATTTGTTGGAAGGGAGGATACTCAAGGGGTGAAATTATGAGGTGAGAGAGGAAGTGGCAAGAGGAGATGGGGAGAGACAGGGTAGGGTATACTATCTCATGCAGAAGAAGCAAGGGGAAGTGGTTGCAAGAGAGGGGAAGAATAGGAAGGCAAAAAGGCAAAACAACATTCTCATTGAATTTGGTTTAGGGAGAGAATGACATACATACTAAATGGGATATGTCAACCTACAGCAGAATAGGGGTAAGGGGGAGGAGAGGAGGGATGATGGATGGGAGGGAATCCTTGGGGGGAGGAGCAGTTGGAAGTACCCACTATAGAAGAGGGACAGGATCAAGTAGGGAATGGACCAGGTGGGGGTGGGATGAGTGGGAGGGAATTATAATCAGCCTTATACAATATATCTATTATGATAATGTTTTGCATAGCTAGACATGTACAACATATACTGAATTACTTATCTCCCCAGAGGGAATGGGTGACAAGGAAGGAAGGAAATGGATCTGAAATTCAAGGTCTTAAGATTAAATGTTTCAAATATATATAAATACTATTATTAATACTCTTTTGCTTGTAATTGGGAGATAAGATGTGCAGGCATTGGGACACACAAAGACTCACCTTCTTCTAATGGAAAAGTCGAAGGGGGTATGGGAGAAGATATGGGAGAGAGCAGATTGGAGGAAGTGATATCTTGCGGTAGTGCTATTCTGGGACGGTGGGTAGGGGAAAAACAGGGGGGAGAAATGATTGTAACTCAAAGTCTGGTGGAAATGAATGATGTAAAACAGAAGTTAATAAAGCATTTGTTTAAAAAAAAAGAATAAAACCACTGAAGAAGTTGGGGGGAGGAGCCAAGATGGCAGAGTAGAAACAGCACTTCCAAGGTGCTTTGCCCCACAAAACTTCCAAATAATATAAAAGGGGAATCTGAACAACTTCTGGAGCCCCAGCACCCGCAGAACGATACAGAGAAGCTAACTTCCTGCTGAGGACAGCCCAGCAGGGAGCGGCCAGTGCAGCTCTCTGAGAGTGGGCAGCACAGCGTGCTGGGAACCAACAGTGCAGAGATCTGGGAGCTGAGTCCAGGCCCATGTGAGCCGCAGTTTTAGCCCCAGGGCGGCCGGGCCAGCAGCTGGCTGGAGGGACCCCAGAACACCAGCAGCTGTGGCGATCCCAGAACTATCAGCACAGATATACCTAGGACAAAGTGCGAGGTTAGTGCCCTATGAACTTTGGGACCAGTAATTGTGGAACGCATCGGCTTCCTCCCCTGGGGGCAAAAAGCTGCTGATGTAAAGTGGCACAGACGCCATTTTTCAGAGTCAGTGGTGGCTCTAGCTCCTGGTCTGTGAACTGTAGGGAGATCCAGCAATCAGTCTGGGGCTTAATCACTCTTGCTTTAAACTGCCTGGATCTGGATTGTGGTCTGGGGGGGGATGTTTGGGGTGGGTATCCAATTTGCCAGAGTGGATGGAGGCTTTACAGAGGCCACCCAACTGGCAGAAATTGTGAAGACCCCACGTTTGGGAGGGAAGCTCTCCTGTTTGGTGGCAGAGCCCTACTGTGGCAACAAGCCCCAAAATCAAGTAATTACGTGGCAACATGCCTAGGCAAAAGAAACAAAATAAACAGAAAAATTCAACATTGGACTCCTATTTTAGGGGCAAAGAGGATCAAAGCATGGAGGAGGACTGTGAGGTCAGAACTCCTGCACCAAAAGCCCCAAATGAAAATACAAGCTGGCTACAGGCCATAGGGGACCTTAAGATGCAGATAAGAGAAGTGGGGGAAAAATTGGGATGAGAAGTGGGGGAAAAATTGGGATGAGAAATGATAAAGATGCAAGAAAAGTATGAAATGAAATCAACAACCTGATTGAGGAAAATAACAACTTAAAAAATAGACTAACTCAAATGGCAAAAGAGGCTCAGAAAGGCAATGAGGAGAAGAATGCCTTAAAAAGCTGAATTTGCCAGATGGAAAAAGAATCTCAAAAGCCCAATGAGGAGATCCATTCCCTCAGAATTAGACTGGAGCAAATGGAAGCCAGTGACTTTATGAGAAACCAAGATGCTGTTAAACAGATCCAAAGAAATGAAAGAATAGAAGGCAATGTGAAATATCTCATGGGAAAAACCACTGACCTGGAAAATAGATCCAGGAGAGATAATTTAAAAATTATTGGACTACCTGAAAGCCATGATCAAAGAAAGAACCTAGAAATCACCCTTTAAGAAATTCTCAAGGAAAACTGCCCTGATGTTTTAGACCCAGAAGGGGAAATTGAGGTTGAAAGAATCCACCGATCACCTCCTGAAAAAGATCCCAAAAAGAAAACTCCTAGGAATATTATACCCAGATTCCAGAATCCCCAGATCAAGGAGAAAATACTACAAGCAGCCAGGAAGAAACAATTTCAATACTGTGGAAACAATCAGAATAGCACAGGACCTGGCAGTTTCTACACTGAGGGATCGAAGGGCATGGAATATGATATTCCAGAGGGCAAAAGAGCTGGGATTGAAGCCAAGGGTCATCTATCCAGCAAAACTGAGTATCTTGTTTCAGGGGAAAATATGGTCATTCAGTGGAATAGAGGACTTTTCAGCATTCTTGAGGAAAAAACCAGAGTTGAATAGAAAATTTGACATTCAGACACAAGAAGCAAGAGATGCTTGAGAAGGTAATCAAGGAAAAGAAATCAAAAGGAACTTATCAAAGTTGAACTATTTACATTCCTACATGGAAAAACAATAACTGTGTCTGATGAAACCTTTCACATTATGAAAATAATTGAAGAATGGTATATGGGCGTATGTTTACATGTATACATGGATAGAGAGCACAGGTTGAATTTGATGGGAAGGGATTATTCTTAAGGGGTGATGTCAAGAGGTGAGAAAGGAAAGTGGCAAGAGGACATGGGCAGAGACAGGGTAGGGTAAATTATCTCATGTAGAAGAGGCAAGGGGAAGTAGTTGCAGGGGAGGGGAAGAACAGGAAGGCAAAAAGGCAAAACCATAGTCTCACTGAAGTTGACTCAAGGAGAGAATCACATAATACTAAATGGGATATCTCACCCTGCAGGAGAGTAGGGGAAAGGGGGATGAGAGGGGGAAGGATGGAGGGGAAGGCATTCTGGGGGGAGGGGAGGTTGGAAGTACCCACTATCAAAGTGGGACAGGATCAAAATAGGGAATGAACCAGGTGGGAGGTGAGATGGGTGGGAGGGAAATATAAGCAGTCTTTTACAATATATCTACTATGGTAATGTTAAAATATATAAATAAAAAACTAAAAATAAAAAAACAAAAAATAATAAAAGAAAAAGAAGAAACCACTGACTTGGAAAATAGATCCAGGAGAGATAATTTAAAAATTATTGGGCTTCCTAAAAGCCATGATAAAAAAAATGAGCCTAGACATCATCTTTCAAGAAATTATCAAGAAAAATTGCCCTGATATTCTAGAACCAAAGGGCAACATAGAAATGGAAAGAATTCATTGATTGCCTCTTGAAAAAGATCCCCAAAAGAAAACTCCTAGGAATATCATAGCCAAATTCCAGAGTTCCCAGGTCAAGGAGAAAATATTACAAGCAGTCAGGAAGAAACAATTTGAATATTGTGGAAACACAATCAATGTAATATAAGATCTAGCAACTTCTACATTAAGGAATCAAAGGGCTGGGAATATGATATTCCAGAGTTCCAAAGAGCTAGGATTAAAACCAAGAATCACCTACACAGCAAAACTGCATATAATACTTCAGGGGAAAATATGGACATTCAATGAAATAGAGGACTTTCAAGCATTCTTGATGAAAAAACCAGAGCTAATAGAAAATTTGACTTTCAAATACAAGAACCAAGAGAAGCATGAAAAGGTAAACAGGAAAGAGAAACCTTAAGGAACTTATTAAAGTTGAAATATTTCCATTCCTACATGGGAAGAGGATATTTGTAACTCATGAGACTTTTCTCAGTATGAGGGTAGTTGAAGGGATTATATATGTACACATACATATATGTATGTATAGGTTTGTGTATGTGTGTATATATATGTGTGTGTGTGTGTGTGTTTACACGTATATATAGACAGAGGGCACAGGGTGAGTTTAATGTGAAGGGATGATATCAGAAAATAAAATTAAGATGTGAGAGAGGAATATATTGGGAAACAGAGAGGAGGACAGAAAGAATGGGATGGATTATCTCAAATAAAGGAGGTAGGAGAAGGCTGTTACAATGGAGAGGAAGAGCAGGAAGGTGAAAGGGAATGAGGCAACCTTACATTGAATTTCACTTAAGGAGGGAATAACACACTCAGTTGGACATCTTACCCTACAGAAAAGTAGAGGGGAAGGGAATAATAGAGGAGATGATATAAGGGAGGGCAAATTGGGGGAGAGGGTAGTTAGAAGTAAACACTTTTGGAAAGGGACAGGGTCAAAGGTGAAAATAGAAGAAATGGGGATGTTATAGAATCGAGAGAATTATAGTTAGTCTTTTATAATATTACTACTATGGAAATGCTTTGCATTATTACACATGTATAACCTACATTGAATTGCTTGTCTTCTCAGTGGGGGTTGGTGAGGAGAGGAGAAGGGAGAGAATCTGGAACTCAAAGTATTAAAAACAAATGTTTAAAAAAGTTGGTTTTTTTATATGCAACCAGGAAATAAGATATATAAGTAATAGGGTACAGAGATCCATCTTGTCCTACAAGAAAGCAAGGGGGTAGAATTGGATGGGTTATAAGAGAGAACAGATTGAGGGAAGGGGTATCCAGTATGCTTGTCATCTTGGGGTGAGTTGTAGGGGAGAGGTGGGAAAAATCTGTAACTCAAAATCTTTGGGAAATCAATGTTGAAAACTAAAAAGAAAAAGAAAGAATTTTAAAGCATTCATATCTTACCAAATCTCAATATCTACCAGAAGCGAGTTATATTTGATGGTACCCATTAATAAGCTAGAGACAACCTACAGCAAAAAAGCATCTTTCAGTGAAATGATTCAAAGTAAACTTTGAAACATTTATCACCCTCAAGTATGTAGGAACATCGGGCCGTCTTCTTTGTTGGCTTAAGAAAAACTCAAGTGATAATATTCTACTTGTCATGTACAAATCCTTCCTACATATGCATTTTTTCTGTCAAGGGATATATATTGGAATACTTTTAATGTTGTAAGCCTCTGAAGAATAATAAAAGTAAATCTGTTTTATATTATGCATTTTCCACTAGAAATATGGTTCAAAGGAATCCTATTTATATTTGAATAATTTGTCACTATACCCTGAAAATCTCTGTAAAAGAACATAAATACACCATATTGGAGTGTGGAACCAGAAATTAGGGTCTGTCAAACAAACAGGTGTTATATAAATAACACATATTTTGCAAAACAAGCCTTGACATTATTTTTCTAGCTCCTAGGTCTGGTCTGAAGGTCTCCAGTATGAAGTAAAAAGGAATCCTTAAATGTTCTTTGCATTACTCTTTCATACTAGGAACTAATCTGATCCAAGACTCTCCCTATGTCTGCTTAAATTCATCCATTGGATAGCTCATTTTTAATTTGAGCATCTAATATCTAAACAATAGCAATGGATTAAAGCAATTATTTTAATACATTATATGTACTTAACAATAATGCTAACAGAAGTGAGGAAAATAAGGGTGTTTTGTTTAAAGGGCCACTAAGGTTATCCACTGGTGTAGCTAGGTGGTACAGTGTATAGAGGTTGGACCTTGAGTTAGGAAGACCTGAGGTCATATCCAGCCTCAGATACTTACTAACTATATGACCCTGGCCAATTCATTTAACCCTTCACAGTGGATGTTTGCAAGCAGAGGCTGACCCACCCATTGATGGGAGTATGATAAAAGGCATTCTTGATCTAATGTGACTTGTTCTTTTCTAAAGTCCCTTGTAAATCTGATATTCCAGGATTTTGTTAATTAAATAAATTGCATCTCCCTAGTTTTCTATTTGAATACAAGCTTAAAGTGAGAAAATATATAAACACAAGGAATAAAATGTTTATTAAATAAAACATTAATTAATTAAATATTTTGAAATAGAGCTAAATAGTTATTTTAGACTTATAAATTGTCAACCTGTTCTAAAGAAGTAATCAGTTAAAGATTTTGTTTTGCTCCTAATTACAGTTTACAAATAAGCCTGAAATGGAAAAATAAATACTACTATTGAGATTTTTCTTTAGAAAGTTTAATTATTAAGAGAATGACAAAGTGTCCCTTAAGTAAAGAGATGCTGAAATTACCTTACAAAAGAAATCCACCAAGCTCCAGAAATATCAAAATTAACTTAAAATAGGACTAATATTTTCTTCAATGGAAGATTATTTTCTTTTTTCAAAATTCCAGGATTATAATCTGATCAAACAAAATGTATTTGAAGAATATCTGAAAGTATGAAATGTTACTCTTGTAAAGTGAGAGGTTGAGAGTTACATTCTAACTTCCCTTTGAATCATGAGATTTAAAAATATTTTTCTAATGACAGTAAAACACAGAAAAAGTCTTGTTTTAGTATAAAAATATAGCCTTGCATTTAAAACCAGAAAAATACTTTTCCTTCTTTTCTCCTTTAAAGAGGTCAATCTTTCTCCTTAGTAAACTTAATGTTGTAACCACAAAACTAGAAAAACTAGTGGTTATGCAGTTAAATTAGCAAAGACGATGTGACCTGAGAAGTTATATAGTTTTATATAGAAGCAATTAAATACGTAGTAGAAATTTATATTGCCTTATTGGTCCCCAAAGTACTTTACATTCATGATTTAATTTGACCATTAAACAATAATTTGGTAAGATAATTTGCTGGGGATTCATGAAATAAACATATAGTATCTGCAAACAGGAAAATTTGGACAACTTAATCATCTGCATTTAACTTCTATTCTATATGAAGTTGACATTAAACATCCTTTAAGATGGCAGCATCCAAAGTTTTAAGTTCTGAGAATTCCTTTCAAAAGTTACAATTAAAAAGATTTGTGCCCCCAGGGCAATTTAATAGACTACTGATGATATTCTGAAATTATTTGTTGCTTAAGATTTCATTAAACAATTTTTAGTATGAACTTCTTAGATCATTATTTTGAACCAATCCCCTAGTGGTTAGCAAATCACTTAATGAGAACCACTAAGGGAACAACAAACCTTTGGTGAATGTATATTTCTTAGTTTTATGTACTGTTTGACATTAATAATGTCTAAGATTATTGAATAAACATCTCAAGTTTTGTTTTTTCATCTTTCATGGAATCTTGGATGAAGATTAATATCTTTCAAATCATTTAAATCTTCCTTAAAAAATGTTTTGTCGTATTCTTAGACAAACTGAATATGGCTTGGTGGGTGAAATGCTAGATATTCTACATACTTTTAGTTGTTTTGAAAGGTATTTCTTTTTCCACCTCCTTTGGCTGAGGTGCACTTTAATTCTAGATTGAATCTATTAACCATTTACATTGTCAATTCAAGACACATGCATTGGCAGATAGGCTTTGTAGAAAAATGTTGAGAATATAACATTCCATTGTACTTATTTGTTGTTAATTATTTAAAAATAATATGAGTCATTTTCTAAGTGATAAATGATCAAAGGATAGGAACAGGCAGTTTTCCAATGAAGAGATCAAAAGAATTTATTAGTCATATGAAAAAAAATGCTGTAAATCATTATTGATAAGAGAAATTCAAATTAAAACAACCTTGAGATGTCATTTTACACCTACCAGATTGGCTAACATGATTGAAAGGAAAAGTGACAAATGTTGGAGAGGATGTGGGAAAATTAGGACATTAATTCATTGTTGGTGGAATTGTGAGCTGATCCAAACGTTGTGAAGATCAATCTGGAATTACACTCAAAATTAAACTGCCTAATATCCTTTGACCCAGTAATACCACTACTAGTTGTGTTTCCAAAGATGATTGGAGAAAAGGAAAAGAACTTATATGTTCTAAAATGTTTATAGAAGCTCTCTTTGTGGTGGCAAAGAATTGGACATTTCAGGGATGCCCATCAATTGGGGAATGACTGAACAAGTTGTGGTATATGATTCTGATGGAATACTACTGTGCAATAAGAAATGATGAGATCAATGATCTTAGAAAAACATGGAAAAAAAACTGATGAGCAAAAAGCAACAAAACCAAGAGAACAATGCATACAGTAACAGCAACACTGTTTCAAGAATAACTTTGAGCAATAAGTTATATTGACTATTACAAATACCCAAGTTAAAAATAAAAGACATCCAGAAAGAGAACTTAAAAATAGGAGTATATAGCGAATAAATGTGTGTGTTTGTGTATCTAAGGGTGACCATCTCTAGGGTGGCGTAGGCAAAATATTTAAAAGTAATAATTACTTGTGCATAGTAGATTTGCAGTTTCATATGCAATCATCTTTTTTATTATTCTTTGTCATGAAAATGTTAGTTTTGTTTCATAAACTTAAAATTAAATTTAAAGAACAAAATAAAACTAAACATTTGATTATTTAGAAAATCTCTTTATGGACTTTTTTTTACAAGGTATCTTGCATCATTCAAGATCTCTTTGAAATATATAACAAAAGAAATAATTCTGTCCATTTCCCCTTTATTAATAAACATAAAGCGCAAAAGAGGTAATACAATCTCACTAAACCTGGTTATCACCTATGTTGTTTAAAGAAAGGCAATGCATAGCCCTTGTCAAAAAGAGATTCTCTGTGGAGAGTGAAATTTGGGGGAGTTACTAAAGCCAAATTCTCAAGATCCACTTCTGAAGTTCTTGTGATATTCAATGTTCTTGCTTATTTCTATTCTTCTGTATGTCTCTTTACACAGGATGCAAGGTTGGTCAAAGCATACAGATTAGCAGCTCCCAGCTAACTGTTGACAATTCTGCTATCTTAAAAAACTGGAATTAGTTCCAGTGAGTGCTGGCACTGGTGATAGCTGATAGATCTGGCACACCAAATCCAGGGTTTTTATTGTTTTATTGATACCAAAAATCTCCTTGAGAAATTGCAGTATTATATGAAAGTATCTTATATATAAAATTATCCTTTGTTATTCATTCTTCCAATGTCAGGACTATAAAAGCATTTCCTCAAATACCTCTCAAAAATGACTAGAACATGATGGTTACTTTTGCTTCACTGTCCAGAAAAGCAGTGTAGCCCCCATCCTCAATATTCCTCATTATCTCTATAAAGCCTATGATTCCATGTAGAAAAATAAAAATAAGAAATTGATGATGAGTTCATGATCACTGTTGGCAATGAGATTGGGTGATCTCCTTACCTGGCCCCACCACCTTTTTTCAAATCTGCATTTGTAACCCTCAGCTTTTGCACCACCCAGGATGCATTTTCCACATGGGTGCATCTGCTCTGTGTCCAAATTCTTCACATCTAAAATGAGAGAGTTCTGCCTTCTTGGCTCCCTCAGAATGATGATGTTTTTGTTTTATAGAGGTACAACCTAATTTTCCTTGCCACATTAAGTTTTTAGGTGTCCTTTGGTCTATATTTCTCAAATATTCTGCAAGTTTCTTGAGCTAGATCTTGACCTGCAGGATGGTTTCTCTGATTATTTTACATTGACTATTCATGAGAAGAAATTCCTGAGGTAGATGAAGTTTGCAGATTTGCAAGAGTGGGCACCCTAATGGACCTTTATTATTCACTTATATTATTTAATATATTTTTATCTTTTTTTCAAGTTTGTCAAAGGGTTATAATTGTTACAAAGCCATAGTTTTATATAAGAATATTTCCAAATCTGGCTAATCCCATAGTCCTTTGTCTATCTGAGTCATTCTAGTTATGTCCACTTTTTTGAGGAAGTGGCAGTCCTTTCCATGTCAGTCTCATTTTGTCGTGTGTCCCTGCATGCTAAAAAAAAAAAAAAAAAAAAAACCAAGATTGTCATTAACCCTTTATGCTCAATAACGCCAAATTCTACAAGTACCATTCCACCATAAGCTAAGAATCCTATAACAACTTGAAATATTTTAAGCATTCCTAATAAGTGATTCCAGGGTTTCTGCTCATTAGACTTTGCAGGTGTTCAAATGTAAGTCTTTTGGTACTTTTCACCAAACAATTTTATTCCCATCTGATGTTTTCCTACTATAATACTTCCACAGAATACCTAAATCAGATCTTTTGTGAGTTTTCCTTAATAAAGTATTTAGTCCTGAGAAAATTTCTTTGCTAAATATCCTTTTGATGTTTTTAATGAGTTATCTTGTCTGGGACATGTTTAAATGCAATACCTCTCTGCAATTTAGAGGAACTAACCTTCCTTCATCTGATATACAAGCAAGTCCTTTTGTGACTGTAATGAATAGAGCTTTGGTTTGCTCACATATTCCTTTATCTGACATAAGAAACTAGTCTTCAGTCTAGCAACTGGTAGAGATTTCATATTTGGCATAGAAAATAAGGCATCATCTTCATTCACAGATGAAATATTTGATTCTGATAGTAAGAATTCTATCTCAGATTTCAGATGAGATCCCAAGGATAAAATGATGTTTAACTTCAACTTTAAGATGTTTATAAGAAGAAGAAGCCAATATCAATGAATCTCTGTCATTTAGTTTTTGAGCCCCCATCCTTGGAGATTTATACTCTCTTGCCTCCACCCAACAATTCAAATAGTTTCTACTTTTTGTTCCTTTTCCTTTCATCTGTATCCCAGACCAGTCATGTTTCATCTCTTTTGGAACTCCCTATTCTCAAATAATGAAGCATGAAAAGCATAGTAGTTTGGATCAATCAAATCTTTATCTACAGTAAGCCAGCATTAGTGTTAATAGAAAATGTAAATGAACTTTAAACAGCAGACTGTGGGTTTAATTACTACCTTCTTGAGTAATGAGAGTGAGGAGGAATATGGGTACTTCTCTGTCCAGCACCTATTTTCTTGTATGGAAAGTTAATAGTAACTGGGACCTTGGTAAACCAGGTGACTGCTGAAAGTAGAGGCAGTAGCATATGAAACTCTGGCATCAACCCTTCACTAGCTGACTCAGTGTACCCAAGTCTCTAGTCTCCTACTTGAGCCTCTACTTTGTCTTTTCAGTTAATCCCTTGAATTACTATCCCAACAACATCCTCCACAATGTTTCAGGCACATGCCTTCTCTCCAGAATGTTTCTCACTCTCTTCTGTGAGGAAAAAGAAAATTACACCAGCTTGTGAAGATACAACCCATCTTCAGTCTATGAATCATCGAACTTACAGAAGTTTCTTCTGGATGCTAGAACTTTGTCCCTCACTGTGCACTACTCCACACTAGTGAGAGGTACCATAGGTTACATCCTGAATAAAAAATATTCTATATGTGTTGTAAGAATGAGGGATGATCAGTGAACAGACAGAATGCTCTACTTCAATTATCAAGTTATTAGGAGAAAGAAAAAGCATCCATTCTGTCAAGGATATCCTCTTTGGCAAACTTATATGATGATATGGGTTTGAGTCACATAGTATGGCAGAGCATAGATAGATTGAGATCTGCAACACTCAATGAAATTTGTGAATCAACAAACAAATAGATTCTTTTGATAGTTAAGTCATAATAGAATTAGAAAACAAAGGAAGGAAATAACTTTCACAACTATGGAAGTAGGGGAAGTTCTTAACTAAAAAGACATAGAAGCAATCATTAATGAAAAATGCACAAATAAGATTACATAGAATTAAAAGGGAAACAGTTAAGTGAGAAAAATCTCTGACCTAAATTTCTCTGATAAAGGTGTAACAACCAAGATATTGGGAATTGATACAAATTTGTATGAGTCATTGTTTAGAAGGGAAGTGGTCAAAGTAAATGAACATGTGGTTCTCAAATTAAGGAATCCAAAATCTGAACAATTTTATGGGGAAAAAATGTCACTAATAAACAAATCCAAATTAAAATATCTCAAACTACATTTCCACCCATAAGATTTGCAAAAATTATAAATGAAGAAAATGACAGTTGTTGCAGGGAATATAGTAATATAAGCACATTCATTCATTTAAGTTGGAACCAAAGGTTATTGGAAAAATCCAGGTGAGAAGTGATGAGGCCCAGCAACAGAGTGGGAGCTCTGTGAGTAGGGAGAAGTGAACTGATAAAAGGCAGAAATAAAAAGACTGAGCAAGAAATTGTTTATGGCATAAGAGAAAGAAGGAGTAAACAATTATAATAAGTTTGGGAACCTGATGGGGAGAATGCTTCTGACCTTAACAGCAACAAGGAAGTTTGGAAAAAAGGAAAGTTTATGAGGGAAAGGAAGATGAGTTTTAATTGGATGTTTTGAGCCCGATACATCTAAGAAATAATCAATTCAAAATGTCTAAAAGGTGATGAGAATGGAGACTAGAAAACATATAGATTTGGGAGTTATTTACATAGAAACAATAATTGAACCAATAGATGCTGACGAGATCAGCAAGTGAGATATTATAGAGAGAGAAGAAAAGAGGGTCCAGGACAGAGCCTTGGGGGATTTGTATGGTTAGAGGGTATCATGACCTGAATGAAAATCAAGCAAAGGAAACAGGAGTTTCTAACAGCAAAAGTTAGAGCAATGTCATGAATATCTGGAGACAAGAGACTAGGCAAGGTAATAGGATGATGGACACTCTCAAAAGCTATATAAAGAAAGATAAGGACTGGGATCATTAACTGCTACATTGATAACTTTGGGGGGAAAAAAACAGTTTCATGTGAAAGATGAGGTCAGAAGCCATATTGCAAAGGGTTTGGAATTGAGACAGAAGGAAGTGAAGGTACCATATTTAGTTTTGGTTTGGTTTGGTTTTTTAGTCTCACAAGGGAGGAGAGATATAAGATCACAGAAACTGAGGAAGGCGGAATCAAGGGAGAGTTGGGTTTTTTGGTTGTTGTTGTTGTTTCTTTGTTTTGTTTTGTTTGGGGTGTGAGTGTGTGTGTGTGTGTGTGTGTGTGTGTGTGTGTGTGTTCATATTGTTGCTTGGTTTGGTTTTTGGATAAGGAAGATATGAGCGGAAGTGAAGCAACCAGCAGATGTGGAAGACATTGAAGATAAAATAGAAAGTGAGGATGAGAGGAGGGGCAATTGGCTTGAAAGCACAGCTTCGAATAGGATCAAGGACACATGGAGAGATGTTTGCCTTGGCAAAAAGAAGGGTTTTCCCTTCATGTGAGATACGAGTAAAAGAAAAGATAGGGAAAGAAGGTATCTGGGTGCTGCCAGATGAAGGGAGAAGACGTAACTTTTCCCAAATGGCTTCATTTTTTTTCCATTTGGGAGGATGCGGGAGGCAGTCATGTGAGAGACTGGAGAAGGAATGAAAAGGTTTGTAATCACTCCCGAGGTGAGTTAATAACAAATATCTTAGGCAGACAAAGGACTCCTTGCTGAAGTTCGGGACTAATTAAGATGATTTAATCTATTTCAGTGGACACATGCAGTATGGTTTTGCGGCATTCTTTTCTGTTCAGCAGCATGTGAACAGCAAGTCTTCTAACAGCATCTTTTTGTTGTTGTGAGTCAGTGCTGTCCAACTCTTTATGACGCCATTTGGGGTTTTCTTAGCAGAGATATTGGATTGTTTTGCCATTACCTTCTGCTCATTTTACACATGAGGAAACTGAGGCAAATAAGGCTAAGTGACTTGCCCCAGTACACACAGCTTGTGAGTGTCTGAGGACAGATTTGTACTCAAGTAGATGAGTCTTCCTGACTCCAGCAGTCCGTCAGCTGCACGACCTAGCTGCCCCAAGAGCATCCATACTATTCCCTAGATCACAGTGACGGCAGAACAATCTATCAATTCACTAATCACTCAATCAACAAGCTTTTTTATTTTTTTTTCCGGTTCCATTTTATTTTTTCTCCAGCCAGGCTAGAACGAGCTCGCCCCGCCCCCTCGGCCCCCCACCCCCACGCGGCCCGTGTCCCGGGCTG
Organism: Gymnobelideus leadbeateri; assembly: GCA_011680675.1. Classification (NCBI taxonomy): domain Eukaryota; kingdom Metazoa; phylum Chordata; class Mammalia; order Diprotodontia; family Petauridae; genus Gymnobelideus; species Gymnobelideus leadbeateri. The sequence continues at coordinate 220,985 of WOXC01001173.1, forward strand.
CGGCCAGGTGCAAGCGGATCAAAACCCCGACAAGTTTAAGCGTGGGGGGGCAGGCAGGCGTCTCCGGGAGACCTGCGCTCTCCATCCTCGTCGGGGGAGGCGGGGTGGCGAGCATCACTTGGGATCCTCGGGCCAGTCCGCCTGGGGTCCCGGCACAATCGCAGCCTAGATGGAGCTGGAAGAAGCTTCACAAAAGGACTCTCGAGACCCTCAAGCACAAGAGGGGACGGCCCACAGCGGGAAGAAAACGAAGTCAGTCCCGAAGAGAGAAAATCTGGCCAAGCCGAGGACCCCTGAATGCCCAGATCCCGAGGGAGCCGCATGGCTCGGGGCATAAACCTCCGGCCCTGGAGCCGGGCGGCCTCAGATCCCACCTCAGGTCCTGGTGAGGGGATGGCCCTGGGCAAGTCCCTTAACCTTTGTCTCCACTGTGAAAGGAGAATGCGACATTTGTACATAGTAGGCACTTAATAACTGCAGCCCAGACAAGGAACAAACACACAAACGCGGACAGCCGTTAAGAGATGTGAGAGCAGCCTCCTCCGAGTCAAGATGGGATTCACAGCCCTTGACAGACCCAGGCAATCGATGTGGTGAAATCCTCTCCTCTCTCACTCATTCCCTTATTCCTTCCTTTCCCAACGAAGTTCTACAAAACGACTGTCAATGCACACATTTAAGGACCTGCTGGGTGCAGAGCAGGAAAGCAACGCTGGCTCTCCCCTACCCCCACCCCCAGGATGGAGACCAGGCAGTGTGCCAAGAAAGCCGGTTCTGCCCCTCCCAATGTGCCATCTTGCATCTGTCACAGCCAACTATCACAGGGTCCTACAGCCCACATGGAACCTTTGGAGTGTCAGAACTGGCAAGGACCTTGAAACAAAGTGTACAGAATGTCCGAAGTGGGGAGGAGAATCAGCAAGCTTTTATGAAGTGCCGATCACATTTTAAATACTTGTTCGATGTTGGCAAAACAGAGAAAAATGAAACAGTCAGCACCCTCAAGGAGCTTACATTCCATCATAAGCCAGAAATAGCGAATGGAGCTGAATACACTTTCACACCTTGTTTCTTGTTCCGATGTGGATAGTGGAGGTGGCTGAAGTCCCAATCTAAAATGCTTTCATTTCACATTTTGTTATTAATATCACATTCTCTTCTAAGAAAATTATTTTACTTTGCTGTAATGTGAGAAAGGCTTTTATTCCCCTCTCTTATAAGACCAGGTTTCTCAGTTTGCTTGAGGGAAGCTTGCCATTGATAAAGGGCTACTTGAAGATAAAAGCAAAAAGACCAGTAAGACACCAATCAAAGCAATGCATTTAAAAAAAGTCAATAAAGGTGATTTTCCTACTGCTTTTATGAATCCACGTTGAATAGTTTAAAAAAAAAAGTCCAAGTGTAACTGTCAGTGCAGCTCTAAGGCTTGCTTTATTTTGGTGGTTATCTTGTACTTAACCTCTACTCTTACTCACTTTCATGGCTTCTGCTGATAAATCTATTCTCTAAAGACAGAAGGGAACTTTCTTTTTGTCTACTCTGCCCAGTTAAGATCTCTTTTCTTTTATTCATAATCTCACTTTCCAGTAGAAGGCTTTTATTTTTAGAACATTCACACCATAATTAGGTCTTACGGTTTCTGACAGTGTCATGTTTTGGAGATTTTTAAATTTCTAACTTTGGTCTGCTTCCTCTAAGGGGCACAGAATAAGAGTCATTACAGTAAGTCCCTGCTGTAGTCATGTCAGCAAAGTATGCTAGTTTCGTGAGTTTAAATGGTTTAAAATATGTGATCTTAATAATAATTTAATGAATAATTCAGTTTTATGAACTATGTCTCTTAAAAGGCATCACCTATTCTTAAACAGTGAAATTCTGTCCTCATTGTTATAGGGCAGTTATAGAGCACAGTAATGAAAAGGCATGCAGCCTTACACGATCTTAACTTACACCTGGAAGACACCTTGTTGAAGGAGACCCTTCAAAGGTACATTTTGCTCTACTGAATCTTACATCCGTAAAATTCTAAATCAAGGAACTGTTATAAAGGAACCTTTATGTAGAGAGTATTTTTAAACAGTGATCTCTGCCTTAACTTGGAAAGCTAGCGGTTTTATTGATTACTTTTTAAAAGGGGGAAATTCATGACCCTCTATTAGCATGAAACAGAATTCCATGTAAAGTGCCTAGCAGTTCTTCCCCTTCAAATTTGAAAGTCACCTAAAAAGCTTCTCGGAGGGAGTTTGAGTCCAGAAATAGCTTAGTATTCATTAAAGTAGGAACTGCTTCAATCTCCCCCATAGAGAATTTGAAAAGCACTTGGGATTGTGCCTTCTCATATAGACTGACTTTGATCATTTTAGATTTTCAGAGAATCTCCTTATAAACTCTGTATCCCTAAGGTTTTTTTTTCTTCTATGAACTATCTTTATATAAAACCCAGATAAAATATATTCCAAGAAAACAACCCACCTGTAAGAAAAATAACCTTGGATAAGGGTAAATTAATGTTTGCATTTAGCTTGGAATATTTTTTAAAGAAACCTTCAGTGTACAGTTTCATGTTAAGACAAATTAAGCTATACAAGGAGACTTTGACAAATAAACTTTAAAAGTACTTTTTTCTTTATCATTGCCCTGGGAAATAAGATGTCTACTATAACCTTAGTCCTTTAAATAAAACTAAGCAAAATTGTGTTATAGTCTCAGTCTACAACACATCAATGGATCATTGATCTCATCCATGTACTTCCCTCCAGTGATATAAATTGCACCACTCAGTGTAATTCTTGTCTGTGTCCTTCCTTAAATTCTTTGCTATAAGTCCACTCAAATTTCTTGGGACCTTTTCATGTTATGCTTTATTATTACACAGGTACTAGTGAAAACAGGGAGGTATTATCAATCCCTATTAATTTTAGTGTCTTCCCTATGTGCATTATTTCCTATTTGTCCTAGATATAGTCTCTTGTACATTGTCTCCCCCTAAATTGTGAATTCCTTTAGAGAAGAGCCATTTGTTTGCTTGTCTTTATATCCCCACTGCTTAACACCATTCTTGGCAAATGATATATGCCTACTTAGTGTTTATTGACTGACTGACTGGTATGCTTCAGTCTTACTAGATGACTATCCAACCCATTTGTTGGTCACATATTTCTTAAATATCATCTTGTTAATTCTTTTGGGTAAATTGTCCAAGGAAACATGCTGAAATATATACCAGCACTGTTGTCCTTCTGTGTCTATAATTTGGATTCTCTAGAAATTCTTATATGATACATAGCAATATAGCATCACCAAAAGTATATTGGTATTAAATATTTTTTTTCCACAAAGAAGCTTGGTGGTAGTGAGAATACTCAACTATGAAATATCTCATCCCTCCTTCATGTTTGATTTTAGGACAAGTTAGTTGTCCATTTTCAGTGTCTAAAGCTTATGTGCAATATCCATCATATTGTCCAAAAACTGATAATCAACTGATTTTCAGATCATCATCTTAGGTTTCTGCAATGGATTGATTGTTCCAATTCTTTTCAGTGGAAATGAGTCTTATTAAAGCGTCTTTCTAACATTCAAGGATTTGATACAATAAGCAACAAATTTTTCAACAAATAAGAGCAAAAAGATCTCACCATCTCTAGTGATTTCCTGTTTTAAATGGACTCTGTGCTAGACATCTCCCATGACAGTGACAGATATTTTTTGATGAGCTATTGTTTTACAGTTTAATACCACCTTGTGATATTAGTAATCAGAAGATCATTAAAGTTATCTCTGTAACTACATATTGTCAGGAATCTACAATGATTTTTGACATATTTATTTTGTCACATTTATGACACCTTCTTTTAGAAGATCCTTTATAATGATGTTGTGTTCCACATATTCAAATACTTAATGAGTACAGTGACATCTTCTATTCTCTTTACCTATCCAGCAAATGTGTGACTACAAAGGTGTGATCTCCTTTGGAATATCATTTTTTACTTTCCATTTTTATATTTTCATTTTGAAAACCATTGATATATATGAATACATTATCATAAAGACTTTTAAAAATACAGTAGTACTTCTCATAAAGACTTTTTAGAATAGAAAAATATTGGGAAATCAGGCCTCAGAAAATGAGCACCCACACATAAATAATGACTAGCCGTGTAACCTTGAGCAAGTTACTTAACCCCAATTGCTTAAAAAAAATTAAAAAAAAAAAAGAAGAAAGAAAAATATTGGGGCAGATAGGTGGAGCAGTGAGTAGAGCGTTGGCCCTGGAGTCAGAAGGACCTGAGTTCAGATCTGGCCTCAGACACTTAACGCACACACAAAGAAAACCCTACCCATGTGGCCTTGGGCAAGTTACTTAACCCCAATTGCCCTCCAAAAAGCAAAAAAAAAAAAAGAATAGAAAAATATGAATATATGTTGATAGTTTACTAACAGTGATTCACCATCCCCCATCCTTAATTTTCTTCACTTCTTTTAGCTCTTTCAAAAATTGTTTTTGAATGCCCTAAAAACTTTATAACTTCTAACATCTACATTTGCTATGTGTTTTTGGGACGGTCAAGCATAAGTCTTTCTATCTTCACTTCCATTGGTATCATTTCAGTTTCCTGAAGAAATGGAAATTGGTGCACTGGTAACTTTGATGCTAGAGTCCAATAGTAGTGCTACTGTCATCACTGATGAAGAAAATGTTTTGTTTTGTTTTGTTTTCAGAAACACTGAAGAATTTTTTTTACTGTTTTTGCCTGTCATAATCCTTCAGTTTCTATTTATTTTCCAATTAGGAAATAACTCCCACATCATTTAATAGTCATCAAGAACACTTGTGATCAGAGAGAAGCTACAGCAGACAAGGTAAAGAACAAGTCCTATATAGTTGGAGCACAAAGAATGTGATCAATTTGTTTTTATAGGTCATAAGAAGGGAAAAGTGATCTTTAGTCAGAAAATCATTGGGACTTCCATGTGTCCTATTAGCAAGGCATCAGTGAACGTGCCCAAGGTACAGAATCCTTCAAATAAGAAAAACTGTTTGAAATATTTTTGTTGTTGTTGGTTACCTTTCATTTTTAATGATTTCCACATCCTATAAAGAAGGTCCTCAAATTGTTCAGGATAGATACATTTTCTCATACCACTTATGTAAAAGCACATATTGATTATATTTGTATTGTTTTTCCTGTTCTTCTTAGAATTTCTCCTATTCCTGATACTCTAAAATGGATTTTTGCAACAAGCATATACATTTCATGGTGGACTTTTTGTTTATGCTTATCAATAATGGCCAACCAAATATCCCATAAAATAACTAGGTGGGGAGACCTCAGATCATGGGAGCCCTAGTACCCTGAGCCTTTCATCTATTGTTCAGCAGAGCATGTCCCCTGAGGAAAGGCTATGATGCGGTCAGGCTAAACATCTTCCATCTGCCACAAAGCAACCACTTCCATATGTAGTATAAGGCATCTTCCACCTCCTGCTGCCAGCTCAGTTTCTGAACTGGGATGTTTACAACTTCCAGTGGAAAGAACAACTTTCTTTTCCAAGTAAGGCCTCATATTCCCTGCTGTGCCTGTCCTTTCAGGATAGAAGAGTGATAACCTCCACTTAATGATAAACATTCTCATACTTGGTCATAGCCTTCACATCCCAATGATTTCGATATCCTGTAGACCATTATCTAAATCCTACTCAAACTCTCTCCAACTTAAATCCTCATTCCCATCCTACTCGACCTTCCCATTCCTTTTCATCCTAACTCCCCCCAGCCCTCCCACTTTGCCCTCCGGGATGCCTTTTCCATAGGCAACATATTTCTCTTCCTCCTAGTTCTATTGTTCTACCAATTCTTCCATCTACTAACTCACTGAGACCTGGCTTTCCCCTGCCGGCACAGCCTCCCTAAACACCGTTTCCTGGAGTCACTGTGCCTCCATTCATTCTCCTTGGCTCAATGGCCAAGGTGGGAGAGGTAGAGTACTCCTTGCTCCTCAGTGCCACCTCTCGGTTCTCTCTTTCCTCTTTTACTCAGTAATCTTTCTTCCTTTTAGGATCACACTGTTCATATCTTCTCCCCAATCAAAAGCTCGGAGTAGTTTTCTACAGACTCCTGGATCACTTCCCTTCCTTCCTTACTGTTTGATATCCCACTCTTCTCCTCAACTCTTACCCTCGTCCTAGGGGACCTCAACATAAAAACTGATTCTCTCTCAAATATTCTAACCACTCAGTTCCTCAACCCACTTCCATGAACCATTCCTTCCCCTCCGCTCAGCCCTACACAAATATGGTCATATCCTTGATCTTGCTATCATCGCCAAATGTACCACTTCCATGTTCAAGAATTCTGAAACCTCACACAAGTACAATCAATTTATTGGCTTTTTACCTCTCCCTTTGCCTTCCCTTGCATAACCCTATTCTTCATCCTTATTATGCCCTGTAGTCTCTCTTTACCCTCCATTCTCTTAAAGGTCATCTTCTCTGCACTAGGCATTCTTTCCTTGTCTCCCCATCTTGTCCCCTTGGTGAACTTTAAAGTGTACTTCTTTCTTGAATCCCTGGCATCTTTATATATTACCAGTTGCCATTCACCCTTCATTGTATTTTTTTCTTTCTTTTTGGAGGGGGGAGGGCAGGGAAATTGGGGTTAAGTGACTTGCCCAAGATCACATGGCTAGTAAGTGATAAGTGTCTGGAGTCAGATTTGAACTCAGGTCTTCCTGACTCCAGGGCTGGTGCTCTTATTCACTGTGCCACCTAGCTGCCCCCACCCTTCATTTTCAAAGAGGACAAATGACATCATGGGATTATGTCTTGACTGGTGTGTAAATTGCAAGGTAGAGTTGCATCATTATCGGTTTCATTCTTTCTTTCAGAGTCATCAAAATCCAGTGGCAAGGCAAAAGTCATGATGACTATTGATGGTCAGGGATGCAGTGTATGCCCTTGGCATCGCTGATGCCTGAACAAGCTCTAAGTGCTCCACAGTGCCTGCTTAAGTCACCTACAGCCATTAAAATAAATTGTTCTCATTTGCCCGTTGCACTGGGGAATTATTTTCACGTGCTTGGTGTAGACATCCCTCTAATTTATCAACAGGTTTGAGGCCCATTGCTTATGTTCCACCTGGCTTAGCCTATCTGCCAAGATAGTTTGCCGGGATGTGTCATTGTGCGTGCTACATCTTCTTGGAGGCACAGATGAGAGTTGAGTGAAGGTGGGCACCAAAGGTAGAATGAACATCCCTGAAAAGTGCTCAGAAAGGCCTCACACCAGAGGTGCTCATTTTCACAGAACACTCCATACACCCAACCATGCCTAAAGCTTGTATCATTCTCACCATGCATTGCCTTTGCTCCTATACACATGGCATTGCATGAAGGTGGAGAAAATCATAACCATTCTGATTGGATCCGGAACAATTTCATATTGCGTAGCCTCAACTGGCTCCTTACTCCTTCTAGGCAATGCTACTAGGCTTCCCTTTGTAACTCACTACCCCACTCTCCTCAGAACTGCTTCTCAGCATTTTCATCCCTTCTCATACTTTCCATTGTTCCTGCTCCCCCAGCCCTCTTAGTGGAAACTCTTACATCACATTTTACCGAAAAAATGCAGAGACAATGTTCTGGGAATTCCTCGTTCTCCCCGCTTTCTCATCTCCTGTCCCGCAGGTCTGTTCTGCCCCTTTCTCTTCCCTTTCCCCTTTCTCTTAGGATGACATGGGATTACGTATTACCAATGCCTCTAGTCCCTGCTAACTATTATCCTATGTTTTTGTCCTTTGTAGCTAAAGGCTATCTACATTCAGTGCCTCCACTTTCTCTCCTCTCACTTTCTGCTTAATCCTTTACAATTTGGCTTACAACTTTATTATTCCACCGCAATTACTCTCTTCAAAATTACTAATGATCTCTTAATTGCAAAATCCAATGGTCTTTTCTCAATCTTCATTCTTCTTGACCTCTCTGCTGCCTTTGACCCTGTTGACCATTCTCTCCTCCTTGAAATTCTCCTCTTTTTGTGTCCCATTATTGTGTCCCAGTATTCCTTCTATTGATCCGAAAATTCTTTCTTTGTCTTATCCAGATCATGCCCTCCAACAATAGGTATTCCTCAGGGTTCTGGCTGGGGTCATCTTCTCCCTTTGTAATATTTCATTTGGTGATATCATCTCCTATTATAAAGTCATCACCCCTATTCTGATCATTCTCAGATCTATATATCCTGCCTCAGTCTCTCTGCTGAGAGACTTGAATCTCCAATTTTGCATCTCCAACTCCCCTTCAGAAATCTCAAAATGGATTCCCAATAGATATCTTAAAGTCATTATATCTAAAAGACTACTCAGAATCCTAAACCATCCCAATCTCATATTTTCCCCATTAATGTAGAAGTGATACCATACTTCTAGTCCCTCAGGCTCACAATCCAAGAGATATCCTGGGCTCCTCACTATATTTTCCCATCTCCCCCTTCATTTCCAAATTGTAGAGGAGACTTTTCAATTTCACCTTTTGAATATGCCTCCTTCTAATATGAATTAGCAGTTTTCAGGTAAAGAAACCAAAGTTATCTATAGTCAGAATTTTAAAATGTTCTAAATCACTATTGATTAGAGAAACACAACTCAACTCAGAGCAACCACCTTGTGTCTATCAGATTGTCTAATAAAAAAAGGAAAATAATAAATGTTGGAGCGGATGTGGAAAAACTGGGCCACTAATGTACTGTGGGAGGAGTTGTGAACTAATTCAACCATTATCAGTGAACAATTTGGAACTATCCCCAAAGGGCTATAAAACTGTGCATATCCTTTGATTCAGCCATATTATTGCTAGGTATGCATCTCATAGATTTTTTTTTTTTTATGTGGGGAAGGAGAACTAGTAGTAGTACTAGTACTACAATACTACTAGTAGTAATAAATATTTAGAGCAGTTCTTTTGTGATGGCTAAGTATTAGATATTTAGAGGAGCCCACCAAATGAGAAATGGCTGAACAAGTAGTGGCATATGATAATAATGGAAGATTATTATGTTATGAGAAATTATAAACAGGATGATTTAAGAAAAACTTAGAAAGACTTAGACGTACTTATACAAAGTAAAGTGAGCAGAACCAGAGGAACACTGTACACAGTAATAGCAATATTGCATAATGAAGAGTTGTGAATAATTTAGTTGTTCTCAGAAATACAATGATCCAAGATAATTCCAAAGGGCTCATGAAGAAAAATGTTATCTGACCTCCAGAGAAAGAGTTGAAATTGCCTGAATGCAAACTGGAGCACATTATTTTTCAATTTCTTTCTTTATATCTTTTTTTTTAACTTGGGTTATCTTGTACAAAATGAGTAATATGGAAATGTTTTACATGATTGCACATGTACAACCTATATCAAGTTGCTTACCATCTCAGGGAGGGGGAAGGAGAGAGGAGAAGGAATAGAATTAAAAATAAAAAAAAAATTTAAAGAACATTAAATAAGTAAAGGAATATTACAGAAAGAAAGAAAAAAGTAAAAGATGATTATGAAACCTTTTGTCCTTTGATTCTGCCACCTCCCTAGTGGGAGGCCCTAATCAGGCCCTAATCATCTCATTCCCTGACTACTTCAATAGCATGCTGGTGAGTCTGTCTGCCTCAGGTCTCTCTATCCACCAAATAGTTACTGATGTGGTTTTTCTATAGCTCAGGTTTATTCATATCACCCCCTTCCCTACTCAATAAACTCCAGTTGCCTCCTAGTACATTCAGGAGCAAATACAAAATTGTCTGTTAGAATTCAAAGACCTTACTAACCTACCCCTCCCCGCCCCTTCCTCTCCCCACCCCCACATCTTTCCAGTCTTCTTATACCCTGCTCCTGAAAATATACTCTTCAGTTCAGTGAGGCTGGCTTCCTGTCTGCTCCTTGTCTCAGCTTCAGGCATTTTCTCTTACTGTCGCCCCTATCTCTAATCCTCTCTTTCCTGTCTTCTGACTATTGAGCTCCTCAGCTTCCTTTAAGTCCCAACTAAAATCCCACCTTCTACAGGAAACCTTCCCTAACTGCCCTTAATTTTAATGCTTTCATTTTTTTATCATTTTCTATTTATCCTGTATATAGCTCCCTTTGTATACATTTGTATTTTTTAATCCACCACAGGCAGTTAAGTATTTTCCTTATAATTCCTGCTCTTCCTTCTACCATAATCACTGAGAAAATATTTCCCCAAATTTTTCCAATTCATTTTTATTTCAAAAAACTCTTCTTTGAAGAAAATTTGTTTCTCAGAGCAATGGTTCATTGAGGTAGCAATAATAGAAGGTGGAGGCAAGACCAAAGGTCTTTCCTCCATTCTTTTATGCTAAAATAATTATTTTGTTCATTTGGACACCTGTTAACTTACCAGTGAGTGCTTTGGTGCAAAACTTTGGTGAAAAATAATGAATTGAGATTTTATTTTCATTTATAAAATATATAGCAAAAGTATGAAGGAAAATTATTTGAAACACTATCATTTTCTAAGACATGTTTTTATCATACTCCTCATTTATTATAATAAAGTAATATTCCTTCACATTTGTGCCCCACAATTTGTTTAGCCATTGCTTAATCAATGAGCTTGCACTTTGTTTCCAATTCTTTGATATCACAGAATGAGCTACTATAAATATTTTGATATATTTTGGGACTTTCTTCTCATCAATAGCCTCCTTGATAAACAAACCTGTAATGGAATATTTGGGTCAAAAAGTATAAACATTTTAGTCACTTTAGTTGTCTAACTCCAAATTACTTTCCAAAGTGGTTGTACTTGTTCACTCAAAATTCCCCAGTGTTCATAACTTCCCATAATGACTCCAACATTAATTCTTGCCATTTTTGCTTATCTTTGCCAATTTTCAGAATTTAAAATGAAACCTTAGAGCCCAAGGCACATTTTAGCAATGAAGGTTGTACACACATTTGTAAAGGATACTAATGCAGTGAAAATTCTATGACTACATCTTACACCAGAGGGTCAGAGACAGAAACAGAACACTGAAAATCTTTTATTTCCTGCATATAGCTACAAATTTCTCCTCCACACACATGAGGGATAGAGGCTGCATTCTCTCTCCTTGCTTTCAAGTGAATCAAATTTGGATCAGGAAGAATAACAATCTAGTTTTTTCTTCCCCACTTCCATCTTGCCTCCTTAATTTGGAGTTGAGAAGGAACCCATAGAGGTTAAATGAACTCCTGGAGATGATGCAGTAAACAAATAACTGAATTGGGATTTCAACCCAAGTTCCAATCCCAGATCACCTGACGAGATCTAGTTCTCTTTCTGCTCTCTCATATAGTCTACTGTTTTTGAGAGAAAGAGAGACACAGAGAGAGACTCTGCTTTTCAAGCAGAGTCTATTTTGAACTGGACCACTAAAAATGGTGACTTTTAGTTTAAAAATAAAATTGGTTTTATCCACATGAATCTCCCTTAAAGGCTCCCACATACTGATTCATGACTTATTTCTGAGTAACTTAATCTGAAATCCTTGTGCTACAATTCCTATATGTTGGCTTCAAGCTCCCATATCAGCTTCTTAGAAGAAAGTATGCTCAATCTTTTACCCTGCTCCTATTTATAAGCTTTCAAGAACACACCACAGCTTGACTTTTCTAGGAAATTCAAGGGATCCTCAGATTGATCTGGTCCTTTGGAATGACTATTGATTAAGATCCCTACTCCTCCCCAAGTTTTTTCATCATCACAGCTACTGTTCCAGTTCTTATTTAACATGTACTGTACATGTTAGTCCACATGTTCAGATAGGATTTCTCATAATTTATCTCTCAGCATACTTTTTACTCCCATATAGGCCACTGAGCCCCTTCTTCCTGCTTGTTCAGCTCTCAAGTCTTCCTCCTGCTTGGGAGTCAAGGGCAGTCTCTCCACCAGTTTTGTTCCCCATATGTGTAAATCTAAATAAAAGTAGTCCTGTTACCAAGGAGACACATACATTGGGAATAAAATTCTGCCAGGAGGGACAGAAATTCTTCATTTTGTTATGATTATAGTCTATTATAGACTAAAGAGCTACTGTGTCAAACAGAGGAATACTGCTTTATCCTTACCCTGCAGAATAACTCATGAGAGATAATATAAGGAAAAAAGGAACAGGGGATGAGAGAAGGAACAAGATAGGAGAGACCAAAGAAGTGCTGGGAATAATGCTGAGCTTCTCCATGATATTATAACAGATTGGGTGTGGAGAGGAAGAATTTCATACAGAAGCCATACTGAACTGAGAGGAAAGAAATTGTAGTTTTCTGCGTTTACTGAGAATAATGATGGTGAGAATTCCCCTTCTCCCTTTTTTATTGCCTCTCTGACTCCCAAGAAGATAGAGTATCCATTATAAAGCTTATCTCTGTTCTATAAAGTTGTTTGCATTTCTGTTTAATTAGTATTGACCACTTCAAGACAAAACCATCCCAACAGTTTGTGATTGGTTTGTTTTCCCCTTTGGGAATGGTAAACCGGGGTGGGGGGGGGAAGCAATATGGAGAGTACACAGTATGGAGAAAAAAAGTTGTTCTGTTAATTTTTCAGTCATGCTTGACTCTTCATGACCCCATTTGGAATTTTCTTGATAAAGACCCTGGAATGGTTTGCCATTTAGTTAAGCTAGCTCACTTTACAGATGAGAAAATTGAGACAAACAGTGTTAAGTGACTTCCCCAGGGTTACACAGCTAGTAAATGTCTGAGGTCACATTTGAAATCAGTAAGATGAAACTTGCTAACTCCATCCATGCCTGACACTCTATCCCCAGTGCTACCTAGCTCCCTACAGAGAAAGCTAAAGGGACAGAGAAAAATAAACTCACCAATTGGAATTGTCAAGACATTTTTACAACTATGAGTTCTGGCACTATATTAATGAGAGACTAATTGACCTTTTCTTTTTCCCCTCCAAACTTCTGTAATGGTCATTTGAAGACCCCTTTCTGTATTGGCAAGTAAGCAGGTACTTAGCACTTAGTAACTAATCAAACCTCTGTGAAAGAAACAGAAGGTATGAACTCCTGTTCCTAACATAACAGGAAGGGAATGGCTGAAACAAAAAGTAGCTAATTTTGTGTGTATATAAGAAAAGCCCCAGAGAGGCATGGTCAGAATTTCTTGGGACCAGAATCTGGAGGCAGAGCAGCTACAGAAGAGAATTGAGAGTTGAGAACTGAGTTAGATCTTGGAGCAATCCCCATGGAGGCTGAGGAGGAGCCAAGGAGGCTGGAGAGACAAGACCCCCTCCCCCAGGCTGGGCAACGTCATTCTGATTTTTTGATCAAGCTGCAGAAGACTGAGGAAGCATGACCAGGATGCTAAGACTTTGTGGCTTGGTTGAGCCTTGAATTCCCGGGAGCAAAATTGTGAAGGATTTGAGATGGACTGAACACACGAACTTCAATGAGTAGCAGGACCTACCCAGAGAACTGGACAAGGAACTGGGAGCTGTCTGCCATTGAACACAGGTAACAGTCTGGTGAGTCCAGGAAGAATCTGGGACCATGGACAGGGATCCAGGGAATCTGAGGACTGGTCCCAAGTCAAGAAGAAAAGACCTCTCTGTGGACACTGTGTAATGATGAAATTGTAAATGACTAGTGAGCTAGGGGTGGAGGGTTTGTGTCTTAGTGATTAATGATACTTAGTAATTGCTGAATAAGTGACTGATTGAGTTAACTTAAGTGTGCCCCATGAGTGGAAGACTTTGACTATTGTACTTTGAGATGATTGTTCTTTGTTCTAAATATAGTGACCACTTTGGTGAAAACTATGAGGCCATTTTAATGATAAGCTGTTGTGAACACTATATTCTGATTTTCTGTGATAAGTTGTAATATTGTGAATTATATACCTTGATTTTCTGTGAATGTTTTGCTTTGATTTGTTATAGAATAAATAGAATATTCACTATACATTCTAATCAGAACCTTAAAGGCTGTTCACAATAGCATTCTTCTAGGAAGCTGCTCATGCATGGCATTACAACTTCCCAAGGAGGCTAACAAACTACATTGATCTGGCCCACTGACCCTCTGCAATGACTGAGTTACTGAGTCATGAGGAAACAGTTGCCATTAGAGGAAGACACTTAGTAATGGGGAAGCTTTCCTCAGAGATACCCGTGGCAAGTTTACTTTTCCCACTGTTTTCTTCCTCTGCACTCATTGAGGTTCCCCTCTCTGGAGTGAAGAGAAGACAGTGTCTAGAGAGTAAGTCATAACCAATTCAAAGAGAAATCTGTTCCAAAGATGGTTGCCAGCTAAAAGTCAGTAACTAACTTTCCTGTTAAAATCAAAAACTTAAACCAAGGGTGGGAAACCTGTGGCCTTAGGGTCACATGTGGCCTTCTAGGTCCTTAAGTGTGATCATTTGACTGAATCCAAATTTTATAGAACAAATCCTTACATTTTTGTTCATCTTTTACATTTTTATTTCATTTTTAAATGAATGTATTTAAAATGCCAAAGAATAAAATAAGTTTCACCAAAATAATCCTCGCAGATTGACTGACACAGTTAGGACATTAGTAAGCCATAAAGGCTAAATGGACAGTTGTTGTGCACACTATTTAGTTATAATGTCCCCCTCCTGACTGGCACCATTCCCACATGAGGCTGATTGGTGAAAGTTTATAGGGGTCAAGTATGCCTGTCTGTTATCAGCTTTTGACAACAGTGTACCGTGTTTCTATTTGAAGTAGAATTTGTGAATAGTTGTACAGCTCAATAGTATTTTTAATTCTGTCTGCTTAATAGTTCATCCTGTCAAAGAAGACCACAAGAACATTGAAGGAAGAAAACAGATTTTTTTCATGAGAATTGGGAATTGCAATATTATCTTGTTTCTGCTAAAGATAAGATTTTTGATTTCTTTGTAATACTGCAGTATCAGCATTAAAGAAAATCAATGCTCATCAGCATTATAACACTCATAAGGATCACAAATATTTTTAATTAGAGGAAGGAAAATGAAAGATTGTGTTGCAGAAATTAAGAGATGAAAAGCAAAAGAAAAGGGAGTTCTTTGAAGCTGCAATAAAACCTGGAAATAATGCCACTGAAGCAACTTACAAATTAGCTTATATATTAGCGGGGAAAGGGAAACCATTCAGTAGTGTAGAAATTGTGAAAGAATGTACTGTCAAAGTTGTAGGATGCTTCAACACTGATATCATTTCAAAATACAGACAACTGCCTCTTTTTTCCTATTTATTTATTTTTAGTTTTCAGCATTCATTTCTTTTTTTTAAAGCAATTGGGGTTAAGTAACTTGCTCAAGGTTACACGGCTAGTCATTACTTATGTGTGGGTGCTCATTTTCTGAGGCCGGTTTCAATCTCAGGTCATCCCAACTCCGAGGCCGGCGCTCTTACTCACTGCGCCACCTAGCCGCCCCTCAGCATTCATTTCCACAAGACTTTGAGTTACAAATTTTCTCCTCATCTTTCCCCTACCCCCACCCCAAGATAGTGAGTCTACTGAATACCCCTTCCATTAATTTGTTCTCTCTTATATCCCCCCATCCCCCACCCCAACTTTCTAGTAGGGCAAGATGGATTTCTATACCCCATAGCCTGTATATGTTATTTCCCCAACAACTGCCTCTTTCAAGGAGAACCATAACTGATCAGCAGCATGAATTAGCCTTCAATTCAACAGTGCAACTTAATGCAATATTTCAAAAGGAAAATTATTCAATTTGCTTTTATTCAATTGCTTTGTATGAATCAACTGATAGTACTGACTTCAGGCAAGTTCTATACTTCATTTGGGTCATAACTGAAGTTAATTTATGTTTTGTTTTTGTTTGTTTGGGGTTTTGTTTTGTTTTGTTTTTTCTATACAAAGTTACTCACTTTGGGTGCTAATGCAAACAGAACACTGGGAATAGATATCTTCAATAACTTTCAAGATAAGGGTCGTGAAGTTGGACTAAATTTGGTAAATTTAATGAGTGTACATCGAGACAGTGCACCTCCCATGACAGGAAAACATTAAGGGTTTACTGTACAGAAGAAAAAAGTATTAACAGATCCATATGTTCTCATGTCTTTTCATTGTGTCTTACATGAGCAGAATCCATGTGCTGAAGTTATCATTCTAAATTACACTTTGCAACAAGTTATAAATATTGCTATTTTCATGCAAATGGCATCATTAATTTTGTAACATGCTAAATTTGAACAATGAGGTATTCAGTAGAGATTTGCCAGATCATTCTAAAGTGAGTTGGCTAACACAAGGACAGGTGTTAACCAAAATGTTATCTCTGGGAGAACAGATACTTACATTTTATAAAGAACAGAATCAGCAATGTTTATTATTGAAAGAAGATTTCTATAGTAATGTTGCATTTCTGTGTGATATATAAAATCAAAATGACTTGAATATTTTTTGCATGTTAAACTATCTATATATGATATGTGGCAAAAAAAAATCCTAACATTTAAAAAAAAAGCTATCTTTTTTTCAAAACACTCAAAAGGAAATTCCAGATGAAAATTTTCCCCAGTTAGCAAAGATCATTGATGAGCAAAATGATATATGCTAATCATTTGAAGAATACGAAGCTATCATAGACCTATTAATGGAAAAATACAATGAAAGGTACACTGACTTTGAGAATCATAACTTCGCACTCCAATTAGCATTTAAGTCTCACCTAGTTGTTAGTACCAAGGCATCAAAAAAACTGCAGGTTGAATTGATTAAGCTCTCAATAGATGACATTTTAAAGTCATTATTTGATGCTAAGAAAGACCCAACTGAAATATGGAGAAATTCGGTAGAATATTCATACCTTTGGCAATATCCTCAAAACATGCTTTCTTACTTTTCAACCACTTATTGCTGTGAATCTACATTCTCTTACCTAACCCAAATCAAGAGGCCCTACAGGTCACAAATGATTGATACACATCTAGAGGATCAACTAAAGTTATGGACCTCCATGCTGCAACCAAATATTCAAATGCTTTTCAACAAAAAGCAGACACAACAAAGTCATTGAAAGGTTAGTTAAATTTAAAATTAGCAAATAGTTTCATTTTTTGAAATTATTAAGTACACAGTGGACAGATGTTTACAAAATAATATGCATTTTGAAGTTTCTTGAGTGTCGTCTTATTTGATTATAGCTAAATATTCATGTGGCCTTCCAACATGGAAAGATTCCCCCCCCCTAACTTAAACCTTTTTACACTGTTAAATGTGCATACTAAATATGTAAGGAGGATTTTCCACATCTGTTTCTCAGTAATTAAAGAGGACCTGGGCTTCTGAATTGAATGACTGAGCCTATCAATGGCAATAAACGAAGTATGAACAAGAAAGTGAAGTAGGAAACAAGTGAAAAACACTGTATGAAGGAGAATGCTATGGAAAAGGAAACTGGCTAAAGAGATTCAGTCCCACTTTGTGAATTTTGTATAAAAAAGCAAGTATGGTGGAAACCAAACATTTGAGTATCCACAGCCTAGAGGAGAGAATAGTTTAGGTCAAGTTTCTAGAAGTCTCTTGGGGAGGAGGAAAAGAGTTTCTTTTTCCTATTGCCTCTACCCCTAGAGAAAAGTCTGGCTAACTTAAAAGGGTCAAGAGTATTTTACCAGAACAATTGTTGGAAGTACTTGAATCAAAGCTGATAACAAACTAGATATACTGAGGAAAAGAAGCTCTTTGAAGATCTTTAAAACTAAAACAAAAAACAACTATATCACACCTAAGTGGAAATACCATGAAGATTCCATGAAAAGGAAAAACAAAACCTACCATTCAACCAGATTATGTGAGTTTCTTTTTTGCCACATATATTCTCTAAGCTTGAGTCACTAGGTTTAAATTTTTCCTCTTACATACACTAGCTATAGGTAAGTCACAACTTCTCAGTATTGCAGAAAAATTCCTAGTGTTTCAAGTTATAGACCAATGAGTTGCAGTTGCAAACTAGATCTGATCTGCCTAAATGGGAGGAAATTTCCACACCAGGACTTCCTCATGCCAACAAAATCACATTTGTATTCCCTGTAAACCAACAACCTATTCAAAAAATCTCACCTTCATCTTTAAAAATGAAGAAACCATAAACCTGAATTTCTCGTCTTTAACACACTTATAATTAAACAGTCAACAAGCATTTATTAAATATTATTATATACCAAGCTCCAATGACATTCAAATAACTGCCTGAGTCAAAGATAAAACACATCTCAAACATATTCAATTCAATGGCAAAAGGAAAAATTAATAAAAACATATTATCAGAAACAGTTTTGAGTTACAATAATTTCAGTTTTCTGAAACATTTGGGGAAAAATAGCATAAAGCCATAAAAGTTAATATTCTTGCCAATAAAACCAAGAACTGCTGAACTCAGTTTCCTGTTTGTGAATCAATAAATGCTGCTTTTCCCTTGGCTCCACAATTTGCATCGATTTGGAACTGTGCTTTGATTTTTTTAAATTATGAAACAGATGAATAGGAGCAAAAAAAATTCCTGAGGAATATAAAAACAGGCTCAAAAATCATCCCAGAGAGAAAAAGAAATCTATGGTAATATTAATGCTTTGACTATACAAAGGTCATCCCTATACTATGAAAGTAAAATTCTTGAATTTAAAGAGGAAAACAGAGAGCTGAATCTGTGTGTGGATGTGGAGGTATAAAGACTACACCTGTGATTTTAATGCTATTGGGAACTTCCAGGTGAGAAAACTCCCTCTACTAAAGCAGGTCAGACACTTCTTTGAAATTTACTGTCTTAGAGACTTGGCTGAACTCTTAAAGGTTAAGTAACTTGCACAAGGTCACATGGTAAGTGTCAATATCAGGACTTGAAATCCTATCTTCCTGGCTTTGGAAGATAATTCTCTACCACCCCATAGTTGCTTCTTATGTGAAAGTGTGTGTGTGTGTGTGTGTGTGTGTGTGTGTGTATGTGTGTGTGTGTGTGTGTGTGTGTGTGTATGCAGAAAGAAATGAAGTGATTTACTATTGTTTAGAGAAGCAAGAGTACATGGAAATCATTAATATTTTGTTTTCGAGACTTGCATACATTTTCTTCCCTCAGATATTTTCATTTCTAATTATTCTTTCCTCAGTGAATTGCAAATCAATATTAATGAGTCATCAGTCCCTGAGCTCAAACCAACTGATATTTTATACAAATCCCAGAAAATCCAACCTTCAAATTAAGAAGACCTGGATTCAAGTTCTTCCTCTGACACATACTAATTTTGTGACAATGAGGAAATTATTTAAACTCTCAGTGTCACCAGGACAGTCGCTATAACTATAAATTAGAGACAAGCTGCCATTCTGTATTAGCAGAAAAAAAGTTTCCAATCCAGGAGTTCTTTAAATTAAGGGGAACAGAAGCATGACCCTTTTCACTTGAGAAATAAAAGAAGGAAGGAAGGAAGGAAGGAAGGAAGGAAGGAAGGAAGGAAGGAAGGAAGGAAGGAAGGAAGGAAGGAAGGAAATCGATGAGTAGGATTTTGTCAGTAATTGGGATGAGAAAGGACCATTCCAAGTATCGGATCATTTAAGAGGAAAAGCACAAGAGTGGAAAAAAGTAAGACAAATCTGGGAAATCAGAACACAACTTTCATAATGTCGACATTCCTCAGAGCTTGTAAAAATGAGGGATTATTTTCACAACAAATTAAATCGTAAACTGTCGAATAAAAACAATCATCCTTTTATGCCAAGAAAACCAATAAATGATTCCACTGTAAACTCTTATGGAGAAACAAAAAGCTGCACAATATCTACCTTGTCAGCTTGATAAGGCTTATATACATAAAATGCATCTAATTTGTGGTGGAAATTATGTATGTTGTTTTAGGGAGGCTAAAGTCTTCCTGTAGTGATTAAGGATAGGGGTGATTGCTGTAAAAAAGAATTAAGAACTAGACAATAAAGAAAAAACATTGTTGAAAAGTGAAAACAATATCTGCCCATGTGCAAAGCAATTGAATATGTAATGACAGGATGCATCATCTTGGCATCTATATTGCACTATAACATTAGTATGATTACATACTATTTGCAGTGTGTCCCAGAAGTCTTAGTGCAGTTTTACATCTTAATTGCTTAAAATTGCACTAAGACTTTTGGGACACCTTGTAAAAGGTCACTAGATCTCTCTCTCTCTCTCTGTGTGAATGTGTATAAAGATAAATATATATATATATATATATATATATATATATATATATATATATATATACATATACACACAGAGACACACACATACATATAAATATATAAATTCATATAACCCATACAATACTATGCTCATTCTGTCACCCCTTTCCCTTACTTAAGACTTCCCTTCCCCCAAACACATTGAGCTGTACACATTTTCACTAAGGTGATTCTGAAGGTTATGTTGTTGAGAAACTAGAATAAAAGCTTTGGTCTGAATAGCTTGCATTTCTATTGTGTTTTTTTACTTCAGAGTTATCTCATTTTGTCCTTACCACTTCCTTATGAGGTAGGAAGAATAGCTATATTTATGACTCTTTTAAGGAGAGAAATTAAGGCACTGGTTTTGTAGAGATGCAGGACTCTCTCTCTCTCTCTCTCGCTCTCTCTCTCTCTCTCGCTCTCTCTCTCTCTCCATAAATATACATATAGATGCATATATTCATTGATCTTGAATTCAGGGACTTTTTTAGATGAAGTTTTTTTTTTCCATTTTTTATCAGTTGCTTTCAAGTCTTGTAATAATACAAATTTAAGGTGACCTTCCTCTTTTAGTATACTTGAGATTATTTGTTATACCATTTTCTATTATTTTTCAAATACTGAGGACTGTCTATTTGAATAGTCCAATATTTTACATGTAGTCAACCTTTATATATATATATATATATATATATATATATATATATATATATATATATATAGTGTGTGTGTACGCAAGTGCATGCCTGTATGCTGAAGACTGAGGGCTTTAGGACAAATGGGAAATGAGGTGCCATTTTTATGAACAAGCCCAGTGGACACCCAAGAGCAATATATGCTTCATTCCATTAACCTCAGCTCTGACCCAGAGATATAGCTCTGTAGACAGCCTGTCTTAATTATGGGCCTCCCCTAAGAGCCTAGAGAAAAAGGGCCAAAGTATTCATGCTACTTTTATAAAATATCCACCTTGGGGAACTGCTGAAACTAGACCATTTAATTTTGAATCTGAAGTTGGTTAGGAACTACAGCTATGTCTAGAAAGAGTATAAGGTCAATTTATTTTTTAAAACATACCTGTTAATTGTTTAGTTCAATTTTTCTTAATGAAATGGGGGGATATTTTTACAAGTCAGAATAAATTAGCTGAACATTTAATTGATCACTAATTATTATATATTACACTATAGGGATGTCTGTCTCTTTTGGGAGAAATACTATTGTAATAAAAGTATTTATGCTAGTTAGTTTTGGGCTTCACTTTCACCTAGGACTTGGCTCAAGCTTCAGGAATGAAAATCCTTTGTTTGATGTGCTGGGGAAGATGGAACAGACAGTAATGGGGATGTAGTCATAGGGACTGTGTTAAGGGGACAAGAAGGATGGAAGGATTTTGGGCATAAAGAGACTTTGAGTTGTAAGACAGTGTGGGACTTACAGAAAATAGAGTAAGACAGGGATGGGTCTAGGGTACAAGGTGGGAGGAATTGTTGATAATTGATAAACTCGTTCAATTACTATAATCAGGATACAAGTTGAGAACATAAACAGCAGCAAAAGTGATAAATTACTTTTTCCTAGGCATTGTATTAGTTTCAGACTTCAATTCAATTTAGCAATCATTTGTTGAATTCAGAGCATAGCACTGCCTGACACATAGTAGGTGATTAATAAATGCTTGCTAACTTGAATGTTTACTATACACAAGCACTTGTTATAGTGTGTCAGAAATATAGACAAAAATGAAGCAAATCTTTTCCAAGGAACTTATACTCTACTGAGGATAGAAATGGCAGCTAGACAACACATTAGACAGAGTACCATACCTGAAGTCAGGAAAACTCATCTCCCTGAGTTCAAATTCTGCCTCAGACACTTACTAGCTGGGTGACCCCTGCAAGTCACTTAGCCCTACTTGCCACGGTTTCCTTGTCTGTGAAAATGATCTGGGGAAGGAAATAACAAACTACTCTAATATCTTTGCAAAAAGAAAATCCCAAATGGAGTAACAAAGAGTCAGACATGACTGGAAACTACTGACCAACCAAAGGATAGAAAACATTAACTCAGAAAAGAAAAACTCATGTAAATTGCAAAATAAATGCAAAATCATTGGTGGAGAAGAGTACCTACAGCTCAGCAAATCAAAACTGCTACCTTGAAGGAGATAGCTCATGAGGTGAGCTTTGAAGGAGCTAAGAGGTAGAGATGACAAGGGAAAGCTTTCCAGGACTTGGGGACAACACCTGATGGTATTGTAGTTATCTGCTATTTATAGTAGTGAAAAAGTTAATGATCTAATTCTGAGTGTCTAGAGATCATGAAGCTTAGAGAAATTGTTTATAGATGGTTGGGTGGCAGAAGATGTAGTGTCAAGCAGCCCAGCATTCATTACCATACATAGCCCAGGTAAGTCTTCACATACCAGGTGTCTTTGGGGAGCCAGAAAATCCACATGGTGGGACTCAATAATCAGGGTTTCAGAAGTGGGAAGCAAGGATAGCCACTGATTAAGAGATTGAGTTACACCAGATGGGGAAATGAGAGAGCATGCATTTCTGTTTCTATTTAATAACCAGGGTCAGCCTTAGATTTTCCAGATCTTAGAACTTCCTTTTAAAATTTCTGGTATTGACTGTGGGCTCCATGTCTCTGACCTCAGAGGAAGATGGCATGCTTGTTGAATTTGGTGTAAAATAAGGCCTCTCTTACTTTGAACTTCTGCCCCTTGAATATAGTAGGAATAGGACTGCTTTGTATTATTGGGTGTTGACACAAATGCCAGCTCAAAATAGCTAGAGACCAGTCTGTTGACCTTGTATTGATGGAACTTATCTTTCCTTTCCCCAGTGGTGGTTCTTAAGGCTGGGAAGAGAGATACCTGGGTTCAATGCATTTTTTTTTATCTTGGATACAAAAGACCTTACATAATTAGAGACTATTTTTCTCCCTAGGAAAGCAAAACTGTCCCCTCATATAGAGTTCCTAGGCTCAGGGAGCATCTGGGCTGTACCAAGTTCCATGGCCCAGACCATGCCCAACATGAAAGAGCCAAAAGAACAATAAGTTCATATGTCCCCATGGTGCCAAGGAGACAGAGAAACTGGTTCAGGGATATGGGGCCTCAGCAAGGTATATCATAGCTACAGTACACTTTTTGAAAGTGAAATAAAGAGATATAATGGTTAATTTAAAGTGTCTTTAGTTTTTTTGGCAGGTCATAGCTACATTTAAAAGACAAGGAATTGTAACTGACTAAATTGTGGAGATACATCCTTTCCCGGCGTCCTTAACTTTGTCTTTCTATTTTGTTATTGTCATGCATTTTGTTTTAGCCCATTTCATTCATCTACAAGAAAGCAAACAAGGTTTAAGGATTGAACAGCTGAGAAACTCCAGGCCCAGAGCTACTTTATAGGTTTAGGGTAAATAGTTCTTAAAATATATGCTTTATGGTTCCTTTCACTACAAGCTTGGGAAGTGGAGATTGGAATAAGGAAACACATGCAATGGTCAAGGTGTGATGTGAGCTAGAAAAACAACACCCCCAGAGACTACAAGCACAACCCTTGGAAGTGAAGCCAAGAAAAGCTAGACTTGAGCTCAGGAAGGCAGTGACAACTCAACTAGAAATGTCTCTGTTTTTAACAGAAATTGGCTGAAAATCTTTGGGGGATCAGAAGGGTGGGGAGTCAGTCACATAGCCAAGATTCTGAAAACAAAGCATAGCATTTGGTAAAAAGGGATAAAGGGTCTTTTTGCTAATTTGTGAGAGGCAAAGGGGATTATGTTTTTGTTTTCATTTTTTTAAATATTGATTTTCTGGGGCGGAGCCAAGATGGCGGAGTAGAAACAGCACTTCCAAGGTGCTCTCGCCCACACCACTTCAAAATTATGTAAAAGGAGACTCTGAACAACCTCTGGAGGTCCAGCACCCACAGAAGTACACAGAGAAGCTATCCTCCTGCTGAGGACAGCCCAGCAGTCCAGCAGGGAACAGCCAACCCAGCACTCTGGGAGCTAAACCCAGGACCGAATGAGTCAGAGGTTTTAGGCCCAGGGCAGCCTGGCTATCAACCGGCTGGAGGGACCCCAGAACACCAGCAGCTGTGGCTTTCCCAGAATTACCAACACACAGAGGCCTGGGACGAAGTGATAGGTTAATACCCTATGGACTTTGGGACCAGTATTTGGGAGCATGTCAGCTTCTTCCCCTGGGGGTGAGAAGCAGCTGAGGAACAGCAACACAGCCACCATTTTGCAGCTTCAGTTACAGCTTCAGCTCCTGGCCTGTGGATTGTAGGGGGATCTGGCGATAAGTCTGGGGGGTAATCACTCTTGCTTTAACCTTCCTGGATCTGGATTGCAGTCTGGGGTGGACATCTTGGGGTGCGTGTCCAGCTTGCCAGACTGTGTGGGGGCTTCAGGGATGGCACCCAACTAATACCTCCATCAGTTGAGAAGACCCCGATGTTTGGTATGGAGGCTCCCCTGGCTGCTGGCAGAGTCTTACTGTGGCAACAATCCCAAAAGTCAAGTAATTAAGTGGCAACTTGCCTAGGCAAAGGAAAACAAAATAAACAGAAAAATTCAACATTAGACTCCTATTTTGGGGGCAAAGAGGATCAAAGCACAGAACAGGAGGAGAACTTTGAGGTCAGAAATCCTGCACTGAAAGCCCCAAATGAAAATTCGAGTGGGGTTACAAACCATAGAGGACCTTAAGAAGGATTTTAAAAACCAAACAAGAGAAGTGGAGCAAAAATTGGGAAGAGAAATGAGAAGGATGCAGGAAAAGTATGAAATGAGACTCAACAGACTGACTGAGGAAAATAACATATTAAAAAAATAGACTAACTCAAATGGCAAAAGAAGCTCAAAAAGGAAATGAGGAGAAGAATGCCTTAAAAAGCTGATTTTGCCAGATGGAAAAAGAATCTCAAAAGTTCACTAAGGAGATTCATTCCTTCAGAGTTAGACTGGAGCAAATGGAAGCTAGTGACTTTATGAGAACTCAAGATGCTGTTAAACAGATCGAAGCAAATGAAAGAATAGAAGGCAATGTGAAATATCTCATGGGAAAAACCACTGACCTGGAAAATAGATCCAGGAGATTTAAAAATTTAAAAATTATTGGTCTACCTGAAAGCCATGATCAAACAATGAACCTAGAAATCATCCTTCAAGAAATTTTCAAGGAAAATTGCCTTGTTGTTTTAGAACCAGAGGGAAAAATAGAGGTTGAAAGAATCCACCAATCACCTCCTGAAAAAGATCCCCAAAAGAAAACTTTTAGGAATGTTAGAGCCATGTTCCAGAATTCCCAGATCAAGGAGAAAATACTACAAGCAGCCAGGAAGAAAGAATTTCAATACTGTGGAAACATGATCAGAATAGCACAGGACCTGGCAGCTTCTACCCTGAGGGATCAAAGGGTATGGAATATGATATTCTAGAGAGCAAAGGACCTGGGACTAAAACCAAGAATCACCTACCCAGCAAAACTGAGTATCTTGTTTCAGGGGAAAATATGGTCATTCAGTGGAATAGAGGACTTTCAAGCATTCTTGAGGAAAAAACCAGAATTGAATAGAAAATTTGACATTCGGACAGAAGAAGCAAGAGATGCTTGAGAAGGTAAAAAGGGAAAAGAAATCAAAAGGAACTTATCAAAGTTGAACTATTTACATTCCTACATGGAAAAACAATAACAGTGACTGATGAAAACTTTCTCAGTATGAAAATAATTGAAGAAGGGTATATGGGCATATGAATACATATGTGAATGTGTGTATATATGTTTACAGGTATACATGGATAGAGGGCACAGGTCAAATTTGGTGGGAAGGGATGATACTTAAGGGGTGAAGTTAAGAGGTGAGAGAGGAAAGTGGCAAGAGGAGATGGGGAGAGACAGGGTAGGGTAAACTATCTCATGTAGAAGAGGCAAGGGGAAGTGGTTGCAGGGGAGGGGGAGAACATGAAGGCAAAAAGGCAAAACCACATTCTCATTGAATTTGGCTCAGGGAGAGAATGACATACATACTAAATGGGATATCTCACCCTGCAGGAGAATAGGGGGAGGGGTATGAGAAGGGGGAATGATGGAGGAGAGGGCATGCTGGGGGGAGGGGAGGTTGGCGGCACCAACTTTTGAAGAGGGACAGGATCAAAGTAGGGAATGGACCAGGTGGGGGGTGGGATGGGTGGGAGGGAAATATAGGCAGTCTTTTGCAATATATCTACTACGGTAATGTTTTGCATAGCTATACATGTACAACACATACTGAATTGCTTATCTTCTCAGAGGGAATCGGTGACAAGGGACAAAGGGAATGGATCTGGAATTCGAAGTTTTAAAATTAAATGTTTCTTATATATATACACACATATATATTATGCATATATACATATATGTGTATATATACATATATTATATATATGCGCTATTATTAATACTATTTTGCATGTAATTGGGAGATAAGATGTGCAGGCATTGGGGCAGATGCTCACCTTGCCCTAATGGAAAAGTCAAAGGGGGTATGGGAGAAGATATGGGAGTGAGCAGATTGGATGAGGGGATATCCTGTGGGACTGCTATTCTGGGGTGCTGGGTAGGGGAAAACAAATTGTAACTCAAAATCTGGCAGAAATGAATGATGTAAACCAGAAGTTAATAAAGCATTTGGAAAAAAAATTTTTTTTGATTTTTTGGTTTTATTTTTCAATTATTTTCTAGGCTTCTCTGCAGATCAAATCATCCATTTGCATAATTAAGCAGAAATACATGGTCATGAAAATCTCTGAAAATGTATACAGGAGTCTACCCCAGAAATTCTCCACTTCTCTGCCACAAAGACTTACGTCTCATAATTTATTCTCTAGGACCTTCATTGTTTCACCAGTTTCATCATTTAGTTATATTCAACTTCCTATTAATAACCTTTTTATTTACATAGTTATGATCACTATTTCTTGTTTTCCTGGTTCTGTTTATCTTATTCTGCATCAGTTCATACAAAAATTACATTTTTCTGAATTCTTCGTAATAATAATTTCTTATCAAACAACACTATTCCATTACAATCACACACTCTGCTTCCTTCAGCAGCACTCATATTACAAGTATAATAATACAGAAATTGGGGGCGGCTAGGTGGCGCAGTGAGTAGAGCGCCGGCCCTGGAGTCAGAAGGACCTGAGTTCGGATCCGGCCTCAGACACTTAACGCACACAAACAAAAACCTAGCCATGTGACCTTGGGCAAGTCACTTAACCCCAATTGCTCTCCAAAAAGAAAAAAATAACCAAAAAAAATAATAATAGTATAGAAGTTGCTATGGCCCCTGGGCAAGTTCATAAAACATTGCATATCATTTTATAAAAAGATATTTACAACAAAGCCACGTGTTATACTTTCAGCCTTCCTCCCGTCCAGGAGCACTTATTTTGTTTCCAGTTCCGTTTTGTGTAAACGTTTTGCCATGTGTTGGGGCTGTGGCCGCATTTCAAATTCCTTAAGGTATCTATGAGCCCGCTTCTGTGGTCTGTGGCCGCGGAGGGCCGCGGAGGGCCGCGGAGGGCCGCGGAGGGCCGCGGAGGGCCGCGGAGGGCCGCGGAGGGCCGCGGAGCCGGGCCCGGCCAACACCGTGCAGAGAACCGGAATTGCATTTGTTCCAAATTCCAAATTGAGGTTTACAGTGATTGAGCCCCCCGAAACCTGTATCAATAGTACACGCGCGCGCTGTTTGCCAAAAATCACTCCAACGTTGTCTGTTCTCATATGGAGAAGGTGAAGGCTCAGGGGTGTTTCAATATGAAATTCTCCCATTGCTAACGATTTGTCGGAGGTTTTTACAGGATCACACAGTTTGCAAACCTACTTTTGAAAACTTTTCATAAAATATGAACACTTATCTATTAGTATTTGTGCCAATTCCCTATTTTGGCCATCAGACTTTATCAGTAATAACTGTTTTTTTTTTTAAATCCTGCTGCATATATTATCTTGTGATTTCATCTTAGTAGATTTGATTTTTACAAATTATTTTTAATTTTATGGACTCAAAACAGTTTATTTTATGTTTTCTGATCCCCTAATTCCTTGTTTGACTAAGAATCCCCACCCCCCCACCCCAGCCATGGTTACTAAAGATAGTTAATCTCATTCCCTTCTAATTTTCTTTTTTATAATATAACCTTTTAAATTCTCTTCACATAAACATTTTGAGATTGGTCTAGTTAAATGGAAAAGTGAATAAATTGCTAAACTAGGAACAAGGAAAATCTGAGATAAAATTCTACCTTAAGACACCTGTTAGCTTTTGAACCTGGGCAAGTCACTGAACCTCTCAGCCTTGATTCCTTATTTGTACAATGGAGGTGAAATTATAGTATTACGTGGTTATTGTAAAAATAGGATGAGTACTACACAATTGCTGGCAATTATTATCAAGATCATTATTATGTATTATGTAACATTGTTTTAATCCTAATTTCTGCCAAATGGATTTGTTTTCCCTATTGCACTTGAACATAATTTATTTGGCCATTAATCAGTGTTCTTGGATTTATCACACACTAGACTATCATTTCTCATCCTTTCTGTCTCTTGCCCATTATTTGTGTGCCATTAATGTGCTTTTTTAATAATTTAACCAATATTAAATGGTGCTAATTAGGGCTACTTTTTTAATAAAATCTTAATTCTAGTATTGTTATATCTCCTTCATTTATACATTGCTTTCCTTTAAATTCTAAAACTTTTGTCCTTCTAAGTGAATTTTCTTATTTTGGATAGTTCTAAAAAAGTATCCCCTTGTTAATTTGACTAGTGCAGCACTAAATCTATGACAGTTTATATTGTATTGTTATTTTCTGTCTCTCTGTTTCTATCCGCCCTCTCTTGCTTTGTCTATATCTATGTCTTTACCTCTGTTTGTGTGTATATGACTCTCTATCTCCCTTTTTTTCCTTTTTCTTTCTTTTCTTAGGATAGTGAGATGGACTCATACATATGCAGCTTAATAAAGTCTGACTATCTCCTCTGCTTGTTTTCCTTTCCCTAATCATAGTTGACCAAAGTGCCATCTAGATATGAATATTTTGAACCTGGAAGTAACATTTTGATGTTGGGAGGTAGAGAGATCCTGGGTATCTTCAATCAGAGCTAAGAAACCAAAAGAGTAATATGCAACTATTTTTTTAGAGAACGCTACCTCAAACGGATAATGACCTTAAGCACTATTTATATACCAGAAAGCTTAAACCTTGAAAGAATTGGACAGTCAATACAGAGCTGTGTCAAATGCCTATTCAAAAGTGCCAGTAAATTTTCCATATTTAAAATTTTAAAATAGCAACCTACCAAGACAATATATTAAGAGTTATAGATTGCTCTTTCAAGTCTTCAAGGCATGCTTTTTTGTCTTTTATATTTTAAAGTGTTTGTATGGAAGAAATAAATAATTGTCCTACACCCAACTGACATTGTGCATTGAGTACTTCTATATTCTGTTTTGGAGAGGAACTCAGTGGAAGCCAAGCCTAAGTTCTCTGTGGCTATAGGGTGGAAATCTTAAAAGTCAAAGACAACAAGAATAAGATTAAATTATCTCCTTAGAGTAGAGTCTGCCCTAGAACTTAACTTGGGCCCATATGAACCTATAGTCAGGGCACCATGATGGGAAAGTACAAATATCCCTGATACAACATGTCCCTTAATGCACAACATGTATGCATACATACATACATACATAATACAAACGTATTCCTGGCATATCTAGGTTCTCAAAGAGCACCACCAGTTACATTCAAATGCTTTCATGGTTCAAAGAGCAATGTTTTTGAGAGGAAATATGTTACTTCTACTCACCACTCTAGGTCTTGAGCCCTCACCAATGTTTCTATTTATACAACCAACCATTAACAACATAATAATCTACATGGTGCATGCAAAATAAAAATAATATTTTTTCTAAAACCTCTCGTTTACTTGGCAAACATCCAGGCTAATAAGATATTGGTTCAAGGATAAGTCTTATTTAGATAGTCAAAAAGATGGACAATACCCAGAATGCAAAATGACTTTTTTACCAACCCCCTTGTTAAGTCAAGAAAGTTCTGTCCTCCAATCCAGGGGCATCAAACAACATTCCTGTTTGATGGGCTTTTTCTTCCCTCTGGACATGCATGGTTCACACTATATAGAGAAGAATTAGTTCCAATAGACATGGTCCTCTGATGGCCTTTATTCTATTCTTCCTCTTTGGTGCCAAGAAGAGGATGTGACCTACTGACCTTTCTCTAGGTTCTGTTGAGACTGGGCGTCTCCTCTCCCACCTTCTCCCATTGCCAGTTTCTCATTATATTGAAACATTTAGACCTTAAATAGAGTCATTTACCTAGTGATAAGGCAAATCAAATAATAATATTATCATGGATATTCATATATATATTCACATATATATATATATATATATATATAAATGTATACACATGTGTATGTTTTGATAGCAAGCCCTTACTAGAGAAATTTGATACAAGGATTTTCTCCCATTTGACCACTCCTCTTCTTGTCCTAGATGCATTAATGTTGTCTGTGCAGAAACATTTCAGTATTTCAGGTTCAAGTTCCCTCTTCTTTTGTAAAAACCATGTTATTTCCCTTCAGATACCTAAATCTTTTTGTAAAAGTTATCCTTATTCCCATTGGTTCTTTTCCCTTCATCCCTGATCCCCTCTACTGTTTGATATTCCCTTCCTCCCTTTCCCTTCAGCTAGTCCTGCCCTTAATTTTTAAATTTCATTTTTGTGCCCTTTCCTCCACATTTCCTTTCTCTTTACTCTAGACTCTAATGCTCTGATTTATTATTACTATAATTATCTGCTTTCTCTCTTTTCTCTATATTCTTCATGCTATCAAAGCTTCCAAGGTATCCATTCTAGGGTGCCCCTCTAGGGCCTTCTTCCATTGCCTTGTAGAGCACACCACGTGGATTCTTGTCTTCTAGAGCAATGCCAATTAAAAACAAAGGCAGCAATAACAACATTATTGCTATTAATTATACCTAGCATTTATATAGCAAATACTATGTGCCAGGCACATAAGCACTTCATAATTATTATCTCCTTTGATCCTTACAATGACCTTGGGGGGTAGATGCTATTATTATTCCCATTTTACAAAGGAAGAAACTGAGGTAAACATATGGTAAATGCTAATTGCCATGTCCAGAGTCACAGAGTTAGTGTCTGAGGTTAGATTTGAACTCAGGGCTTCCTGAGTTCCAGCCCTGTGCTATAATTACTGCACCATCTAGCACTGCTCCATAGAAGGGATCCTCCCCCACTGCATCCCTGACTTTGAAACCCATCACTGATCTATATATTCCCTCTCTTGTTGACCTTTATTGCCCCCTACATTTGCCAGAAAATCTCTTACCTGTTTCCATACTGTCCCACTTCTCCAGGTTCCAGTTTCCTCCAGAGGTTCAAAACCCTCCCTTTCCTTGCCCAGGACAAGTAGACACCTCGTCCAGGGTAAGGTCCTCATCTCCCTTTATAGCCCATCCCTCTTCATCCATAGGGGCATTTGTCAGTGGGACCCTCTCTGAGTTCCCAAATAAGGCCTCCTTCCATTCTTCCTGCTTTTTTATCTTTCCTCTCCCTTTGCCATCCATTCTCCCAGAGAGCTTTCTCTTTCTGAGACCATAAGGATCATCTTCCTTTCAGTGCCAGCCCTTGATTTGACACCAGAACATCAATCACTCCTCTCTCTCCCCTCCTTCCATCCTCTCCTTTTATATACCTTCTCATGTTGTAAGATTCGTTTTGTTTGTTTGTTTTTGTTTGTTTGTTTGTTTGTTTTCCAAAAGGAGCCTTCACCTGTAAGCCGGATGTTGCTATGTTCTGTCCATAATACCCCTTGTCTGCCTCTTCACTGCTATGTCTAGCAGATTTTCTTCTCCATTCCTCTCTCCTTGTGAACACTTAGGAAGAAGTCGCTTATTGGTCTCTCTATTATCACTATTCTGCTGTTAACTGTCTGCATTTATTCACTCCTCTGACATTTCTGCTTTTGGGGATGTTTGAAAGGCAAATAGTATCTTCATTTCTGATTGTCTCTCTAAAATTTTTAAACTCTTCTTTATTTTTGAATATCCATCTTTTTGGTTGTATGGCTAAGCTCAGATTTGCAAGGTAGGTCACCCATGCCTGTATCCTGAGCTTCATTGCTCTTCTGAATACATTATTCCATTCTCTACCTTTTTCTAGTGAGTCTGGAATAGGATTGCATTATTCCAGTGCTCTTTCCTTTGAATTTGAAGGCCTTTTTTTCTGAAGGCTTGCAGGACTTGTTTCTGAATTGAATTGTTATATTTAACCACGATGTGCCTTAGAGTTTGCAGTCTCATTTTTGCTTTGTTTTATTTTGTTATTGTCTTGCTCTTCCCATCTGGAAGTGATATGTGAACTTCACTTGGAATTTCATTTTCTATGTTTAGTTTTCTATTATTTCTTTCATTATAGTGTTAAAGATTTGTTTGTCCTGTCATGTTCTTCTGAGAGACCTGTGATCCTTAGGTGGCCTTTGTACATTCTGCTCAAGTTGAGTACACTTTTATTTGCATAATGAGAATTTTTCTTTTAATTATTATTTTGTTTTTGCTTCACTTCTAGGATGCTCTTCAGCTTTGTGTCTACACATTCCCAGTCTATTGTTCTCTCCTTTGTTTCTTTGGAGATGCTTGTCATAGCAGATTCAAGTTTGTCCTATTCTGTTTATTATTTTTGTTGAACAGAACATAAATTCTGCACTTACAATTCTCATTTCTCTTTTAAGCCACTCAGGAACAGTGTATTAAGGTCCCATGTTTACCTCAGATTACACAAGGTCCTCTGTCTCATCAAGTATTGGATTACATTTATTTCTTTTTTTGTAGTATTTATTCATAGATACCCAAACACATTTACCAGATCTGAAGGCCATATTTTCTTCGGTTGTTATTAGGTTTTCCTGTTGATTTATTTGTTTATTTCAAGATTTTTCCTTTTTTTTTTCTTCCTGAAATCTTTGGTACATTTATTCTCTCCCCCACACTGCTCCCCTCCCCTATTTTCCTTATCACTCAATTTATCCCTTACCTCTGATTACAGTTTCCTTGGGACTGGATCTCAAAGTATTTCAGCCTCTTCCCATCATGGGCATTTCATGGTTCCCCAGCCTAGGTCTCTGTCTCAAGTGATTTTTGGGTGGTCAGGATTGGTTTCACTTGGATGATGTGATATTTCTCTGGGGCTTGATGCAGTAGTGCAGCATAGCTCCCTAAGGCACTTCCTGTCATGGTGACCTATCCCCTGTTCCTCAGTTCTCTGGGACAGCACTGGCAGTTCAGAGACTGCTTTTCCTGGCACCAATGTTTCCAGATTGAAGTCCCTGACAGCATGTTGCTCCTAAAGGTCTGTGGTCAAAATAGTTATCAAATCCCAAGCAAAATTTTTGTAGGCAGGAGCCAAGATCTCTGGCACTGGGAAAAAGGAAAGGAAGAATGAGAGGCAAGGGTGGGGTTCGACATCCTTTCCTTGGGTCTGCTAGAATAGCCTTGCTGCCAGTAGCATGGGAGTTGGGACTGTGGAAGGTGGGGGGGAGAGGGTTACGGAGGGAGCACAGAATCAGAGTTCTGAATTTTGAGGGATGTTTTAAGTCTTTTTCTTTGTTTCAAAGCACTTCTTAAACTGTGGATTTTGACCCTATATGGGGTTGCAAAAAATTTTGGCAATAATAAAACGTTTCTGAATGAGAAAAGACCAAAGCAACTAAATATCAAATGGGCAATGAATCCGAGGTGTTTCTGGCAGCCCTTGCCATGTGGCATCACACAACTTCACGGCAGGCTTGGTTGTGAACACAAAATGGGCACATATTGCACTGTGCGTGCCCTCAGGTCATGCAATGCCAACAAACTTCACAGAAGCACAAAGGGGGGGGGGGGCGTGAGCAGAAAAAGTTTAAGAAACCATAGGACCTAGACCACGGAAATAGCTGAAGTTGCTTTATCTTTGGCATTTAATTTCTGCTTTATAGAGGTCTGAAAGTTTGTGGGCATCAGAGAAAATGTTTAGTCTGCTACTATGTTGCTTATGTGCCAGGTTGAATCTTTAAATGTGATAAATAACTTTAGGGAGCTCACCATAGTATACAGCAGTCGTGAAGCACATCCTTCTGCTTTACTTTCTCAGACCAGATATGGAAGAAAGAACAGCAGGTACTTATGAGACCCAAGTTCACTCCCACTTAGGCAGTGTAGAAGTTCAATAACTCACTGAACTCCTTGGCCAATGAAATCAGTTCTCAGACCATTCAAGAATCAGTTTGCTGCAGCTTTCTGTCATCTTACTGCTTCTAGCTGTCCCCACTCCAAGAACAAACCTTTTTTCATTTCCTGCTATCTCTAAAGTCTTCCACATAGGTTATTATTCTCATCAGCCTCCTATATGAAGATCCCATCCCAGAATCCTGCCTCTTGAACCACTTAGATAAGAGCCTCCAGGTACTCAGTGATATACTGAAGTACAAAAAGGTAAAAAAAAAAAAAACCTCACCAAATTTCCTCCATGGAATAAACATCACGCCTTTCTCCACGTAGTTTTTTTTTTTTTTAATTTCACTATTTTTATCCCTTTAAGTTGTAAAAAAGTTATGGACTGCTCTGATTCCATTAAAAGCTATTTTCCTAGTACAGATATTAGTAGTTTTTACAAAGCCAAGGTTATATTCCTATTCTTCTTAGACCTAAAACGTCCATCTTTAACAGTAAATATATTTTATATCATTTTATCGTTAGCTTATTTTTCTATAAAATTATTTTTCTATCTCTTCCAGATCTAAATCTTTTCATATGACTACACTAGCACCTTGCATCTTTTATCTTCTGATAGGCACAATAAGTCCTTTGAGATAAAACTGCATGGAGCTGGGCCTGGAATCTTCTTCTATCTGCCCCAAATTACTTCATCCACCTTAAGTAGTGCACTTCTTCCTTCTGCCTTCTCGTAGCCAGCCTCTTCAGGTGAGAAGACGTAGACCACAGAATTACTCTGATTTCCATCTCCTACTTCTTGCTTGGTATAAGCTTTGAAATGAGACTTCCCATTTGACCATGTGCCTCACTTGCTTCCAGTCCAATATCCACACACCTTTGGACAAAAGAGTGGTGCCCTCCACTTAATGCGAAATGTTCTTATACCCTCACCTCCCAGTGACTCTGAACTCCTGTAGGTCTTCATCCAAACCCTACTCAAAGTCTCTACCACTCAATTCCTCATCCCCCATGCTACTCAATCCTCCCACTTCAAAGTTTCAGCCTAATCCCATCCAGCCCTGCCACTGTGCCGTCTGGAGTGCCTGTCCTATAGGCAATTAGCTTTCCTCCCTCCTAAATCTATTCTTCTACCACTCGTTCCATCCACAAGCTCTTGCTGAAATCTGCGTTTCCCCTGATGATACAGCTTCCCTGGACACTGACTATAGCTTCATTCGTTCTCCCTCAGCTCACTAATCCAGGTAGAAGAGTTAGAATACTCCTTGCTACCCACTGTCACCTCTAGCTCCTCCCCTTCCTCATTCACTCAGCAGTCTCTCTCCCTTTGAAGTTCATGCTGTTCATATCTATTACCCAATCAAAAGCCTGGTAGTAGCTGTCTACAGAACCCAGATTATTTCCCTTCCTTTCTCAGTGAGCTCGATGCCTGACTCTTCTCCTCGATTCTTGTCCTCATACTAGGGGACTTCAATGGATTCCTCTCAAATACCCTAACCAATCACTTTCTCAGCCTACTGTCTTCTCATGAGCTACTCTTCCATCTCACCTTAGCCTTACACAAAATGGCCATTCCTTCAGTTGTGCCATCACTCATAAATGAACCACCTCCATGTTTGAGAATACTGAAATTCTTTTATACAAGCATAATCAATTGATTGGCTTTTACCTCTTCCTCTGCCTTCCCTTACATACTCTCGGTCCTTATTATGACCTCCAGTCTTACACCTAAGCCTTAGATCCTGTTACCATTTATAATGTTCACTCTTACCCTCATGCTACTAAACAAAGTTGGGGAAAATCACACAACTGTTCTCACTGGGTCTACCACAAACTAATGTTATCAACCTCAACTGGGCCCTTACTACTGCTGGTCACTTCTTCCATAACTCTTTTAACAACTCACTCTCTCAGTCTCCATAGCAACTCTTCCACACCTTTTCATTTCTCCTCCAGTCTCCTAAGGTCCTGTTCCCCACCCTCTCTCATATGAGAACCTTGCCTTATGTATTCCATAAGGCCATTTGATGTGGGCTCCATATTCTCCCCTCTTCCTCATGGCCTATCTCAGATGCCTTCTGTTGCTATCTCCTTCAGCCACACCTCACATAATTAAGTGGCTTTCCTCCATGCCAATGTTAGCTTCTTTACTTATTAAAGTGATTCAATTTTATTCCATCTCCTTCAACATATTGCCTCCTCTGTCATCCCCACTCTTTTCCTTATTTGTAATCTCTTCCTGTCTATTGGCTCATTCCCTACTGATTTCAAACATTTCCTTCACTCCCCTATCTTGAAAAAAAACCCCACTGGATCCTTCCATTCCCACTAACTATGGCCTATATCTCTTCTGCCCTTTGTATCTAAATTCCTTGAAAAAGGAAAAGAATAATCATTTGCAATCAGTGTCCCCACTTTCTCTTCTCTCACTCTTTTCTGAATCCTTATGATCCAGCTTCCAACTTCATCATTCTAATGAAACTGCTCTCTCAAAATTTACTAGTGATCTCTTACTCGCCCAATTCACTGATCATTTCTCAAGCTTCATTCTCTTTGACCTCTCTGCAGCCTTTTGCACTGTTGATCACTCTCTTCTCTCTAGGCTTTCAGGACACCAAACTCTCCTGGTTTTCTTCTACATATCAGACAGCTCTTCTAGCTCTTTTGCTGCATCCTCTTCTAGATCATAGCTCATCACCACAGGTATCTCTTAGACTTTTGGCCCCTCTCCTGTCCTCCCTCTCTACTACTTCACTTGGTGATCTCAAGAGCTTCTATGTGCTGATGATTCTTTTCATCTCTGTGCTGATGATTCTCAAATCTTCCTCTCCTGCCCCAACATCTCTGTTGATCTCCAATCTTGCATCTCCAAGTGACTCTTGGACATTTCAAACTGAATTTCCAGGGGACATGGAAACTCAACATGTTCAAAATGAAACTCATCTTTCCCCCTAAAACCTGTACATCTCCTATGTTTCCCATTTCTATAGATAGCAACATCCTCCCATCCTTTGGACTCACAACCTAGGAGTCATCCTGGGTTCCTCCATATTTCTCATTCCCTTTATCCAAGCTATTGTCAAGGTCTGTTGATTTCACCTTTTCAACATCTCTCAAACATACCTATTTCTTTCCTCTGAAACTGCCACCACATTAGCGCAGGTTCTCATCATCTCATGCCTAGATTTTTGCAATATTCTATGGGTGAGTCTACCTGACTCAAGTCTCTCCCCATTCCAAATCAGCCTCCCCTCAGTTACCAAAGTGATTTTCCTAAAGCGCAGGTCTGATCT
Organism: Gymnobelideus leadbeateri; assembly: GCA_011680675.1. Lineage (NCBI taxonomy): Eukaryota > Metazoa > Chordata > Mammalia > Diprotodontia > Petauridae > Gymnobelideus > Gymnobelideus leadbeateri. The sequence goes on from WOXC01001173.1 coordinate 258,841, forward strand.
TGTGATCCCCCTTCTCAATAAACTTCATGACTCCTTATTGCCTCTGGGACTGAATATAAAATGCTCTGTTTGGCATTCAAAGCCTTCATAAACTTAGCCCTATTTCATTTTTCAGTCTTCTTATACCTTACTCTTCATCATATACTCTTTAATTCAGTGACATTGGCCATGATGTTCCACAAACAACTCACCATCTCTTAGCTCCAGAAATTTCCTCTATGCATCCCCCTTGCCTAGTATACTCTCCCTCTCCCACTATGCCTCCCAACTAAAAACCCTTCCCGACCCTTCTTAAGTCCAGTGCCTTGCCTCTATTAGTTATTTCTTATTTATTCTGCATATAGGTTATTTGTAACTATTTTTTGTTTGTTGTCTCCCTCCATTATTCTGTGTATTTCTTGACAGCAGGAATACTTTTTGTGTCCCCAACACTTAAAACAGTGCCTGGCATATAGGAGGCACTTAATAAATGTTTATTGAGTGACTGATATGGAAAAAGCAGCATTTAAAGAAGCCTTATATTACATCAGCAAAGCTCATGTCCTTCAGAAAGAAGCCACATATTCCAGTCCAGCAAATGATGGGTGCCCTTCATCATATCCAGTCCAAAGGAAAAAAATAAACCTGTGCATATATTTGTTTTTGGAAAAGAAAACCAATACTATTCATACTTAGTTCTTATAAATAGTAATTAAGTCCATTCATTCTTTGGTATACAAACTTCTCCAAAATACTATGCATTCAGTAAAGGACAGTTGACATTTTTTTAGATTTATTTTTAATTAATTACAAAACCTGAGGCACAAAAGCATTTTCTAAAATTACTTGGTAGATGGGGAATAATAATGTTTTAGATAAAAATTAATGAGAAGTAGATGAAAATAAAAATTTTAAATGATATGAAATAAAATTAAAAGGCAAGGAATATGTATATATACATATATATGTGTGTGTATATATATATATATATATATATATATATATATATTTGCTTTTTGGGGGGCAATTGGGGTTAAGTGACTTGCCCAATGTCACATGGCTAGTTTTACATCAAGTGCCAGAGGCCAGATTTGACTCAGGTACTCCTGACTCCAGGGCCAGTGCTCTATTCATTGCACCACCTAGCTGCCCCCTAAGGAATATAATTTTTAATACTTTTGGGGGAGAAATGAACATTTGAAGAATGGACACAAAATACATTTACAAAATTTTTGTAACTGGCCCAAAACTCCCATATCTGTGCTCACAAGTGGACCAAGTTTGATCTTGGAGTTGATCCAAAGATCAATATATTTTTGACTCATTTTGGGTTCAATTCAGTTTCTTCCTCTCAATATACAGCTCCATGAATGTGGGTTCCAGGGTCTCCAGATCCTGTATCCAATCTCTGAGGTACATATTAAATATAAGGCAACTTTTATTCCATCCTCTAGAAATTACAGGTAGGTAAAAGACCATAAAAAACCACAGAAAATAAAAATAGGGAATCTCAAGAGCCCATGACCATGGTAATTCTCTTCCCTCTTCAGTTAGTCTCACTTTACCACAGAGCCCTACTCACTGCTCACCAGACTTACAGGGCCACTCTATGGCCCTCTTATAAGGTCCTCTTAGAAGGGAATTGAACTTGAAATTGCCAACACAGCCAAGCTCTGATGTTCTAATAAGCTCTCCTATCCACAAGACAGTAAATAATCCATCCTGGATTTCAGACTCTTTCCCTGCCACTCAAAAAATTTAGTACCATCCTATGGTTTAGACTCCTATTGGAAGTAAAACACATTCATTTTTGCTGCATCACCATCCTGCTTCCCAGGAGACTGTCACTGTTCAAATAACTCACTTTAATAGCAGAGTTCAAAGACTAGATTCCTTGCTCCTTCATATTGGGAAGTGTGGTGCCTTTCTATTGCCTTGCTCAGCATCAGAAGTTGTTTGTTTGTTTGTTTCTATCTCAATAAGACACCCCACTCAGGAAATTCCTCCTTTGGTTAGAAGGGTAGATTCCAAAATTCTTGAATATGGGTTATGTGTAATGTAATCTTCACTGGAAATTTCCATTTTTTAGCTGGAAAACCATGATGTTGAATCATACTGTCTAGGAAATCCTTTCCTCCTCTTATTATGACAGTAAAGATTGAGAATGACATTATCTAGAGCCTCTCATTAGGCTCCTCTCTGTGCTACTTCAAAGCTACCATTAATGTCTGTGCTCTCAGGTTTTCTCCAGATAAAACACAGAAAGAAAAAAAAAAGATAAAAAATTTAAAGCTATCAAGTCCTGTGACTAGCGTATATCCTCCTGAGACCTAGGCAACCAATTCTTTTGAAGGACAGCCCTAGTCACTAAAACCCATCTGTCAGGAGGCACCAAAGGGCACATTCATATCTTTTTCTATGGATCTGCAATTAAAGGTCCGACACAAAGCTCCCTAAATTGATCAAGGAACTCCTTTGCTCAACCCACTGTCATTTAAATTTCTTACCTTTCTTTAATTTTCTGCTTAAATGTATTACTTCTATTCTTTCTAAATCTTATGAAATTTTATAGGGATAAAGAAAGGAATAGGAATGGGCATACAGACAATGATAGGGACAAGAAATGTGATTTTATTGCTATAGGTAAAACTCCTTCTGCCAAAGCAGATCAGCAGATTCTCTTAAATTTACCATCTTAGATGGTTGTTTAGGGCACTGAGAGGGTAAGTGATCTGTCCAGGGTCACCCAGACAGTATATGTGTCAGAAGAACTTGAACCCTAGGTCTTCCTAGCTTCAGGGCCAACTTTCTATATACCCCATTGGTTCTCACATCATTTTATATTTTATGATAGCTACACATAGGCAATTTGCAGGCTTTTAAATTATTCCTCAGACTTATAAAATACTCATCACCAGGTCAGCCTCAGGGTGAATAACTTTTATGCCATAGCAGCTCCCTGAGACCATCTACTATATCAGAGAGGAACTGCAATTTGGGGAGCACACATCAATTCTTCAAGATTATATGCCTCTCTTCACAGAAGTCCTAGTAGGCCTACACATTTTATTTACCGTGCTGATTTTTAAATATATATTTATATATTTTCCTCAACTTACAGCTTCCTTAAGCAATTTGAACAACACACACACACACACACACACACACACACACACACACACACAAAGATGCCTTAGGAGGTACATGACAGCTGTCTTCAAGCCAGACCCACATGGGTCTCAGTTTCTTCACCTGTAAAATAAGGAGGTTGGAGATCTTTCTGAGGTCTAGATCTACAAGGTATCCCACTAAGGTAAGGTACCTTACCTTCTTATCACACTTCCCCACGTCTCCCTATGTTGATTTCTGAAGAGGGTGAGTAGTTTTTCCTCTAGCAATTTCATCTCTTTAAGACACTCTAAAAACTTTAACAAAAAAGAGGAAAATGGTGAATATAGGCCTTTTCCTCTGTTCATCCATGGCCCTGGACTTGCCTGGGTTACTACTTAATTGCTTGGGAGACTAAGTGTGGCCAGTTCTGGTCTGTGTGAGAAGGAAAGTCTGGGTACCTGAGAAAGCTCTGAGGAGAAAATCTCCCAAAAGAGAATAATTTTCGCTATGAAAAAACACTCTGTTGGCCTTTTTTTTTTGCTTTTCAAAGGGCAATTGGGGTTGAGCAACTTGCCTAAGGTCACACGTCTAGTTCTGTTTCTGTGTGTGTGTGTGTTAAGTGTCAGAGGCCGGACCTGAACCCAAGTCCTCCTGACTCCAGGGCTGGAGCTCTATTCACTGCACCACTCAGCTACCCAGTTGATCTTTTCTATGGATACAGTTGACCATGGGTGCTGAGTAGAATAATTTTCTGTTGGGGACTCCATTGTCACAAATGCTAAAAAGTTTATAGTCAACCTGTAAGGCTACCTGCAAGACCATGTTTAAAATGCTTACTCTTTCTCTGCCATTGATGTTCTACGCTCCACAGCAATGGTCTAGTGAAAGTTCATTTTACTTAGATAAATTAAGCTACTTATAGTCCTGTTTAGAAAGCTACTACCAAAAACCAACAAATTATTGAGTGTGTGTTTTTGTTAAGGATCAGATACATTTTAAAGAGACTAAAGCATTATTGCTAATTAAGAGTCCTAACAAATGCAGAGAATAAAATGGGATTATAGCAAAAAGACCCCGAAATTTCTATCTCAAAATGATCTCATCATTCTAAGCTTCCCCAGAAATCCTCACCTATTTCTGCCTCACTCGTCCATTCTGACTCCTCTCCTTTGTCCCAGATTCCTCTTTCTGATCATCCCAAGGATTGCTTGGATATCTGGATGGCAATTTTTTTTTCAATTCCCTTGGCATCCTCACCACACCCTATTCCTCATATGTCCTCTCCATTTACCTTAGTATCCTTCCTTCCCAGACTTTGTCTGTCTCTCTGTCTTTTTCTCTCTCTCTGGCTCTGACTCTTTTTTCCTGTCTGTCTCTATCTCTTTCTTTGTCTTTCTCTCTTTCTCTTTCTCTCTGTTTCTGTCTGTATGTATGTCTCTCTCTTTCTTTCTATTTCTCATTCTCTCTATTGATAATTTGAGACCTTATCTTAAATGAAAATCAAGTTCATGAACATTTATCCATTTATTCAATAACCATTTTTAAGGACCTACTATGTGCCAGGTAGTTTGCTAAGCTCTGGGGATATAAAAAGAAACAAAAGACAGTCCCCATGCTCAATGACCTTACAATCTAATGAGGAAGGGACAACATATAAACAAATATACACAAAGACAATTATTAAATAGGAAATAATTAAAATAAGGAAAGCACTAGAATTAAGAAGGGTTAGGAAAGTCTTCTTGGAGAAGTTTGGATTTTAGTTAGGACTTAAAGGAATCTAGGGGGATCAGTAATGAGTGAAGAAGGAAGAACATTCCAGGTATGAGGGACAGCCAGAGAAAATGCCCCGAGCCAAGAGATAGAGTGTTTTGTTCATGGGACAGTCAGGAGTTCGCCGTTACTATATCAAAGAGTATGTGTTGGGGATTATAATGTAAGAAGACTAGAAAAGTTGAAAGGTACTGGATTATGAAGATTGACTGTCAAAAGTGTATCTTTTTCACCCTAATCAAACCTTGGGATAAGAAGCAATGTATGTTTGATTATTCTCCTGTTTGTTTCAAAGAAAATTAATATGACACATAAACCCAAGCTATCTTACTCCCTATACATATCTTTTCAAGACCCTCCAAGGGAAGCTGAAAAGGGTAGATATTCTCTGAACGATGGCTTATATTACCAATTATAAAAGCAAGTTGCATGCAATGCTGAGGATCCAAATAAGTTCAGGGAAGAACATAGTCAACCAATTACAATTCATAATCTTACTCATAGGTACTTAGAGTCTTGTGGAATATCTTGCTACCACATGAATACTCTGTCTCAATCTGATAAGTGATGTATTAACAGTCTGAGACACCCAGCATTCAGGAAATAGGTGCTCTGAAATCTTGCCAGGTCAACTGACAACAGAAACAACACAATTAAATAGAAGCCCATGTAAATTTGCCATACTAAAGGCCTACCCTCCCCAAACTGACTGATCTAAGGTAGAGTTATGTAAACAGTTAGAAGGTGAACATGCAAAAGCACTTGCTAAAAGATTTATTTGGAACTCCTTAAGTACCCTACTAAACCCAGAGGCTGAAGATAATAGGTGCCTAGTGATATCTATTCTAGTAGGGAGCCTACTCTCGCATGTCAAAACTACCATAAAAATATTTGGTAGCCAGGTGGAGGGGTCACACATTGAAGCAAATAGTAGAAACAGGCATTCACTTGTATAAGAACGTTCAGGAAAAAGAAGGAATTTAAAAGCATTCTCTCAGTCCTACAAATTGCATAGCGACAAAATAAGCACCCCACTGAGCTTGCTCCAGATCTTGAGTGAAAGAAAGTGCCCCTTCAGGGGAAGAAAAAGAAGGGGCTTAAAAATACTCTCTTTGCCCTACAAATTGCAGTCCTCCAAAATAAGTGCACCACTGAGCCAATCTAGACATCCAGGGGAAAAGACGCCCCTCCAAAAGCTCCAAACTGCCTGGACTTTGGCACTATTGTAAAAGTCCAGGCCATTATAGAAATTAGAGCTGGCAGCACCTTAGAAATCAAGCCCATAAGCCTTCCAAGGGGTACAATCAAGCTTTCCATAACTCTTAGTACCACAGCGTATTGGACAACTTCCCCATGATGGCCCCAGCTTATTGTTATTGGCACCACAGAACCTAATATCCAATTTACAATTGGAAACAGTAACCGAATTTTATTGTTGATACTGGGACCACCTTCTCCACTGTCAATGATAGTAAATTCAACTTTCCCCATTCTGACGAGGTTATTCATACCATAGGGACTGACATCCCAATTCCACATGCCTTCTTAACCAGCTCCCTTTTCTATTATGTCCCTCTCTGATAAACATTCCTTGCTAATATGCTCCTCTGAGCCTGTACAGAACTCCTTTTCCTTGAGAGCATCCCATTCAAAGTTAGCCTACTTTCAGGCATTTCACTATTCAGATTGTTACAAAGCTTTTCCCTCATTCTCTCAGTAGTTTCTTCTCAAGCTGTTTAAAGAGGGTTCATTCTTTCATTGCATTCCTTCTTGAACAAGATGCTTTTGTCCTACAGCCCTTCACCATGCAACATCACCTTCACCCCCCTCAAGAAAGAATGTAAATTCGGCCAAGAAACCCCATATACCACATTGTTCAAGATTTCTATAGAATCCATTCCTTGGTAACATCGCGCTACCCTGTGTTTTTGTTTGTTTGTTTGTTTGTTTTTCCCAGCCCAATACCTAGTATGCATCTATTCTATCTTCTGAAATCTGGTTTACTATTATGGACCTTCATTATGTTTTTATTGTTTTTTAATTCCCTTATGCCCAAACTACCAATATCACTTTTGTTTTTGAATTCAGGCACCATCAAATCACCTGGGCTAACATTCCACACAGGTACTATAGATCATCTTTATTGTCTTAAATATTGAAGGAAAATTTAAACTCCATATCATCTCCCCTCCCCCCCACTGGATCTTCTTCTTCTTCCAGTTTGTTGATGACACTACTTTTATTTGGAGACTGGGTCTTCCCATGTCACCCATGCCAAACAGCAGTCACTAAAACCAATAATGATTGTCATGGAAGATTTAACCTGCCCAAATTTTCCAGCCTGCACTGGTTGTCCCTTCCTTAGGAAGCCTAGTGAACCTCTACTCTTAGGAGGTCAGCATATTATTGCTGGACTTAATTCAGTCACATGAATGGTTTTAGTCCTACTTCACCTCAGAGCTCTTCAAATCAAGCAAGCCAGCAACCTCAGCATCTCCAAGAGCAAACTAAAGGCATGTGCCACTACTCCCAATGATACATTAGTTACACTACATTACATACATTTTCTGGCCAAAGCCAGGAAAATTCTTTCATAGATTTCCACCATCTACTCACTTACTTTCCACTCTTTCTTCCTTCTTTCCTTCTACATATTTTTCTTTCCATCCTACATTCCTTCCTTTCTTCCCCCCATATGGTAGATAAATCTACCTCTCTGACATTGAGACACCCCACCATTCTTTCCTCCTCGTTACAAGTTTACTGCATCCCACGTCTTTCAAACCAAAGACACGTCTACAAATAAGCAACCCTTTCTTCTACCTAATTGAAAAAAGGCAGAAATAGATATTACCCACAAGAAGAATTACTGAATGGTTAAACTGGCTGAATTTTCTAAAAACTATTTAAATTCCCTCATTTAACAGATAAAAGAGTGAGATTTTTCTATTAAAAGGTAAATCAATGGCAGTTTCAGAAAATATTTGGGGATTCTGGATATTGTATACAGCAGATTCCAAATTTCCCAGGCATTATGAAACATCTCCCTGTTCTGTACCTCATGAATATACTCATGAGCCAATCAATTAGGACCAGAACATGAATCCTTTTTCTCAATCAAGTTTACAGTAGTTTCACTGCTACTTTTATACTTACCAAACTTTGACAAAAACATTTACTCTGGTTTGTCATAAGAATTCAAGAGATGTAGTTACTGTATTGTGCCAACTTATAGCACCGGATATGTCCATTTCTCCTGATGTGTTTGCCCCTCTGGTGCAAAGAGTTCTTCCTTGCTTATAAGCAGTAACTAAGGCTATCCTTATGGTGAACAAATCTACCTCTAAGAAACTGGGACACCCCACCATTTTTTCCTTCTCTTTACAAGTTCACTGTGTACTGTGTCTTTCAAACCAAAGACATATCTACAAATAAGTCCTCCTTGCTAAAAGTTCCATCAGTCTCTCTTGCTGCAATATTCTTAATCAAGTAACCCTCCTAGCCCTTCCCTATTCAAGACTGCCTTATTTCCAATCTCATGCTTGCCTCTAATTTTTTTTTCAGATATCCATGGAACTACATGAACACTTACCTAAAACTGTCCTGCCTATCCTTGACTTAAGTCTTTTCTGTGAAGTATCTTGTAGGTAAGCCCCCAGTGGAAGTGTGACTACATTTTGTGATATTGTCATCCCTTTTGATACCCTTGAGTCTTGTATCGTACCAAGTCACTACTCTGCTCAGGCTATTGAGTTCCTTGCTCTAACCCAAGCTTGTCATTCAACCTCAGGGATTTCAGTGAACATCTATACTGTCTCTTGTTATGCTTTTGATGTGTCATACAGTAACTCAATTAAGAAGAATCAAGATTTCTGAATTGTGCTGGCACGCAAATTTCCCACATTGACCTCATTTCCACCCTATTAGATGCAATTCAATTTCCTTCATCTATCTCTGTAATCAGTTGCCCTATTCATAGGAATGCTTTCTATCCTCCCCAGCAGACAAGCTCTTAAAGTTACTATTGCAGAAATACTATCCCCTTTCCCTATCACTGCTATGTTCCTAATTCTTTCCTTAACAGATGTAATGTCTTCTCATCAGCACTGAGACAGGGGCAAGCTTTTCTACCCTTCACTCTAGCTGTGGGGTGACTGAATCATCTTTCTGTAGCTTTAAGATTCTTCCCAATTAGCTTGAATTTGTGTCTCACCAAATAAACCACAAGCTCATAGAAGAAGAGGGACCATTAATGATATTATAGAAAGAATGTTGCTGGGGTGGGAGGGTTCAGAGCATTTACAAAATTTATACTTTCCTCTACTACAATGTGGAAGTTGCAGAGTTTCACAGTGGCCACAGGAGAAAATGTTTCCATTAGAACTCTATTCTAACCAGATTTACTCTTTTTTAAAAAGTCCTCCATGTTGATTTTATTGAACAACCTTAACCCCTTGGAAGTAAATACTGTTTGGTTATAATAACTTTTAGTAGGTGAGAATAATACTATACCATCAGAATAGTCAGTCCTTTAGTAATTGTTATGTAATTAATCTGCGAATTTATCCTCCTATCTGGAATCCCAACTAGGACAGAATTGCACCAAGGAACCCATTTTATGTCTAATTTTAATAATAAATTAACCAGACCTCTAGGGTTTTCCCTTAAATTTTCATACATCATGGTATCATTCTCAATCACTTGGATAAATAGGAAAAAAACAGATATTATATATAACGTAGATAAGTGGGTAGCAATACAGGCTAAAATAGCCATTACCTTAACCCATTAGCCTTTTTATAATTGTGAAGTACCACAAACTGGAAACACAAGCTATCAGCCTCTGAGATAGGGTTTGGCAGACTAATGCCTCTGAACCGCACTAGTACAAGAATTCAGAAAGCAGCTTGACTTATCAACCTTATTATCTTTAACCAAGATCTATTGTAGATTACATAGCAAAACTCAAGACATCTGGGAAATTTCAAAGAAAAAGTCTTGCCATAGCACTCAACCTAGATACCTCATCAACATCAATGCCCAGCACTGAAAATCCTATTTAGTGCCTTGGTAGTAATGGCCATTTCAGATGCTTTCCACAATACAGACTGATAAAGTTTAAAGGAGGAAGAGTATGGGCACACTCTAGTTACATACAGCACAAACCACAAGAGATCTAAAACTAAAGATTTCCAAAAACTAGACTGGATGGACTCCTCAGATTGAGACAAGGCTTGCTGTTTCATTGTCTCAAGCAATGAACCTGTTGATGCCGTGCTCCTGTGGATAATTTCTTGACTCTCTTGTGTTACCAGACTATATTACCCATGTGTCTCCCCTTGGTGCTTAACCCTTCTCAAGATTCTCTCCATGCTAGAAGAAAATCTTCAGGTTCACCTACCACTCCAATTCAAGGACATATCATGAGAAATGGTTTACCTCCAAGGAGGATTCCTTCTACTAAATGTTTAACCTATTACCACTAATGTTGGAGAGCAGAGGTTCTTTTACTCTCCAATGAGAATTGAGAAATAGCTAAAATTACCAAATTGCTGATGGCTCCTGGATTATCATCCTTACACCTTTGCTCCCCAACTCAACCTACCATCTCCATGATTCAATGAGTTGGGTTTACTTCTCTGCAGTCAGAAGAATTCCTGCTATATGCCATCCAGAATACAGTCAACTTGGCCTCTGTGTATCTATGATTTGGCATTATGAAATCAATATAATAGATCATGATCAAAATGTGGCAGAGAAAGATATATGTCTACATTCAGATAAATTTTCAGTATATAACTTAGACTGACACTATGTAGCTATTGGAATATATTGCTGAATTGGAAATCTCCAGCAATAATATACATCCAACAATGCCTGCAACATTTCAAATATCAGTTTGAACATATTACATAATATATTCACTAAATCAATACAAAAAATCTTCTAAAGCAACCAGCCTCAACAACCACAGAATTTATCAAAAACTTGGAAACCTAGTGGATTAAGTCCATTTAGATTCTGCACTGGAAATCCTTCACTGGATAAATACTATTATGTATATGACACATTTCTTTTATCCATGTGACCTATCAATACAGAATAGATCCTTTTACCAGAATAAGGTACAGATCTGAAGAAAAATAATTCTAATAAGCTGATCCTTCCCCACATACTAAACATGTACCATGTACAATATGAAGTGATTTAGCCATCGTATGTACACAATATTAATAGGACTGTTTATTTAGGCAATGTACAAAGTTCAGAAGACAGATTTGGGGATATGATCCAGAAGGAAATAATAACAGTAATTACCTAGGCAGTAAAAAGACTCCCTCTCTATATGGAACAATTCTGGAACCTCTACTAACTATACCATCTTTTTCCTTAACCATACTGTTGAGAATTGGAAGAATGAAATAGTTTAGGAAATATACATCCTATTCAGGGGCATAGGGAGTGGAGTACAAACAGGACAAACTTTAGATAACTAAAAATCATCCAACAGCTCAAAACTTTAAGAGGCTTTGAACACTGTTTGATGTCACTTCAGAAAGATTTCCTTTCAAAGTACAAAATGGTATAGCACTAGGCATGATGCTAGTGCAATCATGCAGTCGTAGATACAATCTGCTGTTTCTATGACATTAATAGTGGCCAAATCATTCATGATATAAGCAAACTAAAAAACATTATCATCATTTTCCATTATATTTCTCAGGATAGGTTGATCTCCATTATCCGTTGGAATATTGAACATTGATTATAAAATATTTCTGAATTGATAAAAGACTTGTTTAAAGGTCTCATAATGATGGTTATAGTCCTTATCAGACCAGGTTTCTAATTTTGTTGCACAATAAACACTTATATGTATACTCTAACTGATTTCCATTTGCTTGACTACACTACTATAATCTCTATAAAGGGGCTGAGCCTTATAGTGCAAAGTCTATTAAAAGCTTAGCTAAACCTTTGTCTGGGGAATCACTTTCCAGTGAGTGGCTCCCCTAGCTAGCTTTGAATAAACTCACTATATCCTTTTCAGCCATTCTCTGAAGTTATTGACCTCCAGGCTACAGACTTAGATGATAGATGAGATTCCTCCCGGTCTCCTTTGGACTCTAAACTGAGAAATTTCCCAACAACAAAACAGCAATTGCTGATGGTTAGTGCCAGAGAGGGAGGGAACACTCACCATCTCCCTTTCTACTAAGGAATTGATCTCTGCACTAGAGTCTTTCCTGAGGGGAAACCTGGCCCTCTTGCCAGAGAGACTGTGCCCCTTTTCTCACAATCTCTGTCTCTTTGCACTCTCATTTACTTCAGACTTGCATTGTTCAAGTAACACAGAATTCAGATCTCCTGGACAGGCAGAGATGGCTTTCTTTAGCACTTTGGCTGAAGGATCCTCCTCATTCACTCTGAAAAATGTCATGTTATTATAATCACTTCCCATTATGCAGTTGATACCAGATACATTGAACTTGATTTCACAATGGTGATTCTGAGGTTAGAAATGCCCATTTTCAGGCATTGTAAAATCTGATTTGTACTTGAGGAAAGAAACAAATAGCAACAAACATTTATATAGAACGTATGATGAACCAGGCACTGTGCTATGTGGTTTACAATTATTATCCTATTTGGTCCTCACAACTTTGAGAGGTAGATATTATTATACCCATTTTACTGATGAGGAAGCTGAGTCAAAGTGCAATTAAATGACTTGCCCAGAATCACACAACTGGTCAGTCTCTGACTCCAGACCCAGTGCTCTATTCACTGCTCCACCTCACTGCAAGAGACTTGGGGTCATGTGCCTACTCTGATGAGACTGCCATTGCTTCTGAGGAAGGAGAAGAGAAATCCTACTCTTATTCATTCAACCCCCAGCTCTCCCCCCTTCCTCCAATGCTGGAAGTCCAATGAAGTGAAACTTGCAGCAAAGACTTTCAAAAGAGAAGGGTACAAGAAAGAGAAACAATAATTTCTCATTGCTTTAAAAAAAAACTACCAAGGAGAATTTCCTTGACAAGAATCTGTCCCCCGCTGAGTCTCAGTCACATTAGTTCTTAGGATCAATCAAGAGTAATTATATCATCCCAGTATGACATATGTCCTTCAGTAATAAACCACATGAAGTGTGTAGTCAATTCCATGGGAGGTGCTATAATTTAATAAATCAATAAATCCCTGAATACTCCTTCATTTAGGTGTAACCAGTTTGAAATTATGGCCTGTGCTATCTCTAACTTTATACTTTCAACAACTAATACAGCAACTTCCACATAGCTGGTGCTTATTAAATGTTCAATGAAATATTTGTTGGACATATTCTATAGTATTAATCTCCACAAGGGAGGGACCTAGAGAGAGCAAATGACTTGTGATTGAGATAGAAATGTAATTTAATCCCTAATTATGAATAAAATGGGAGGCTATCTAGTTTCTTTTGATTTTAGGATGAGTATGTAAATGTATCTTGAACAACAGAGGCAAACTGGGCTAGAAAGCAAGTTATTCTGGGACAAAAGACCATGGAACAAAGATATAAAATGACAGGTCCAATTTTCATGATTTGTGGTTTACCTGTATAAGTGAAAGGGGAGACCCTGTAGAATGGTAGGTCTGTCTTGTAGAATCTACCTCAGTGGATTTGAGGGAAGCAAGGAATACCAAGGCAATGAGATTCTAATGGAATTAGGGAATGGAGACAAATGAGGGAGTTGCCTGAAATCTGGGAAGTAGAACTAGGGCCCAAATAAAGAAGAATTTGCTTCTCTCTGGGAGTTGTATGTGTTTGTTTTTCTTTAGGGAGGTTTTTCTGAAGTTAGTTTCAGGTGGAGAAGGGCAGAGAGGGGAGAAAGAAGGGGTATATGGAAAAGATTTCCCAAGACTAGGCTGGTTGAATGTAAGAGGATGGTTCTTGATGGAAAGGCTATAGATGGAAAGTGCCTTAGGATGCAAACTCCTCTATGTAAGAGTCTAGAGTAGCAAAATCTAGAGTACTTTGAAGGGCAGTACTACCAGCAAGTCATATCACAATGGAACTGAGATAATAACAAGGTTTAAAAGAACAAAATTAGCCCAAAGGGAACCAAGTAAAGGAGGCATTTTCTCTGTAAACTGTAAAATATTAACAGTTCCCTGTATTGCTATGATCCACCTCCCAAGCTTGCCATTGTATATTTCACTGTGATGCTCCATTGGAAATTTACTTTAAATACATAAGTGGTCTTTTTACTTTTATTGGGGAAAAGATGAAGGGAGAAAACCACAGGAATTCCTGCAGCTTTCTCTGCACAAGGGACCAAATTTATAGGAAACAAAAAACAGTTAAGGGGAATAATAATAATTTGGAATCCAAAGGAAGTGCCAACAGGATAAAACCTGGGCTTCCAGGTGAAACAAAGAAATAACAATAACAAATAATTATAAACTTTCCACAGTATAGAAAATATTGGGCCAGAGACTTGGGACACAAAGGTGAGAATGGGATAATGACTGCTTTCAGGAAATTATTGACAGTTTAGTAGGAGGTATGTGACAAGTAGAGAAACAAATACAATGCAAAGGTTATTGTGACAGGTACATGTTCAAAGGTTGAGTAGGAAGAAATATTTTATTATCTCAGAGGATCATGGAAAGCTTCTTGGAGGAGGTATCACCTTGAGGGAGAAAAATAATTTCAATAGCCACATTTAGGAAGCAGTGACAGCCTGAAAAAATTCATAGCAATGGAGAAGAAAGGACCAAATCTGGGAAAATATGACACCCTAGTTTTGCTTTTAAAAAAAATTATATTGTTGGGGGTGAGTTATTTTTTTTCTTTTTTTTTTGGAACTGGGGGAGCTGTGAAGGGGAATACTATTAAATAAACTTGGAAAGGGAGTGAAATCATGGAATGCAAGAAACCTCTTGCTTCTTAACCATAACAGACAATCTTGATCTGAACCGCAAGCAGTACTTTGTAGGCGTTGACAGGGCACATAAATAGAATTACACAGGTAGAGAGTCAGAAGATCCACAGCTGCAGGGGTATTGTCTTTCAATTCAGGGATATTGTAATGACAGTTTACTAAAGTCTATCCAGAGAAGTAATATCTGCACTGAATAATAATTTATCCATGACATATTGAAGTAAATTAACATTGAAGTTAATTTAATGTACAATTAACTACCCCTGTAACATCTTTTCAACTAATACTTTGCTGTTGTTGTCATTGTTTATGGAGTCAGCTAATGAGGTTAGGGCTAGATATGTGTGTACTGTAAATAACAGTTAATGTGGTACAGTTCTCAACAATGGAAATGAAAGTGCAGTGCATTGGAACCTGTGGCTCCTTCTTCTAGTATATATCTCTGGGTCAATGGACAAGGCATTCTTTTCCCACTTACCTAATGCATTGAGCAGCACTGCCAATAGCCTTGACTTTATTAAACAGTGGCTACAGCCCTAGACTTATTGAGTTGTGAAAATAAATGCTATGATAGGTATTCAGCAGCCAAACACACTGACAGTAAAACTATAAAGTGTTGGCAAAGTCACTCCCTCTAGAATTTAAACTTTTGTGATTGCCTTTTTGCCATGAAAATGGTAAGTCATTGAATTCTTCCACTTAAGTTACAAAAGACCAAAGATTATACATATCACATTATAAGTTTTGTTTTTCCCCCTTTGTCTTTCCTGCGCTTAAATGGGCATTATCACTTCGGAGTTAGGACAATTTACTTTCCACCAAAGTAATGAGCTCCAAAGTACACAAATGATTCTTTAAAAGCTTCTTTACATTCATTTCAGTTTTGCATACAAAATAAAATGGATTGAAGACCAAAAAATCATTTCACCGAAATGTGTTTCTTCTTAAACCACTGTAAGTTTAAAAATGCTACAGTCAGAATTGATACACATCAGATATCGGGCACAGTGGGGAAGAAACTTAAGGAGTGGTGATTCAGAAGCCCAACTCTTCCTAGCTCTGCTGACGACTGGTCTTATCCACTGAAATTCATCAAGGCCCCCTGTTACTACTTGAACAGCAATGTTTTTATTAAGGTCACTTTGTAAGTCAATGCCACCTTCTGTTGTTAAAGATTTGGTGAGAAAAAGTTGACAACCTTTCAGGATATAATAGGAATTCTTAAAGTAAGTTGACTTATTCTTTGACTTCTGTTACAAATCCTTTACTAATTTAGATGCAACATTTGAAACATTACTATAGGGGTTCTCGCTGTGTTTACACAAAAGAGATCCTGCTTATTTATGTATATTATCCCTTATTTGGTTATCAGTTCAGACTTCCCTCTCTGCTTACAGCAATAACATTTCCTCTTAATCAAATACCACCCCCAACTTTCACTCAAGTTTCACAAGTAATGGTAATCCCCAGATTCAAGGTATGCTGTGGGTCTGAATACCTGAAAATATATATATACTCATTATACTTCACTGGTGCATCAACCTTTAATGGTCCCACAGTTGATGCAATTAACTCAAAGCAAAAGCATTAAATAGTAGTGAAACATTCTCTCATAAACTGGTACACACTTTCCACAAAATATCAATAGAAAGAGTGAGCACACACATAGAATACAATAGGAGGGAGACAAACAAACATAAGAAAGACATATTGTTCTCCCTGGTTGCAACTTTTCCGCTGATCATGTCACTTTTCTGGACTCCCTGGGCCTGCTGCTTTATACTGAGCTCAGAATCTACAAACGGATGAGTTGTCTTGCTGCCAGACATTGTAGATGGCAGGGGAGGAGATGGAAATCCCCTTCCTCTGCTCTATTCTGGACTTTGTGCAAAGGCAAAGGGAAAGAGTGATTACCTCTCTAGGGCACAATTATTCTTTCACAGTGGGCTCTTTTCTCAACTGCCAGTGATGGCTCTCTCTTGATTGACTTCTAAGCTAGCTAACTTACTTTTTTATATTGGCACAAAGGGCATGGATAATCCTTTCATCCAATCACTGGATTTTCTTGATTTGATGCCAGCCACCTTCACTCAATGGCCAAAGCCTGATAATCCTCTCAAGTTTAATAGCAAACATCTTCACAACTCTGGAAGGAATACATTAAAAAAAACCTCTCCTCCACTCTTCATTTTTGTTCAGTAGTTTTTCATTTGTGTCTGACCCACAATGGGTTTTCTTGGCAAAGATACTGGAGCGATTTGTCATTTTCTTCTCCACCTCATTTTATAGATGAGGAAACTGAGGCAAACAGGATTGAATGACTTGCCCAAGGTCATACATCTAGTAAGTATGTGAGGCCAGTTAGAATTCAGGTCTTCTTAACTCTAGGCCCAGTGCTCTACTCACTGTGCCACCTAGCTTCCTTCCTTATACCTTCTACAAACTGTAAATGTGCCATTCCCAACTGTGCACTCTATATATTCTAAAAATAGATTACTCAAATAGGAGTCATTCGAGGTTTCACACCCTTTACAAGCTCTGAATGTTACTACTCAGAGTGTAAAAAGGGAGAAAAAATTTAAAATCTCTTTGTTACTTGACCCTGATATCCTATTATGTCTTCCAGTGGGATAGAGGAGCTGCTCAATTCATCAGAATTTCCCTGATTAATAACTGCTCCCCACTGCTACATAGACATGCCCCGAAATGTTGAACACAATTCTCATACTTGCTCTTTGCTATCAGACTTCACATAGTACTTTAAGTGGTAATCTCATTCTTCCTTTATTATGAAGTTAAATAGCAGAATGGTGAGAATGAACTAAAGGCCAGCCATCTGAATATAAGTTAAAGGAATTGAAGATGTTTAGACAGTAGAAGAAAAAAAGAGATAGTTATCTTCAAATAGTTGAGGAACTTTTGTACAGGAAGGATTAATAAGCTGATATTTAAATAGCATTTTAAGGTTTCCAAATCACTCTGCAATTCAGATCTAGGATTTTAATAAACAGACACAACCGCACTCACTACTCATTTAACACAGTGTTTAATGAAAGCACAGATGTCACCAGTAGAAAATTTGACATTAAAATAACTTTTTTTTTTTAGAGATGAGAAGGTAGGGCAATTGGGGTTAAGTCACTTGCCCAAGGTCACATGGTTAGTTTTTTGTGTTAGTTTTTGTCTGAGGCTGGATTTGAAGTCAAGTCCTCCTGACTCCAGGACTGGTGATGTATTCACTGTGCCACCTAGCCACCCCCATTCAAATATTTTTTTAATTAGAAATCAGTCTCATTGCTACCAATGGGTCTTAATTTTGACCTGACTGAAAAATGAATTTAAACACTTAACAATTGGCAAACAATAATCTTAATTTCAATATGGGCCAACGATTCATGATTTGGGGTTCCTAAGAAATATGAGGATTTATATTCAATCAATCAACAAGTGTTTATTTTTTAATTAATTAATTTATTTTTAGTTTACAACATTCAGTTCCACAATCCCTTGAGTTCCAAATTTTCTCCCTCTCCCTTTCCTCCCCCCACCCCCATGGCAGCATGCAATCAGATATAGGTTCTACAAATACCTTAATATTAAACATTAGTCAAGCTGTAAAGAAGAACTATAACCAATGGAGAAAGGAGAAATGAAACGAAACAAAACACAAAAGAGAGAGAGTGAGTATTTTGCTTCAATCTGCATTCAGACTCTGTAGTTCTTTCTCTGGATGTGGATAGCCCCTGCCATCATAAGTCTTTTGATTTGTCTTAGAGCCTTGCTGAGAGGAGCCCAGTCTATCAGAGTTAGTCATCACAGATACAGTGTGTCCATAATTGTGAGCGAAGTTCTTCTGGTTCTGCTCTCCTCCCTCAAAATTAGTTTATATAAGTCTCTCTGGATCATTATGAAGTCTGTCTGCTCCTCATTTTTTATAATTCCATTATATTCATATATCACAACTTGTTTAGCCTTTCCCTAATTGATGGGCAGCTCCTTAATTTCCAACTCTTTGCCACCATGAAAAAGGGCTGCCATAAATATTTTTGTACTTACGTCCTTTTCCCACCTCTACAATCTCTTTGGGATACAGCCCAAGAAGTGGTATGGTTGGGTCAAAGGGTAAGCACATTTTATAGACCTTTGGGCATATCAACAAGTGTTTATTAAGCACTGACTACATGCCAGACCCTAATATAAGTGGTGGGGAAGAAATAGAAAGAATTAAATGATCTCTACTTTCAAGGAACTTTTATTCCAACAGGGAGAGACAGCAGATACATATACACAGAAAATATTTGAATTAATATGAAGCATTTAAATATCATTTCTTTGAAGAGACAACATCAGAAGATACAGTGGCTAGAGTTGAGAACAGGAAAGGTTTTAGGTCAACAGTGAAGCTTGATCTAGTTTTAAAGGAAAAGAGGCATAGCTCTAGGTGGAAATGAGGAGGGCATCATATCCAGACATGGAATGAAGGCAATGAAGAGGCACAAAATCAAGAGATAGAGTGTCACATAAAGAGCAGAGAAAAAGTTTGTTTGGCTGAATCACAGTGAGGGAGGACAAATGATGTATAAAAGCACTGGAAAGGTAAGTTTCCAGTTTGTGAAAGTTTTAAAAAGATGTCTCATCTCCCAACTAACTGCATTTATTTTGGATTTTTTTACTTCACCCTGCACCTGTATCAGATGAATTCTACACTTTTAAACTATCAGAAACTTAATTTGATTCAATTCAAGGAACATCTATTAAGTATTTACTTTGTGCCAGGCACTGTACTAAGCACTGAGGGTATGAATAAGAAAAAGAGACAGCCCCAGCTCTCAAGGAGTTCATAATCTAGTGGGGACTAGCATCAGAGCTATGCAGAGGTGCTGCTGGTGAATGGAATTATCTGAAAGGAGGTTATTGTGTTTGTCCTTCATCTCGAAGAGGACCATGTGTAATGTTAATGGGATGTGCGATCTTGCCTGCCCATTAATAGGCCTCTTGTGGAGCCCATTAAGGGGAAGTTTGCTTAGGGAAGGCTTGCTTCTAAGAAAGCTTCACACATTTTGGTACTAAGTTGATTAGGCACTGAGTCAGGAGGATTGTGATGCCTTCAGGCTCTGAGAAATGTAGATATACTCTGAGATGGTATTTTGCTTTGGGGGCTTATTTATGAGAAGGATCTTGTGATTCCCTGGTTAAGATTCTGAGTGGTATATGTTCGGTGCTCCTGACTGTTCAGATGTAAAGGCTATCCAGATCCAGATATGTGTAAAACATATAGTAATATTGC
The DNA here is from genome assembly GCA_011680675.1 of Gymnobelideus leadbeateri. Taxonomy (NCBI): domain Eukaryota; kingdom Metazoa; phylum Chordata; class Mammalia; order Diprotodontia; family Petauridae; genus Gymnobelideus; species Gymnobelideus leadbeateri. The sequence continues at coordinate 278,917 of WOXC01001173.1, forward strand.
TTTGATTCAGTCAGAGCCCTGTTTGTCTTTATTTTTCTGCTTATATTTTCTATTTCTATTTTCTCTGAAGTTCAGAGTGCTGACTTTTCGTCTGAACTAGTGAATGTAATTTAAAAAGAAAAAGACTGTTGACCCCTAAAACAGCTATCTTTCCTAGGAAAGCAGATCTAAGAACCTGTGCTAGCAGCCATGCTGGGCATGCCAGTGAGGTTGCCGCTACACAATGACATCAGGGTCATGATGACATGACTTGTAGTTGACTGATTTGAGGGAGGGAGGGCTGTCCAAAACCACCAGCATCACTTTCTTCTCCAGAGGTATGAGTCCAGTTCCAGATATTCATCAGGATGACTGGAGATGGCCCAGGATGCAATGGGAGAACCCAGCCCTTTTAATCTAGGGTATTTTCAGTCTCTCACTTTGAGGTACCACCCATTCGGTAAATAGGTCTCTCTAAGAAGTGAATAAAAAGATGGCACCTTTAATTAAAAAACAAAACAAAACTGGGTGTGGGAAGCCAAGCCCCAGGGGCCCCTGCCCTTCTGTGGCAGTGTCTGAGATACTGGTAGAGAGGAGCCCTGCCAGCCAGCAGCAGAGCTGAGGAGGAAAAATTAGGTGGAAAGGATAGATTTAAAAAGTTACTTACCCAGAGGTCTATAATCATAAATGAGACAGGACTCTAGTGTGGTGGATAACAGAGTCAACTTTATTCAGCTAAGAGTCCAGTATATATAGTGTGAAACTGCATAGTCATTATAAACCACTATCTTTGGGATCACACCATTGCCCTAGTTCTGATGTGCCTCGTACGTGAGGGCCATGCTCTCTATCCTTGTTATCAGGGTACAAGTACCAGCAGGATGTCCCAAACCTCCCTAAAACTCCCCAGAACAGAATGAAGTTGTCCCAAGGCTTCTAGTTAATACTACATTACAACAGTATGCTGATTTCCCCTGAGAACACTGTGAGTATCCTTGTTCCCAAGCTGGAAGCACATACCACACTTTTTCTAGCCATGAGGGTCAGAGCCCCATTGGCCATGGTCCTCTACAACTGAGAAGGGAATATCCTTGGGGTTGCTGGCCAAAAGAGAAACAGTTGCTATTTTCATTTACTCAGAGCTAGGAGGACAGGTACCTATATGAGTCCTCTAAAGGGAGGATTTCAGAGCCCCATCCTCAAATCCTCCAATCAGAGGGGAGAGGAAGTCAAAGGTGAGTTGAGAAAGATCATCAGCTTATCCTGGGAGGTGGTGGTAGGAAGGAAATAGAAAGCATGCTATTATTCCCTGGAGATGGAGTGAAGCCAAGCTGAGATTTTTTAAAACTTTTTTAAGATGTAATTTTTAATTTGTGGAATAAAACAGGCATTCCCATAGCATAGTATAATAAAAAGAAAAGATGATTTTACATGAAATTCCAAATCTATTATGTACACTTTGCTATTCCTTTTAAATATATAATAAAATTATCATGTAAATTTCTTTTTTTTCCTTTATTCCCCTTCCCCTCCATGACATAGAGATGGCTACCATTAGATAAAAATAATCTATATGTAAAAATATTCTCTCCTTCTATTTCTTAGCTCTATTTCTGTATGCAGATAGTGTTTTTCTTCATATGTCCTTTATAGTTAATTTCGGTATTTATAATAGTCAAAATAACTTATTTGCTCATTCTTAAAACAATATTTCTATTACTGTATACACTATTCACTTGTTTCTACTCATTTTGCTCTTCATTATTTTGTAAAAGTCTTTTCCATATTCTTCTAAAATCATTGAGCTCAGCATTTCTTATACCACAATAGAATTCCATTACAATCATTTTCTGTAACTTGTTCAGTCATTCCCCAAATGATGGGCATCCTTGTAATTTCCCGTTCTTTGCCACTATAAAAGAAAGCTGCTATAAATATTTGAGAACAGAAAGGTTCTCTTCCTTAATCATTTTTGGAAATAGACCTAATAGTGGTATTGCTGTGTAAAAGGGTCCAGACAGTTTAATAACTCTTTGGGAATAATTCCAGATTTCTCTCCAAAAGGGTTAGATCAGTTCACAATTCCACTAATAATGAATTAGTGCCCCAATTTTTTGATAACTCCTCCAACATTTGTCACTTTTTCCTTCAATCATCTTAGCCAATTTGGTAGGTATAAAATGATATATCAAGGTTGTTTTAATTTGCGTTTCTCTAATAAGTGATGATTCCGAGCTGTTTTTCATATATTCAATGCCATTCCAATTAAATCACCAAAAAATATTGAATTAGAAAAAATAATAACAAAATTCATTTTAAAAAGCAAAAAGTCAAGAACATTAAAAGAACTAATAAAAATTGTAAAGGGAAGTGATTTAGCAGCACCAGATCTTAAACTATATTATAAGGCAGTAATTATCAAAGCTGTCTGGTTCTGGTTAAGAAATAGAAAGGTAGATCAATGGAGCAGAATAGACATGAAATTTATAGCAACAAATAAATATAATATCCTTATATTGGATGAATGCAAAGACTTAAGATTTTGGGATAAGAATTCATAATTTGGTTAAAAATTTTGGAAAAGGTGGAAAGCAATATGGCAGAAACTGGGCATAGATGAATATTTTATACCATTTACCAAGATAAGGTCAAAATGGATAAATGACGTGTGTGTGTGTGTGTGTGTGTGTGTGTGTGTGTGTGTGTGCGGAGAGAGAGAGAATTATTACAAGAAAATTAGAACGTGGAACATACTAGTTTTCAGACTTATAGATAGGTGAACAATTTATGAATAAACAAGAGATAGGGCAGTTAGGTGCAAAATGGTTAATTTTGATTACATTAATTTTTTTAATTGTACAAATATAACAAATGCAGCCAAAATCAGAAGGAAAATGGAACAGCTCGGTGGTGCAGTGAATAGAGCACTGGCCCTAGAGTCAGGAGGACCTGAGTTCAAATTCAGCCTCAAACACTTGTCACACTTACTAGCTGTATGACCTTGGGCAAATCACATATTCCCAATTGCCTTGTCTTCCCTCCTCAAAAAAAAAATCAGGAGGAAAGCAAAAAAATTGGTAAAACATTTATAGACACTTTCTCAGATAGATAGATACATATATATAGAGAGAGAGATACACACACAGCAACAACAACTTTGTCAAATCTGTTAAGACTATAAGTTGTTCCTTAATTGATAAACAGTCAAAAAATGTGAATAGGTAGTTTTCCAATGAAGAAACTGAGCAGAGCTTCCAATGGAGAATGGAGTCTCCAAAAACGAAGGTTCAAGTTATGGTTCAAGATCAATCCCCTGCTGTGCCCTTCTCCTGCCCTTTGGAGGAAAGGGGAGTACTGAAGCAGAACATCCCATCTGATTATTCGAGCATGTGCCTCCCATCTAATATTTTACTTGCCTCCAGTCTGATCTCCAGTCTCATACCCTTCACATCCTAATTATTCTGAACCCTGTAGGTCATCATACAAACCCCATTTTCTACCCCACACCACCCAATTACTTGTTCCCTTCCCTCTCAACTCTCCCACCCTAAAGTTTCCCACACAACCTTTGCGCTATGTCCTGTGGAATTATTGTTCCAAAGGCAATAAACTTCCTTTCATCCTAAATCTTTTTCTTTCTGAATAATCCTAGACTCCTTATTCTCTCTCCCCCACCCTCATGTCATATTTGTTACTAAAGCATGTTGAGTTCACCTTTGTAACATCTCTCAAATACTCTGCCTTCTCTCCTCTGACGCTGGCAGTAGTCTAGTACAGGGCCTTATCACCTCACACCTGGTCTATTGCAATAGCCCAACTGATAGGTCTCCCTGCCTAAAATCTCTACTTATTCCAATCTATGCCAAAGAGATTTTCCTAAATACAAATCTGACCATGTCACCACCCCCCACTACTCAAAGAATCCCAATGGCTCCCTATCACCTCCAGAATCAAATATGCAACTCTCTACTTGGTATTCAAAGCTATTCATTACTAAGCTTCCTTCAACTTTCCAGTCTTCTTACACACACAGCCCTTCTCCACATACTCTTCAATCAAGTAACATGAGCTTCCTTGCTATTCCTTAAATGAGACAGTCTATCTCTTTTCTCTGGCTGGCTCCCATGTCTTGAGTGCCCTCTGTCCTAATCTCTACCTACTGGTTTCCCTGACCTCCTTTAAGTCCCATTTGAAATCACATAATCCACAACCTTTTTCCAACCCCTCTTAATTCCAGAACCTCCCCTCTTTTAATTATTTCCTACAGCTTGTTTGTAATTTTTGGTTGTTGTTTCTCCCATTCAATTGTGAGTTCCTTTAGGACAAGGACTGCCTTTTGGTTCCATTTTTTACCCTCAGAGCTTAGCATAGTATCTGGTACATAGTACATACTTAATAAATGTTGATTGAATAAATGAATTCAGATACCATCACTTCTGTATGTGCGCATAGCATTTTCCATCATGAGTCCTTTGGGATTGCCTTGGATCATTGTATTGCTGAGAAGAGCTAAATTTCACAGTTAAGCATCACAAATTGTTGTAACTGTACATTAAACACTTAACATGATCAACAAATCATACTCACTACTAATCTTCCTCTAGATTCCACGTGAGTCGAGGGAGAAACTACTGTAGACCATAGAGTGTTGCAGTACATATGCAAACTCCAAGAAGTAAAGCTTAGTGTTTTAGCATGGTGGGCCTGGTGGGTCTCTTATCTCTTATGAGATACCTTTTTCTGGCTAATTCCTAACTTTTCTAACTCCTAAATTTCCACCTATCATCAGGGCTGCTCATCCCTTTGCTTCCTGAGCCCAATGCACAATGTCTATTGGGCTCTTGTAAGAGATATCTTTTCTCTGCAAAAAATAGAGTATTCCTAATACTATTTTGGTCTACTTTGAAGAACACTCCAGCCAGTCTTAATGCCACCACCCCCTGCCCAGCTGTAATGCCATGCATAAGCAACCTTCCAGAAGAATGCTACTATGAACAGCTCCTATGGTTCTGATTACACAGTATAGTGAATACTCTATTCCACAACAAAGCAAAGCAAAACATTCACAGAAAATCAAGGTACAACATTCACAATATTACAACTTATCACAGAAAATCGCAATAAAAAATCACAATTCACAACAGCTTATCATTAAAATGGCCACATAGTTTCCACCATGGTAGCCACAAAGTTTTGAACAAAGAATAATCATCTCAAAGTACAATAGTCAAAGTCTTCCACTCATGGGGCACACTAAGTTAACTCAATCAATCACTTATTCAGCAGTCATTTACTAAGTATCATTAATCACTAAGTACAATCATTAGAAAATATACAGATCTTCCTCCCCTAGGTCCCTAGTAAACTATAATTTCATTACTACTTTTCATCTTGACTTGAGGCAGGCAGCTCCTACCTGAATCCACCAAACAGTAACCTGGATTCAAAGGCAGACAGCTCCCAGTTCCTTGTCCAGCTCTCCATGTAAGTACTGCTCCACAATGAAGTTCACAAGGTCCAGTCCATCTCAAATCCTTCACAATTTCTGTGTCCGAGAATTCAAGGCCCAATCCATCACCCAAGCCACAAACAAAGTTTTAGCATCCTGATCATGCTTCCTCAGTCTTCTGCAGCTTGTTCAAAAAAATCAGAATCACCTTATCCAACCTGGGGCCAGGGTGGGGAGATCCTGGGTTCCTGGGCTCCTGGGCTCCTGAAATAAAGATCTTATCTTTATCTATAGGAACTTACAAAACGAAATCTTTATGTGTCATCAATCAGATCATCACCTCTTAAATCAACTGCAGAATTTGTGTGCTAAATTTAATAATGTTTCATTTAACATTTCAAGAGGCATATCATGTCTAGAAAAAAATCTTAAAACTCCTTCCCCAGAAAATAAGCTGCATCATTCAAAGCCACTGGACACTTTTTGGTTTTGGGTTCTTTTTTGCTTGGTTGTTTTGGTTTGGTTTTGAGGAGGAGGTTTGGTTTTGTTGTTGTTGTTGATTGTTTGGTTTTGTTTTGTTTTGTTGGGGTTTTTTTGATTTTAGATATAGCTTTCTTCAAATGCAGATGAGATAGTGTTGCTATGAAAATATCGTAGATAGTAGTAAGATTTCCCCACAGTGGTTAATAATTTAGAATACTCTTGGTCTCATCTGTTTTAGCCCCACAACAGGCATCCTAGCAGGTGATGGACACTGAGCAAACACAGTTGTATTCACTTAGATTCCTAGCCAAGTGATGGTCATTATGGTGATAGTATAATAATCCCTTGCTTCACCACCCCCAAAAAGAGAGTAGAGGATTGGAGCATGTTCCTAACTCATGCTTTGCTTTTTGAATGAAATTAAAACAAAATACACGCAGTATTTTATTTTCCCCTGTTGTCATGTTTCTTTATATTGCTTTGGCAATTACTCTTGATATATGTATCAACATATTCTCCATGTAAACAGTCAGGTTTGTTTATGAGAAAACACGAAAAATCCAGGTTTACTATAAATGTAGTTAGACGCTTAGGGCCTTATAATATGTACCAGAAAATTATGGACGGATCTTTCATGTAAATAAAGGAGTGTTAATTGACCCAGTGTGCTGGTATGGGTATCACACAAGGGCAAAATGTTCAGCACTATGTATATATTATGTGATTCATTTAAAACACATTTGAGTACTAAAAAAAGTAAAACAGCCATTTTAGGATATTGAATAACAGGCTTTTCCTAAGCTTTCCTTAATTAGATCCTGGCTAAATAGGTTTATTAGTAATCATAAAATCAGTCTGTGAAAGTAACTTGTAAACATTTAGAATTTACAATGTAATCGATAACCCAGGATGGATATTGCTTTCTGCTAAGCACTGGGCATGTGATAGATACACTATGCTATACCCAATTTACGCCATGAAATACTTTATTATTGCAAATTGATCATTAATGTAGATTGTAGAAGAAAAAATATCAGTCTGTTGTATGAAAAATAATGGAAGACTATGTTGCTATTAGTTTCTATCCAACGTTGACATAAAAAAATGAAATATACTGTCCTCAATTTTTCCCCTATTCTTAAATCACTCTGTAGTGTCCATTTAATGAATCCTTCTCAGGTAACAGTTATTTCATTTAATGCAGTAAAGCATGCTGCTAAAATTGCAAATAGTAATAATAATTTAGGTTTATGATATAAGATATGTTCATATATCTCATTAACATGTTCCTTGTAGCCTAAATTTATAAATATTTAAGTATTTTTGGTATATAATCTCTTCTGACTCTCACAACATCCTGTTATTTTATTGAGTTGCATAAAGTATCACTTTGTTAGTGTCATTGACATAGCATTATATCTGATAAGTTAACTTTGATAGGATTGTCATTTTTATTATTTTGGCACAGTCCTTTCATGAGCACTTAATGTTCTTCAAGCAATTTAAGTTGTTTACTTTAAAAATATCTGCAATTTCATCTATACAACCTTTGAATTTTCTTTGGTGCATTGACTCTCAAATATTTTATGTACTATTTAGTTATTTTAATGGGGTTTCCTTTTTAGCGTTATGTCTGAGATTTGTTGCTATTATACAGAAATGTTATTGTTTTTTGTGGGTTCATTTTTTATCTTGCAACTTGTCTAAAGTCTTAATCAGTTTCTTTGCTAATTGCCTAGAATTTTTTAAGTAAAATATATCAGCAAATTAGTGTGGTTTGTCTCCTCTTGATGCCATTTTGAGGATAATGAAGGTAACATGGAAAGTGTGTTTCAGTTTTATCACTTGAAACAGTTTATCCAATGCATCATACACAAATATGTGGCTAAGTACCTGATGGAAACAGGGAATTTGGAGAAACTTTCACGAGGAAAGTTCAGAGGAATAAGAGTATTTCTCATTTTCCGGCAATAGTAGTACTTCTGTGACTCAGGGCAGCAGAATTATATGTCACGGCTCCTCAGTTAGGTAATGTGAAATTGATCATGTGAGCCTGCTTATTTGCAACTGCCTAGAGATCTAGGTGAATCTCTGGGTCGCATGCCAAAGGTCAGATTACATAAAAGAGACCAACATAATTGGGTGTATTTAAGACTTTCTGGAATGATGAAATAATACCAAATGTTTCCAAAACCGGAAGCCATTTAATAGTCTCTATGGAGCTCTCACCAGCTGCTGGAAACCTGAGCTTATCTCCAGTCATAAAAGTTCTTTTTGCTACTATTTTGTAGATCTCACTGCCCTAGTCCTCCCATGAATGCAAACCTTAGTTTTCTGCAGACTGGAGTATACAATGCAAATCACAAGCTACTTGAAGCAAAAGCTATTTCTCCTCACCAGAACAGCTTTTCCAAACCTTTCCAGTCCTACTCAAGGCTCTCACAACTCTCTCTCCCCATCCTCTCAGTTAAGAATCTTGCATCATGGGGTGGCTAAGTTGCACAGTGAATAGAGCACCAGCCCTGGAGTCAGGACGACCTGAGTTCAAATCCGTCCTCACACTCTAAACACTTACTAGCAATGTGACCGTGGGCAAATCACTTAACCCCAATTGCCCAGCCTTCCCCCCTCCAAAAAAAAAAAAAAAATCTTGCTTCATATTCCAATGGAAAAATAGATAAAGAGAAAGGGTACCTATAAAGAGCTTCATCTTCTCTTGTGCCCTCATCTTATGTCACTTAGATTCCTTCTGCCATTCTCTCCTTCATCCCCATTTTACATGAAGAGGTAGCTCTTCTGTCAAGACAGATCCCTCTCCAGGCACAAGTGATCCCCATTCTCTCTCTCTTCTCCAGCAGATTCCCTTCCCTATTATCCCTTATTTCTCATTAATCTTCAGTTGCTCTCTGTCTACTGGCTATTTCCCTGATAACTACAAACATACTGATGTTTTTGTCATTATTAGAAAACCTTCGTTTGATTTGTCCATTCCTGTTACCTTTTATCCTATATCTCTTCCTCTTTTATGACTAATATCTTTGAGAAGGCTAACTATAATTGAAATTAAGTACCTCCATCTCCTTTCCTCTCAATCCTTTCTTAACTTAATTTCTACAGACTTTGACATTGGTGCTTACCCTTTTTCCCTTTATAGTATTTCCTCTCTAGGTTTTTATGACACTCCTTTTTCCTGTTTTGTTCTTACCTATCTTACTGCTCTTTCTATGTCTACTTCAATGTATCATCATCCAAGGCATTCTGGGTAATGATGAGTGTCCTCTAAGGCTCTGTCTTGGACTTTCTTCTCTTATCCCTCTATGCTGTTTCACTTAGTGATCCTATCAGCTCACATGATTTCAATTACCATTTCAATGCCAGGGAGCCTAAGATCTATACATCTTATCCAATCCAATCTATAAATGTCCAGTCTCCCATCTTCAACTTCTTATTATATAGCTCCAACTGTATGCTCTATAGCCATCTTAAACTGAATACATCCAAAACTAAATTCATTATCTCTCCTGGATCTATCTTCCAGGTCAGGGGTTTTCCCAATGAGATATTTCACATTGCTTTCTATTTTTTCATTTGTTTGGATCTGTTTAATAGTATCTCGATTTCTCATGAAGTCACCAGCTTCCATTTGCTCCAATTTAATTATGAAGGAATTATTCTCTTCAGTGAACTTTTGAGATTCTTTTTCCATCTGGCAAATTCAGCTTTTTAAGGCATTCTTCTCCTCATTGGCTTTTTGAGCCTCTTTTGTCATTTGAGTTAGTCTAATTTTTAAGGTAGTATTTTCTTCAGTCACGTTGTTGACTCTCTTTCCATGATTTTCTTGGACCATTCTCATTTCTCTTCCCAATTTTACCTTCACTTCTCTTACTTGGTTTTCAAAATTCTTCTTATGCTCCTCTATGGCCTGTAACCAGGTCATATTTTTCTTGGAAGCTTCTGGTGCAGGAGTGCTGACTTTGCTGTCTTCCTCCTGTTCCATGCTTTGATCCTTTTTGTCCCCCAAATAGGAGTCTAATGTTGGATTACATTTTTTTCCCCAGAATAGGAGTCTAATGTCAAATTGCTCTGCTTGCTTTGCTTCCTTTGCTTGCTCATGCTGCCACTCAATTACTTGACTTTTGAGCTTTTTGCCACAGTAAAACTGTGCTTTCATAGAGGGGAGCTTTGTCCCAAATTTCTGGGGTTTTTGCAGCTGTTAAAGCTATTAGTTGGTTGTTCTCTCTGAAGCCTCCATAAGCTCTGCCTCAAGGGTCACACACCCCTGGATGTCCACCCTAAACAGCAATCCATATCCAAGCAGATAAAAGCAAGAGTGACTACCCCTCAGAATGGTTGCTTGGTCCCCTACAATCTGCAGGTCAGGTGCTCTGAAGCAGCCATGCATCTGTGGCTGCTACATCTCAGCCACTTTTCCCTCCAGTGGCAGAGGCTGGACTGTACTCGTGGACTCCCTATTCCCATGGAGTCCATACCAACCTCTCACTTTGTCTTTGGTATCTATGTGTTGATAATTCTGGAAACCACCACAGCGCTTGGTGATCAACTCTCTTGATGTCCCTCTAGCCTTAGCTGGTCAGACTAGACTGCCCTGAGGCTAAAACTTCAGCCTCACTTGGGCCTGGGCTCGGCTCCCAGTGCTGCAATGCATACTATATGCCAGACTGTCTTCAGTAGGAGGTTTATTTTTCTCTGTCACTTTGTGGGTTCTATAGCCCTAACGTTTGTCTAGAGTGTTTGAGATGGTTAAGGGGGAGCACAGGGAGTTTTCCTGCTTCTACCCTGCCATCTTGCTCCACCCTCTCCCCTTATTTCTTGCAATGTTATCCGTTAAACTGAAAATTTTGAAACTTGGCTATGACATTCCTGTAAGTTTTCTTTCTAAGTGGTGAAAGGTGGATTCTTTCTATTTCTATTTTGCCTTCTTATTCTAGAACTTCAGGGAGATTTTTCCTAAATAATTTCTCGTACAATTGTATATTGATACTTTTTTCTTTATCATAATTTTCAGGTAGTCTGACAATTCTTATATGTTCTCCAGACCAGTTATTTTTCTAATGAAATGTAATGGAAATGCAGATTTGAACATCTTCCCTGCCCCTAGGCCCTTTGATTGGTTTAAGTGGCTCTGAGAACCTTCTTTAATTTGAAGATATACTCTGCCCCCTAATAGGCTGAATGTGGTCACATGGAGCCTGTGGTAGGAGGCTTGGTTTTCAGCAATGACCACACCTTGATGCTGTATAATTGGGCAGTGGGTCAAGAGGGTGGTTACATTCTCTGAGCCAAGAGAAGACTATATAATCCCTGATTTGAGGCTTTGCTTTGGGGATCACTTTGAGAAGTGTTGTGTGATTTGACCAGATGAGACTCTGAGAAGCCGTTGTTGAGAACCCCCTGGCTTGGAAAACCCAGATATTTATGCTTCCCTCTCTGGTAACTGTGATTTTGATATTGATAATGGTTGGACAGTTTGGAAGCCTGTCTGTTTGTCTGTTTGATCTGTCTGTATACTCTGAAGTTTGGGATGCTGACCTTTTCCCCCTGAACTAAGTAATATATGTTTGTTTGATTAAAGTAAGCTTGTTAACCCATTTTGAGTTGCTTTCCTTTTGAAAAGCAGATCTAAGAACCTGTGCTGGCAGCTACCCTGGGGATGGTGGGGTGCTTGCTGCTACATGAGATGATAGGGATTCTCTTCTATTTTTTCTAGTTTTATTATAGCGTGGTGTCTTGTAACATCAATCCATTGCACGACAAATTCTAGTTTTCAATGAGTTATTTTCTTCCTTAAAATTGTGTTTCTCTTTTTCTAACTGATTAAATTTCTATAATTTTCTTGGATTGCTTTTTTTTTCCTAAATTTTTCATCATTCTCTTTTATTTGATTTTTTAATTCCTTCTTAAATTCTTCCAAGATTTTCTTTTTTTAGGAGGGGGTAGGTTGTGACCATTTGATGTTACTCATTAGTGTAGGAGTGAATGTGGGTTTTTTTCCCTTTTTTTTCTTTTTGTTTTAACCTCACAAGCTTCCTCTGACTATAAACCCACCAAAGTAGCTATCAATGATTGGGTTCCTTTTCTGTTGTTTACTCATTTTTATTTTGTCCTACAGTATTTTTTATCAGTTTAATACTATTATTATCAAGTTTTAATCCTGAGTTTTGGATAATGTTGCCCTAGGACTCAAGTAATTTCTTTCTTTCATACGTATTTATATAAACTTTAATTTATTTTTTATTTTACATCATTCATTTCCACAAGATTTTGAGTTACAAATTTTCTCCCCATCTCTCCCCGACCTACACCCCAAAACAATGATCTCACTGAATATCCCCTCCCCCAATTTGCTCTCTCCCATATCTTCCCACATCACCCCTCCAACTTTCCAGTAGGGCATGGTGGATCTCTAATGCCCCAGTACCTGTATATCTTATTTCCCAGTTACATATAAGCAATCCAGATCCAATCCAATCCAATCCACACAAGCTAAAACAAATGTGATTACCCCCTCAGAATGGTTGCTTGCTCCTCCTACAATGTGCAGGTCAGGAGCTCTGAGGCAGCCACTTGGTGGCAGCTGCACTGCTGTGGCACCTTAGCCACTTTTCTCTCCTGGATCTCCCAAAGTCCACTGACCTCTCACTTTGTGTTTGGCATTTGTGGGTTGGTAATTCTGGAAACCACCACAGCTGCTGGTGATCCATACTCCAAATGTCCCTCTAGACAGGGCTGGTCAGGCCAACCTGAGGCTAAAACCTCTGGCTCACGTGGGGTTGGGCTTTGCTCCCAGCATTGTGCTGGCCCCTTCCTGCTGACCTTCTGGACTGTCTTTCAGTGAGAGATTAGTTTCTCTCCGTCACTTGTTGGGTTCTGTAGCTCTAAAATTTGCTTAGAGTCATTTTTTACATGTACTGGTGTAGGTGGAAGCCAGAGCCATGCAGAAGTCCTGTTTCTATTCTGCCACCTTGGCTCCACCCACAGGACATTTTAAAATTAATCTCCAGTTAAGTGCATCTGCTTTCATTGTTTATCAAGCAGTATTTTACTTGGGTATTGTAAAGGTATTTTGAGTTTCTCTTAATTTCATATGCTAGAATAATATTTTCATTTTTTGTACAAGGGTCTCTTTAATAGAAAACTAAGGTACATATGAACCTCAATGAAGAAAAATCCTTACTATCATCCCATGTTGAAGCATAAGATACTTCAGTTGCTGGGTTCATGAGGGTATTCTCCACAGCACATCCTGTCCAACCTTCCTCATTTTAGAAAATGTATTTTATCTTTTAATTAACACAATATAGGTGTTACCTACCTCGTACTTCCTTCTCTCCTCACTGAAAATAACCAAGAACAAAATATAGTAACAAATGTTCATAGTCAAGCAAAAAAATCCCTATTTTGACCTTGTCCAAAATTCATGTGTCTCACTGTTCGAGGCAGAGTCTAAGATGTGGTATCACTCCTATCTCACTCTCTAGTGTGTCTCAGAGTATACAAATGGAGACCAGAGTCTTTGTTCAGGGGAAGGTCAGGAACTGGGGCTTATCTGTAATGAAGAGGTGATTGATAAACCATTAGCCAAATTGTCTTAAAGTGTCAGAAGTAAAGGACAAGTCTGAATAACAGTGAAATAGCCAGATTACAGCAGGGAAGCTCCAGGATCTGAAGAAAGAGATAGAATCAACCCAGGGCCAAAACAGTGTCAATGAAACCAGGAATAAAGAAGGCTGATTGAATAGTCTCCCAGCAGGCAACTGTGTTAAGACTCAAGGCTTGAAAAGACAATAATTTGCAACCACAGTACAGGGAAAGTTGTTCCTGTCCTTTCTTATACTTTTTAATCTGAAGTATGTTTGGTAGTTACCAAGTTGGGTGGGGGGAACCTATCATAACATAGATAGATAGATAGATAGATAGATAGATAGATAGATAGATAGATAGATAGATAGATAGATAGAACAGACAGATAGATAGATAAATGATCTTTATAAAGTGTCACTATAATACTTTATAAAGTATTTTTCTTCTATGGTATCTTTTGCTTTTAAAATCACATTTATCTCCAAATACATTTCCCCTTGCTTTAGGCAATCACCCTTTCTTTTTTACAAATAAAAAAAATCAGTAAAACCACATCAAGTCTTTCTAACAACATATTCAACATTTCAAATCTGTGATACAGCACTTGCACAATAAAGGGAAGCAGATGCTTTTCCCCCATTGTTTTCCACAGCCAAATATGATGATTATAATGACACAGTATTCAACTTTTTTTTGTTCTTTCTGTTTACATTGTTCTAGTCAGTGTGTATATTGTTTTCCTGGATCTGCTTATTTCACTCTGAACCTGATGTAGTTTTAAAGTTTAATAACTTAAATTGCAGCTATGATGGAAGACTCTTGTAAACATTTAAAGGTACACTGATTTTTCTCTCTACAGGTGAATTAAAGTTAAATTTTGCTAGCCATATGAAACAATTTATCTTCTTGTCTGTTGTATTGAGTTTTTATTACAGGACCTGATAAATTCACTACATATATATGTATATGTGTATATACATATATTTATGATTTTTCTTTTAAATATAAGGTTGATGTTTTCTCCTATATTTATATGGCTCCTGAGGTTCTTCTCAGTTGTGGGCTCAGCTGTAAACTATCACAGACTTATGACTTTCTATGGATCAGCAACCACTGTCAAAAGCATTACTCTGTCTATGTACTTTAATAAGGCCAAAGAACACACAAAGACAAAACAAAGCAAAAATTAATCAAACAGTAAACAGCAAACCAAATTTAGTGACAAGATTCCACTCCCCATATCCATGCACAAAAGGGACACACCTGCACACTGATTATTATGCCTTAGTAGGCAAGCTCTATGCATAGATGTAATCTCAAAGCCTTCTCCAGCACCACCAAAATACCACTAGATTCAAAACACAACTATAATCAAATCAATACTGCTATTGCTTCATTGCTTCTAGAAAAAATGCATCTACCTCCCTTGACTGCATTCAACATCCCCTATGAATTTTCAAACCAAAATAATCTTCCCTGATCACCACTTCCTTAAGTATGTTGCCTCTCCTATTAGAATGTAAGCCCTTTGAGGGTAGGCACTGTCTTCAGTTCTATATTTGTATTCCCAGTGCTTAGTACAGTGCTTGATACACAAGTGCTTAATAAATACATTCTTTCCATTAATTAAAAGAAAAAGCCTGCTCCACTCTCAGATAGGCTCATCCTCAGAGCCCAGTCTTTTCATATTTGCAGAGTTTTCAACAGGGTTGAACTTGCCAGAGTTTTGTGATATTTAAAAAGATTTGAGAGACATCGTTTCTGGGTAATTTAATCATTTTAATAAGAAGACTAGCATTTTATTAAGAAAAGGATGGTCATTTTTCTATCTCTCTTAGACCAAAGACTTCTAACAGGCTCTTAATAAATACTTGTTGATTTGTCTTATATTTGTGAGACAAGAGGTTTATTATATATTTCCTAAAATTAGGTTTTACAGTAATTTTCAGGAGACTTAAACTTTTTTGTCCCTTGTTCCCATGGCTCTGCATACTAGGATAATCATGGTGGTGAGCTCAGTTTATATGTCCTTTAAAGAGTAGATGTAGCTGAGCATAGCAATCAACTCTGGTTACAAATTAACAAGAAAAAGAATATTACAATTAGAGGGTGGGCTACATTCCAATGAGGGTCTGGATCACTCAAGGCTTAGAGACATGTCAATTTCCATGTCATCTGTCTGACAAAAAGGGAGAATCAACACTTCACCAGACCTGCAGGAGCAAACACAAAGAGCAGGAATGCACTCATTAGTGCACACTTAGAAATTCTTTTACCGTCTGATTAGATCTTGGCCTGGGTAAATATCTGCCTGAGATTTTCCACACTGATTGACTTCTGGATGAAAAGAAAGGAAGAAAAATCTTGGTCCTAATACCAGAGACATAATCATTTCTCACAGTTTGCATACTGCCAACATGATTTTTGAGAAGCCAGTACTATCTCCATGCCATTATGAATAATTACTCTGCATTGGATGGTTCTCTCCTCACTCCCATCCATCCTCCACTCAGCTGTCAAAATAATCTTCCCTAAAGCACAAATATGACTGACTGAATCACCCTGCCCCTATTGATCAACTCCAGTTGCTCCCATTCAGGTCTAGGCAAATGTGAAATACTCTGTTAGGCTTTTAAAGCCCTTTATAGTATAATCCCTTCTCATCTTTCTAGTCTTTTTTCACCTTATTTCTCTTTGCATATTCTGTGAGCCATTGACATTGGTCTCCTTGACATACCTAGCACATAATACTCCATCTCCAAATTCTATACATTTTCCCCTGCTGTCCTACATTCCTGGAACTCTTTCTTTCCTTGTATCTAGATAATGGTTTCTCTGGCTTCCTTCAAGTCCCAGTATCTACAATTAGCATTTCCAAGTCCCCCTTAACACTAGTTCCTTCCTTCTGATGATTATTTCCAGTTTTCTTGTATATATCTGTTTTCTACATTGTTATTGGAATGAGGTCTGTCCCATAGGAGACTATAAGCTCCTTGAGAGCAGGGACCATTTTTGTCTTTGTAAATCCAAAGCTTATGATAATTGCTGGATGGTGTAGGCTTTTATCCAAGACCCAGGCATATTTGAAGGAGCCCTTCCCCATCTCAACAGCCTCCTTCTCAAACTTCTCAATGGTTTTCTTATCAACTCCACCACATTTGTAGATGAGGTAAAAGGTAGTGGTGGACTTGCCAGGGTTTGCATGTCCAATGACAGCAATGTTAATGTGAGTCTTTCCCTTGCCCATTTTTGTGGAGGTTTAGAGATGGCTTTCACAAGACCTATTTTCTGGCAGCAAACTCATTGCAAAAAAGGAGGTGTAGGCTTTTAATAAATACTTGTTGATTTGTGTTATATTTATAAGTGAGTCAATTTCCTAAAATTAGCTTTTACAACAATTTTCAGGAGACTTAAACTTTTTTGTCCCTTGTTCCCATGGCTTTGGGCACTAGGATGTAGCAGCAAGCACCCCAATATCCCCAGGGTGACTGCCAACACAGGTTCTTAGATCTGCTTTTCAAAAGGAAAGCAACTCAAAATGGGTTAACAAGCTTACTTTAATCAAACAAACACATTACCTAGTTCAGGGGAAAAAGGTCAGCACCCCAAACTTCAGAGTTACAGAACTTACAGATCAAACAGACAGGCTTCCAAACTGTCCAACCATTATCAATACCAAAATCACAGTTACCAGAGAGGGAAGCATCAACATCTGGGTTTTCAAAGCCGGGGTGGGGGTGGGGGGAGCTCTCAACAACGGTTTCCCAGAGTCTCATCCGGTCAAATCACACAACACTTCTCAAAGTGAGCCCCAAAGCAAAGCCTCTCCTCAGGGTTTATATAGCCTTCTCCTGGCTCAGAGAAAGTAACAACCTTCTTGACCCACTGCCCAATCACAAAGTATCAAGGTGTGGGCTTTCCTGTAAAACAAGCCTCCCACCACAGGCTCCAGGTACACTTAAGCTAGGGGCAGGGAAGATCTTTAAATCTGCATTTCCATTACATAGGATTATCAGAAATGAAGTTGGGTTAAAATTGTTATTGAGGGGTGGCAGTGAGTAGAGCGCTGGAGTCAGAAGGACCTGAGTTTGGATCTGGCCTCAGACACTCAACAAACACAAACAAAAAAACCTAGCCACGTGACCTTGGGCAAGTTACTTAACCCCAATTGCCCTCCAAAAAAAAGCAAGCAAGCAAGCAAGCAAGCAAGCAAGAAAGAAAGAAAGAAAGAAAGAAAGAAAGAAAGAAAGAAAGAAAGAAAGAAAGAAAGAAAGAAAGAAAGAAAATTGTTAGTGAAGTGTCCTCTAGGAAACATGGCTCTTGGCCCCAACTGCAGTTTTGTCTGAGGAAATCTTATAGTAGGGGTGGGGACTATTCTTATACATCTTGAATAGCATATTCTTTTTATTGTTTCTTTTAAGTGAAGCTTTATTATTCTGCTTCAGATTCAGCAGAGCAATTAGCCCTTCTGCAGGAGTAGCTCCTTACATAAAAAGCCTTACAGTTTTCTGGCATTGTAATGTCTACTTCTGCAATTTTATTTTGTCAGTTTCTATGAGTAATGTTCATACAAAAATTTGTTCCTCCTTTAAGTGTTTAATTCCAAAAGCTTTGTCACAAGAATGGATTTTATTGCAAAAAATATAAAATTGGGAAAATATTTTCTGTAAAATTATATCTTCAGAGTTATGATACAAGTCAATGAAAAATGTAATCTGATACACAGAAACTTGCTTTACAGACAATTTTTCATTTACAAGTAATTTTAGATATTTTATATATTAAAGTATACATTTTGTGATAAGATAAAAATGTAAAAATCAAAACCTCAATGAGTAGAATATGTATGTATATATAATCTATATCGATAACTATATTTCTATCTATCAAAGCTAGTCTATCATCAAGATGAATCATATGGGGCTGGGCCAAAGGAAAGCTGGCAATAGTCCAAGAGCACATCAATTATATTGTATCTGACACCTTCCAGTAGTCTTAAGTTGCAGCTCATTTGGCTTAGCAAGGGAAGTACTTTATTTGTTT
The DNA here is from genome assembly GCA_011680675.1 of Gymnobelideus leadbeateri. Classification (NCBI taxonomy): domain Eukaryota; kingdom Metazoa; phylum Chordata; class Mammalia; order Diprotodontia; family Petauridae; genus Gymnobelideus; species Gymnobelideus leadbeateri. Next base: position 297,473 of record WOXC01001173.1, read on the forward strand.
TATTATTCCCTCTTGTCAGATAAAAATTCAAGGATTTGTTACAGAGAGCTAATTTTCTTTTACATCATTTACAATCTATTTACTCTGTACCCTGAACTCAATATACTACCCACTTTTATATGTCAGGAACCACTGCTTGGTGAATCCTACACTCTTCAAGGAAAAAAAAACAAATTGAAAAAACTATGTGAGAATCTCGATCTGGCATAATGATTTCAAACATAATGATTTCAAATTTCAAATTAAAAAAAGTCATTCTCCTCTTAGTATCATTTTGTTAAGCTGTTGGAAAGAAAAAGTCGTTTCTCAACTGAGTTAAGAGAAGAAACAACTTATTACTAGAGTAAATACATGAAAAATGAAATATTAATAAAATCTCATTGCTCATGACTGTGTAAGTTTTTCTATGAAATTCTGTTTTTCCAGGAAGTATAAAACATAGCCAATTCTGAACACAGAAATCAATTAGTTTAAAGGGCAGCTTATGCCTTGTATTAGGACATTTGGCAAAGAAAAAGATTTTCTAGGCAGCAAAGCTTGATTTTTCAAACATGAGCCATTTAACCTAATCTTTGTTTTGTTTTTTTATATTTATTTCTTCAGTTCTTGGGGGTTCTCTAGATAAATGATTCACTGATTTGATTAACATACAAAACAATTTAAAGTTACTCTAAATGAGGATGAGTTTTCATAGCTTCAGATTTTTTAAGTTTATAAAACTTGGACTTAGGACTTGGGTTCAAATCCCCCTTTTACTTTTATGAATTTGGGCAAATCACTTAGCCTCTCTAGGTTCCAATTTCTTCATTTCTAAAATAAGAAGACTGAACAAGATGAACTCTAAGAACTGAAAGCTCTAAGTCTATGAATCTATAACTACTAGATAGTATCAATCACCGATAAAGATTGAAAAAGGAGACAGAAAACCAAATGAATATTTCAAAAGTGAATGAACCATAAAAAAGCCAAATAATAAAATAATAAAAAATAGGTGACATTTAAAGTTTGCAAAGCACAATATATGTATTTTCTATATGATTATGTCTTCAGATTTGCAATAAAAATCAATGAAAAATATAACCTTACAAGATTACAGAAATAATGTAAAATAATCCTATTTGAATCTCAACTCAGTAAGGAAGGTACTGAAGTTATTTTTACTCTATTTCATGAATGAGGAAACTGAGAGCTGTTAAATAACTTAACCATGGTATAATGGTATAATAGTAAGGGAATTTGAAGATCTTTCTGCCTTAATAAGCCTAAGTGAAATTGAGGACCTTCCCTGATTTGAAAATATCCTCTGCCCCCTAATAGGCTGAATGTGGTCACATGGGGACTGTGATGGGAGGAGTTTGCTGAAGAGATTGAAAAATCAAGCCCAATAGGAGAAGATTGCTTAGCAGAGGCTTATTTTTCAGAAAGGCACACATCTTGTTACTTTGTGATTAGTTAGTGGGTCAGGAGGGTTGTGATGTTCTCTGACCCTGAAGAAGGTTATATAAACTTCTGAGGTGAGGTTTTGCTTTGGAGCTCACTTTGGGAAGAGTTGTGTGATTTGGCCAGATGAGGCTCTGGACAGCTGTTGAGCCCCCTGGCTTTGAAACCCCAGATGTTGGTGCTTCCCTCGGATGTGATGGTCAGACAATGAGAAGCCCTGTCTCTTGATGAATTGTGTTATCTTCTCTGTATTTTTTTGTCTGTAACTTCTGTTTGTATTTTCTGTAGTTCAGGGTACTGATTTTCCCCCTGAACTAGGTAAATGATATATATGTTTGATTGGAATAAGGTTGCTAATCCTTTTTGAGTTGCTTCCTTTAGAAGAACCTGTGCTAGTAGCCATCCTGGGTATGCTAGGGTGCTTGCTGCTACCCATGGCCAGTAAATAACAGATTTCACATTTGAACACAGATTTTCTTGACTGCACAGAGGTCCTCAAACTATGACATATAAGTCAAATTTATTTCACTGCCTGTTTTTGTATGACCCATGAAATAATATACTCTTTATAAAAAAAAACAACTATTTAAAAATATAAGAAACCATTCTTAGCTCATGTCCCATCCTAAAGCAAGTGGTAGGCTGCATTAGGCCCATTCGTAGTTTGCTAGCCTCTGTATTAAACCATAAAAATAAAAATGACATATTTATGTAGTGCTTGAAGGATTAAAACTATTAATATATTTTATTTTTAATATCACTTTTACTTGCAATGTTTTCTCCTTCTTCTAACCATCCTTTATAACAAAAAATTAAAAAGAATTGAGCAAAATGAACATATCGAACCATCTGACATACGTTATATTACATACCAATAGCCTCCCAACCTCAGCAAAGAAGTTTTTCTGAGCTTTTTTCACCTTCACGCCAGGACCAACTTTAATCTTTATAAAAGAATGGCATTCATTGTTAGATTTTTGTTCTTTTCATTTGTTTGCCTCAATAGGTATATAATTTTCTTGGTTCTTCTAGCTTTATTGTCTGTTAGTTCATCTTAATTTGAATTATTCATGTTTGTCATTCTTATGCTACAGTAACATTCTATTACGTTCTTATAAGAAAATTTCTTTAGCCATGACCAAAACAATGGGTATCTATTTTGTTTCAAGTTACTTACTGTTTATAAATGTACTGCTGTGTATTTTTTAGTGTATCTGGGATCTTTTTAAACTGTCCTTAACCTCATTAGGATATATACATTCAGGGTAGTAGGATCTCTAGGTTAAAGTGTATAGACATTATTGTGACTTTTGTCACAATTCAAAATTGTTTCTTTGAGAACAGTTGTACCAATTCAAATGTTCATTAATATTGTTTCATGATGCATATCTTTCCATAGCTTCTGCAGCATGGACTGCTCCCAGCTTTTTTCACCTTTGCCATTTTGATAGATAAAAGGCTAAAATTCAGAATCGTTTTGATTAGCCCCACTTCGCTTAGTGATTTGGAGCAATTTTGTGTACAATGATTAATGGGTTACAGTACTTGTGAGCACTGTTCGTATTCTTTGACCACTTGTTCATTGAGAAATTATTTTTATTTCATATAGTCATTAATTCTCTTTATATCTTGTATATCAGAAATTGAGTAGAGATATTCAGTAGTGAGATTTTTCCCAATCCACACTTTCCGTTTTTATCATTGATTATATTAATGCAAAAGTTCTAGCATTTCAATTTTATGCAACCTAAGTTATCTATTTTATCTTTTGTGAGCAATGCTACCCTTTATTTAGGTTGGGTTTTTTTCCCATAGAAATAGCTGTGAAAAATATTTTATCTGCATCTCTTCATATTTTTTAAAGAGTTTGGCTTTTAATGCTTAGGTCACAGATTCATTTTGAGCTTATTTTAGTATATGATGTAAAACATTTGTTAATCCTAATTTCTGCCAAATGCCCATTTTTTTCAGTCAACAATCCCTTAATAATTGCTTATTTGTTGACAGGCCCTAAGACAAATTTGAACATAGTCTTCTTCATCAATGAGCTTACATTCTAGTGGAGGAAACAACATTAATGTAAATGGGTGTAAAAATACACAAGATAGTGGGCATGCCGTAAATAAGGAATAAATGAGAGTGACTTAAAAGGAGTAGGCAGGCATGTGGAAGGGGAACAGAGAGAGGAGTATCACAAAAAATCTGGAGAGGAAAGATTATCAAGGATTCAGTGACAAATCCCATCAAATGTTTCACAGAGGTTAAGAAGACTGAAAATTGAGAAAAGATCATTGGATTTGGTAATTAGGCGATCATTAATAGCTTTGGAAAGTGGAACTTCAGCTGAGTGATGAGGTCAGAAGCCAGATTGGTGAGGGTTTAGAGAGAGCGAGAGAAGAAAGTGGAGCCAAACAGTGCAGACAAATTTCTCTATCAATTCCATCATTATGGAATGATAGCTAAAAGGAAAGTAGGATCAAGTGTGGGTATTTCCAAGATGGAGGACACATGGTTGTGTTTATAAGCAGTAGAGAAGATTCAAGGGGATATTAAAGGGGATAACTGATACTGAGGAAAATCTACTAAAAAAAATTGGAAGGGGAGATAGGCTCAAGGGCACAAATAGAGGTTTTGACCTTTACAAGGATAATGAACTCTTCACCTGAGGCCAATAAGTGGAGATGAAAGCAGGGGGAGAGAAGATGAGGAACAAAGGGAATCACTGTGATTGACTTCAGCTACTTGGGTAAAATTTAAAGTGAGATTCTCAGCTGTGCAGAGGTAGGCAGTGGTACAGTTAAAGAGCAATGGTAAGGTTTGGAATTTGTCATTGTGAGTGAGAAAGCTTGGGGGGAGTAAAAAGATTCCCTTGCTGCTGTAAGCATTCAGTTGAGATTAAAAAGTGGAAATTTGCAATGGGCATAGTTAACTTGGCTATGTGGATTCTTCCAGCTTCGTCAGAAGCACACAAGCAGGAACAGCAGAGGTGGATGGATGGAACAATCTGGGTTTGTGTTTGGCAAGAAATAGGACAAGAGGGCAAGAGAATTAAAAGTAATGATAATAGCTAGAAGTTGTGTAGTACTTTGAAGTTTGTAACACACTTTACAAACACAATCCCATTTTAAACTCACAACTACCTTGAAAGGTAGGTACTATTATGTGCATTTTACAGAAGAGGAAACTGAAGCAAAAGCTTAGCAGACTTGTCTACAGCTTTGCTGCTAGGAAGTGACTGAAGTCACATTTGAACCCAGGTCCGCTGTTATATCCACTGACCCATATGCCTGCCTGGCAGGGGATAATATGGAACAGAGATAGTGGAGTCTTGAACTAGTTCACTAAAGGATCAAGGTTAAGAAGAGGGAGATGAGAATGTAGCCAGAGCAAGGGTAATGGCATGAAGACCTATTTATTTGTAGATCATGGTGACCATGGGACATGGGACATGACCATGGGTCACCATGGGACATCAGGGTGAAAACAAAGAATAAAATTTAAGAGGAGTAATTATGAGGAGAGAGAGAATATTATGATTAAAGGAATTTCCGAGATTTTCAATATGGAAAAAACCAGTTTACTAGAGGTATGTTGAACAAAGTTTCTGGGTAGCCTGAAGCGAAGAAGAGCAGGAAGGCATGGGAGGTAGGAATTGGGACTGAGGAACTGGGAAGTCAAGGCATTTGAGAACAGCAACATATGTTGGATTCCTTAATATGAAGGTAGAACCTGGGGTACAGAAAGATACTGTGAACGAGGAACCTAGTTTATTGTATAAGGAGAGAGAGGGCCAGTGGATAACATTGGGATCTGGATTGGATGATCAATTTGACTGGAAATAAAGAAGCAGCAGAGGGAGAGTCTAGAAGTGGATGTGGAGGGAAAGGAATATTACACTCCTTTCAGCAGCCCCCCACTCCCGGCCCTGCCACAGGACCAGTGAGTACAGGAGTATAAGGTACAACTCATCTGAGAAAGGAAGGCTAAGGATACAGTATCATTGGCAGGAGTTAAGCCCCAGCAAGTGTTGGAAGATGGAAAAAGCATGAGAGGAAGAGATCTACTTTAAAAAAAAAGGAATTTTGTTCATTATAATTTGGAATTTCATAGACCACTGCAGCAGAATAAAACAAATTGTGGAGTTGATATTGTGGGAAGTGGGGGTGGGGAGGAGACGTGATGTTCAGGTGTACGGGGATGAGAGAGTGAAAATGAGAGGTTAGGGTATGTTGGGGAAAGGGGGCTGTTTTGCAGGAGTTGAGGATTCTACTTTACTGTGATGGAGAGAGGGGGAGAGAGGGAGGAAGGAGAGAGAGAGAGACAGACAGACAGACTATCCTATTCCTTGTAAAATGAGCTTAGTCATTCTTAGCTCATTGGGAGAGAGGGCTTCTATTGATGAAGGTGAAGTGGTTCCACTATTAGCTTTCTCTAAATCTTTTGAGATTACCTAATGATGCAATCCAGGCCTCAGGAACAGGGCCTCGGGTTGTCTTTCAGGGCTCTGGGGCTCCTTGAAGCCTTGTCTTTTGGCAGGCCAGAGCAGGGGAAGGAAGTTTTCCTAGCAGTCCTTGCGAAATAGGGACCTCTTGTACAAGTCATCTGTTCTCCAGTTTATTGGATATGGTTGTTGAGTTTCACTGCTCGTTTGATCTGTTCAGTGGCTTTACTTCTTTTTAACCACTCTTCTCCCAACACTTTTGCGAGATAAGCACATAACTAAAGGACACCCCCATTTTAAACCTGCTGTTTCCGGTCTCTTTCCAGATCACCCCCATGTGAGGAATATTCTCTCATTTGACTTTCAAAGACTTTGACCTAATTTTATGCACAAAACACACCTAAAACTGAGGAAATCTTGTCATGATTGGCTATATAATATACATAGAGGCATATATGATCAAGTTACTTGCCCAAAGTCCACTAAACATAACGGGAAAGAAGTAAGGATACTTTTTTTAGGTTCCAGCCCTCTGAAGTTAAGATAAAATGAGGGGAGAAAAATCTTTTCTGACTGTGATATATATCATTTTAACCAAACTCATCCTGCTAATATACATTTTTTTCCAAAATTTTATTTTGGACTTAAAAACCAGAACACAAATAGAGAAAAGAAACAAAAACATATAATAAACTTAGATTTTGGAACTTAAATACAAAGTTAGAAATAAAAGAACATCATGTGCATAGCAGAACATGAGAGGATTCAAAATATGTAACAATAAATTTTCATTTCAAGAACACCTATATGATAAATAATACTCATTGTGTTGAGAATTTGCGTCTTTTCTTTGGTTCCTTATGATTTTTCTTTTGTTCTTCTTTTTTCCCTCTCTCTACTCCCTCCCCAGGCCACAGTAAAATTTAGATTGTTTCTCTGTAGCTATAAACATATACATACACATATACATATATACATACATATATAGCCATACGTTCCTGTTCTACTCCTGATCTTTGTTTTTATGTATATGTAGATCTCTTATTTCCTATCCCTCCTGCCTCCTCTACTTTTCCTGTTAACACTACCTTGCCCTCTTATGACCTGCCTTACCCACTCCTGTATTTATTTCAGATTGGTTCTCTAATTCTATACTTTGTTTAAAATTCTTTACCCTTATTTTCTCAACCACTGGTTAATTCCAAGTAGTTTTGACTAGAGCCCAAGAGGGGGAACATAAATAAGGAAACTTTGAGCACTTTCCCTTGCTATAACAGTCTTTGCTCCAATACACTAGAAAATAGTAGAATTTCAAATTTAACTCCAGTCCTATGATTTCTACTAGGATATAAGATATGGGTGAGGAGCTTAGGAGGGCCCATATGATTGATAGCAGGAGTTATCACAATAATTTCAGAAACCCAGATTCTGTACCATAAATGGCATTTTCTGGGAGAGAAATAACTCCTAGCAACTGTTAAAGCCAGTTGTTTTCTCCCACACCAGTTCTAATCTTTTAGTTCCAGCCTAGTTATTTTTACAGTATTACCTGCTGTGGAACATTGGTGTCCTGTCCCACTCACATGCCCTATATCAGGGACTCCTGCACAGGCTTCCACAATTCATTCTGATTTCTTTTTCCAGTTCTGCTTGAGAATCAGATGAAGAAGCAGTGTTAATCTAGGTCTTGCTAGTGGTATGGAAGGCTAGATATCTTACAACTATAACAACTTCAAAGAGGGAATGGCTCTCTTGATCATATGTGAAAACAGGCTACTATGTCCCAAAGGACCAGGAGAGAAAAAGCAAGGGAAACCTGAAAATAATAGTTAAATTTTAATATTTACATATCTACCCAGACCTGTGATTTCTATAATTATGAGAAGCTTTCTGGTGGAGAAACATCTTCTGCTTATGTGGGAGGCAACTCCTCCATAGAGTTCTAAAGAGATTTCCAAGACATAGAGAGGCTGAGGGACTTGTAGAAAGTCATGCAAGTAGCATGTGTTAAAGGCAAGATTTGAATCAGGCCAGCTCTCTATCCAACACTCTCTAGGCAGCCCTGTCTTTTAATTGTCTAACTACAGACATAAGTATCTATTTACATCTAAGGGACAGAAGATTATCTCACTGGAGGACATAAGGGTAGGAAAGGATAAAATCTTAGTTCACGTCAATATATGACACAATCCTGGTTTAAAAAAAGCCTTTATATAAAATATGAAGATATTTTGGCTTTCAGAAACCTAATGAAGGGGTAGTACATGTCAGAATTTGGAATTCAGTGATCATTCTATCTTGTGTTCACAATTAGGGAGGAATTCTTCTAGGAGAAGTATTTTAAAATACATAAAATGTGTTAAGAACAGCTGTGAGCGACTAAGTCATTTTGACTATTACAAATAACCAAAATTTACTACAAAGGACAAAGGTAGGAAGATACTATCTGCAACCAGCAAAAACAACAAAAAATAACTGAGAGATATATAGAATCGTTTTATGTGTGTGCGTGCGTGCGTGTGTGTGTGTGTGTGTGTGTGTATGTGTCTAATGGCAGCCATCTCTAAGGTGGGAGAGAGAATTTATCTGATAACTTTATTATATACTTAAAAGGAATGTTAAGTTGTACATATTTGCAATTTCGTGTATAATCTTTTTATTATGCTGTTGTGAAAATGCTTATTTTATTCCATAAATTTTAAAAATATATAAAATTATAGAATATTATCATTGGGCTTGGGATTAATAAATTTAACTTGGAGTCAGAAGGGCAAGAATTTGAATCCTACCTCATACATTTACTAAGGAAGTAAGACTGGACAGTATACTTAAACTTTCTGAGTCTCACTTTACACCCATCACATAACATTGGTGTGAGGTTCAAATGGAATAACATGTTAATGAGCATATTTCAATAACATGTTAAGCATACATCGTTATTTGAATGTTAGGTATTAATCTTGCCCAACAATCCCTCATCATTTTAGTACTAAAGAAATTGTTGCAGATAGGTAAAGTGTTCCCAGTCTTAGAGCTATTTAGTGTCAAAACAAAATTCAGATTTTCTGACTTCCAGTCACACATCCTTAATATTCTTGGTCCACAAAAGCCGTGTTATATATGGGCAAATGTCTGGATTGGAATCAGGAGAAAACTCAGTTCAAATCTCATCTTTGGGTGACCATGGGAGAATCGCTCAAATGATATAGATGTGTAGAATTTTGCAAATCCTAGTGAGCTATAAAATATCTATTAAAATTATTGCATAAGACCACACAATTTTAGAATTGGAAGGAAACTCAGCAGCCTCAGTTTCAATTGATTGTCATGATTTGGACTAAAGGACCTTCACCATCTTGGTTAACTTTCTTTGGATGCTCTCTAAATTATCAGTATCCTTAGGCTATTGCGCCTATAAATCAATTCAGTACCATAGATTTGATCTGACCATGACAGACGCATCACCTTCTTGTTCCAAGAATACATTTTTCAAAATGAATTTGTCATTTATCAGTATCCTTCCTTGCTTCTCCCTTCCTCCCCTGACCCCCCTCCCTCTTCACTTTCACATCAAACTTCTGGCTTACGTTTAGCTTGCAGTCCAATAAAATTCTCAGAACTTTTTCATGCAAATGGCTGTTTAACCATGTCTCACCCATCCTGTACTTAGTTGTTGTTATTTTTTTATAGAAATGTAAAGCATTAAACCTCTTCCTCTATGATGTCATATTATTAGATTCAGACCACTGCTCTAACCCATCAAGACTTTTTGAAATTTTCACTCACATCCTATATGTTAACCATATCTACCCGCTTTGTGTCATTTACAGATCTATTCAGCTATATATACACACAAATATACAAATATATATGTATAATTATAAAATTTATATATGTAGCTTTGTCTTAGTTATAAACATATCATTGTATATAATCATATATATTACATATACAAGATATACATAATTCCCCTGACTTAATAATTTAGTATCCTAAATTATTTAGTTTTACTAAATTACCTAATTTAGTAAAAGGACCTAAGGTTTTTCTGGCTCATCTGGACCTACAATTCATTGAAGAATTAACAATGAGTCTCTCCCATAGGACAGTAGAAAGACATATGGTATGTATGAGAATATTTTATCACATCGTAAATAAGTACATAAAATTGGCATAAAAGATGTCCTCAAATGAAATGTTGGCAGTTTATAAATCATAAGAGGTGACACTTGCAAAGTGCTTTGCAAAACTTAAAATGCTATGTGAATGTTATCCATCATCATCATCATCGTCATCATCATCATCATTATCATCATTATTCACAGAAATGTATCTTTGAAAAAAGACAGGTTGGTCATAGCAAAATGAGAGAAAGCTAATGGGTAGCCCATTTCTCTTACTGGGATTCCATAGAAAACAAATATTGCCAGCATTTGAGTGAATTCCTTATAGCAAAGATATGAGAGTATATGAACAACATAGGGTAGGTTGGGCCCAGTGGCAGGACTATCCACATAGATTAGATAACAGAATCACTTGAGTATCTTTGTGTTTTTCCAGTCTTCACCTGTGTCTTTCTTTGATGCCTCAGCATGGTATGCAGCTGATTTTAGAATCACAAAGTGCTTTGAGCTCTGGTAGATATGACCAAGCTGGAAAGGCTCCAAGTAGGGGTGCAGCAGTGGACACATGCATGGTCTAAGGACCTGCACAAGTGTGGGTGGCTTCTCACCACAAGGGCTACAATCCATTTATTTGTTGATTTTATTTTTTCTTCGTAATGATGAGTAATGGAGACCAGGAAGCTGTTGAAGTTTTGAAGTATGTATCGGTGAAGAATAAACACAGTGATGAAATTCCAAATCCTTGGATTCATTTTTTCCCCATAAATGGGACAACATAAAGTAAATCTTTTGAATTTAGAGGATATTCTATTCTGGGCCATATGAATCTGTGAGATCATAAAATTGAAGTATTAATTGTTTTAATGGAAATCTTGGTCTTAATTGAAGTGTAAAAAGCAAACTTCAGAGGCAAAGTGCTGGCACAGAAATACTGGAGGGAGAGTCAAGAGACCTGGGTTCATCTGATCATAGATTTAGAAACTTCTAGGTGGTCCAGTGGGTAAAATGTTAGATCTGAAAGCAGGAGCTAAGTTCAAATCTCAACTAAGACACTTAACTAGATATGTGACACTTTGGACAAGTCAATTAATTTTTGTCTGACTCAATTTCATCATTTACAAAATGGTAATGATTATAGCACCTACCTACCAGGGTGCTTAGAAAGACAAAAGAAGATACTGTGTTTACAGTATTAAATAATGCTAGATATACTATTATATGGGACAGTTAGATGGTACCAGGCCTGGAATCAGGAAGATATCTTCCTGAGTTCAAATCTGGCCTCAGACACTTTCTAGTTGTGCGACCCTGGGCAAGTCACTTCACCTTGTTTGCCTCAGTTTCCTGATCTGTAAAATGAGCTGGAGAAAGAAATAATAAATCATTCTAATATCTTTGCCAAAAAAACCCCAAAAGGGTGATGAAGAGTCGGACACAACTAAAATGACTCAAAAATAATAATAACATACTATTATAATTAGACCTACAAGGGACCTTCGAGGCCCAAGTCAAATTCTTATTTTATAGATTAGGAAACCAAGACCCAGAGTTTAACTGACTTGCCTAAGGTCAAACATACAGTAAACAAAAGAGCTGGGATTCCAACCAAGGTCCTCTGACTCCAAATACAGTTTCCTTTTCACCTAAACCTTCTGCCTCCCAGTTCCCCAATTAAGGACCTATATAACCTTGGGAAAGTAATGCCAGTTCGTTGGGCCTTAGTTACCTCAAGTAAACAGAGAGAATAATACTGCATCATCTGAAGCATCTCAGCTCTACATTTTTATGGGTATTACAACAGAAATCTGGTTCCTGCTTTGGTGTTAAATGAACACATTAAATAACACTCATAATTTAAAAAATTAGATTTTACTTAGCCCTTGCAGTCTATAATCCATCTCTGTTCATGTTTTCTTTTGGTTAAAATAAGTTTTTCAAGTTTTTATAATTTACCACATATCTGTCGATGAACCATATGTACTCTTATGAATATAACCCCTCGCCCTCTGGACCAACTACTACGTATCCACCATTTCTACTCCTAACTATGGTGTGTGTGTGTGATATGTATGTGTGTATACATACATACGCATAGATGTATATATACATATGTCCAGTTAGTCAGATACATACACAATGATTCTTCCTCCTTTTTTACCATTATTATAACTCATTACTCAGAAATTAGGAAAAGAGAGTAATGACAAGTGAAACACAATAAAATCATCAGCACAACTCACCAAAGGGTTGCAGTGAAGCATTTGGAAAACAGTGATTTAAAAACAGAACAACAAAAACCTGAAACATTTTAACCTTTAGAATGTATGTATTCCACAGTTTTAAAGATTTTGGGGATACACGTGAGCTGGCCCAGGTAACTTCTGTTTTTAATTTCAGCGAGTTGAGTGAAAGTGTCCACTGGCCCGTTTTATTTGGAATAATCAGAAATTTAGCTAAAGGGACTTACATGTGGAGAATGTCAAACACACTGGCAATCCTTTAAAGGGAGATTGTTACATACTAATAAAGAATCTGAGGAAAACCTAGAGTACTGCTCACTTTATTGACAAAGTCACTCAAATTTGTCAATTTCTGTCGTTTCCCCTTTTTCCTCTCATAAATACAATTTAGAATATAGGTTTTCAAGGGATCTCACAAGGACTCTGGTCGCTATAAGGAAGAGCCATCTTGTTTATCAGTCAAATAAATATTGCAGGCAGGGCCAGGGAGGGTAAAGTTCTTTATTCCTAACAGTTCAATTTACTTATTTTTTCATGTTTTCAGTGATTTCTTTGAAGCATTGTGGAAAGAACAATTTAACAGGTAATATTTTGAAGATTTCATGAAAATATCTTTTGCTAAAAAGAAGGCGAATACTTTTAACACTCTTATTGGAATCTGAGGGGATCATAATTAGCCATTTTGCCTATGTAATCAATTTGAGTTTATTAAATTTAGCGAAAAATAGGCCTTTCAAAATAAAACTTAAAATTATAACTTCCTCCTTTTTCATTCTTTTTTTTCCCTCCTTGATTATTTCTTCCCTTTTTTCTTACCTCCTTACCCTACTTCTCTCCCTTTTCCTTCCTTCTTTTCTTTTTGTCCTTTCTTTCTCTATTTCTTCCTTTGGCTCCCTTTCATTCCCTCCTAAATTATAGTATCAGAAATATATATATACATATATATATATACATATACATATGCTCTTGTATTTCTGCTTTATCATTTAAAATGGATGAGATGGTCTGCAATTCAGTCATGCATGTTTGAAATGTACTTCAATAGAACTATGTGAAAATAAAAATATTAGCCAGAGCACAGTTCAGAGAAGTGTATTTGTGAATCGATCAATACTTGTTGGTTGATTGAGTAAAATGTTTTCTGAAGAAAGCCTAATTGGGGAATATATGTTATTATAATTCACAGGTTCTCTTCAGACATAGCCATCAGTAAAAATGCAGTTTTGTCACATTTTTTATTTGATTAAAAAGTACTTACCATGGCAACTTCAGCATTAGATTACCAACCATAACAGCCCAAAATATATCAAAGCTTATAAAGAAATACACTCACCAGTACAGAAAGCGCACATCTACAAGTTTTTACTGTTTTAGAAAAAAATTAGCATATATTTCCCCAATTTAAAACATTTATACAACTTTTAAAAATATCATTTTATTTCAAAAATGCTTTTTTATTATTAACAGACAAGAGAAGAAAGGTTACAAATTGGGAAAGGAAGGCCAGCGAAGGGACAACTGGATGGTATGTTATGTTTCAATGCACTTTGGTGCCACCATTTTGTTGTCCCACTAGGAATGCAGCCAACAATGGTCTATGCTGCTTCTTCAAATATGAACCTGTTTAAACTTCAACTACTAATCCAGTTCATTCTCCTATGGGATAAAATGAACAGTTGCTCCCTGTGAATGATGTGGTGATATCATAACATCTATAGACAGCTATGTCATCGACAAAACCCATCTTTACTTTGTGGAATCCTTTCCTAACCATCACAAGTCTTTGGGAGAAATTAAATCTATCATTCATAATGACATTTCCTTTTTTCTTCTATTTTAAAATCACTGCATTAATTAGAATCCTCAGTTGTTGTTTTTCCATATTTTAAAAGTAACATCAATATAAATATAATGCTATGAGAGAAAACAGCTCACTTCTGAAAAAAAAAAACAATAAGACAGGCTTTGTTTGTATTCTATCAAGGGAAAAAAGAGAATTATAGTTTGTCTGTTTTTAAGAGGTCATTGGGGTGTAAATATACCTTTTCTACTTGTGGGGTGAACAAACTAAAGACTCTACTTGGCAGGCACAAGGTAAGAAAGGAGAATAGGATAGTGCCTCTTCTTAAATGGCTTTTGGAATCCAAATCCTAGTATCATGCAACTTTCTCCTACTTTGCCTGATTGTTATGGAACTATCTCCATAACCCCACACTTAACATTTTCCTCTCATATATTTTATACATCTCAATGAAAATATATGCAGTAATAATTCATGTTTCCTTTCAATAAGAGTTGTATAACTTTATAGATGTATCACGGAGATGGTATAGATAAGCAAGTTTAGTGAATATGCTAGTACAACAATATGCTTTTTCCCTCACAATAATTTTGTTAGAAATGATATTAACTGTGTCATTATATCGTCTGTTCCAAGAAATGTCAGACTAATGAAATATCGTGAACAAAAGAATAAGAGAGCAAATAATACAGAAACAAATGTATGACTAGAAACAAATCGACATTTAGAAAGGGAAGTGGAGATTTACATTATAAGATAAGAGCTTTTTTTTCAGCATATGACAAGCCCACTTGTAGAATTCAGTTACAGATTTAGATGACGGAAGGAATACTTTAGAAATAACAAAATAACAAACTTTAGGAAAAGACAATCAACATACCCATTTTGCATGATTGGGGAAAATAATTGTGGTCATGTTTCTTTTAACTATAGGTGGAGACAGAGAATGAGTTTGCAGAGAACTAAGGAGTATATGAATCAAGCAATCAATGTAGGGTAAAAATCATATATTCTACATGAATTTAATACCAGGCAGTAATTACAGGCTGCCATCCCTGAACTGAAATAACGAATTACTAGAAAGAAAAACACTTCCATATATTGAGGACCCATTTCTGCACATTTTGACTACTCTTACTTTGTATCCAACACCGGTTTTAACGCAACTGAATAAACAAAAAACCAGAAATGTATATTCTAAAACAGTCTCATTCCCAGTCTGATGCATAATACTATCTTACAGGGAGAGCCAATAGGGTTGTTTATTTTGTGTTGCTTGGCTATCTATCACTCACAACTAGGTGCTCACACTAGTCAATTACCTTTTTCCTTTCTATTTTTCATAAATAAGGGTTAGCTAAAGGGAGCATAGGCAAAAAAAGGTCAATTAAAGCAAAGCATTATAGTTCAACTTTGAATTTTGTCCTTGAACAAAACTCCTGAATTTCATTTTAAAAGAGGAGTAGGGTAACAGGTTCATAACAATTCTCCCATTTAAAATCCATATGCATTATACATGTTAAACTTCAGGTGTAAAGGAGCACATCAGAACAGTCAGAAACTACCAACAATGAAATTGGTTACAATATCTAATTCACTGTTACATAAAATGCAGTTATGATAGCTAAGGAATATATGTCATTGAAAGAGGCCTCCTAGAGCAATCACTGAGACTGAAACGTATGCAGTATAGGAGTTCTGCAAATCCATTGCATTTACTTTGAGTGCAAGAGCTTATTTTATTTATTTTTTTCTTTTTAGTCCATTGAGAGCCCCTGGCTTAGCAAGAAAGTCAAACTATCATAGTATTAAATTAAACCATAACTTCCAATCAAAAGAAATATTCTTTCTGGTTTTCATTAACTCTATTTTGCGTGGTGAGCTCGCTTTTCAGGGCAGTCTCAGCACAGTCTTCATTTTCAGCCCTCTTTGTCTCATTTTTTTTGTATAAGCTTTTCTGTTGATAAATCCGTACTGCAATGGCAGTGATACAAAGCAAGATAAATATCACAACTGCTATCACACCTAGTGGGGAAAAAAGAAAAACAATACTTGAGTCAGTCTCCAAACAATAAGTCTTTTTCCAAAAAGAGGTGATTGAATAGAAAGTACTCTGACATTCTATTGGCCAGGAAGAGATAAAATACCTAAGTTTCTACAAAAGCCAATAATCTATTTTTGAAAGTTTGGGAATTCCATATATTTCCAACATCATAACACAAGTAGTATCATAAATTTTATATTGCTTCTGGGCCCCATCAAATTCTATGTCATATTCTTATTTTATGGCTTTAATCTAAACTTGTAAGAATCTATTTGAATGTATTTAGATTTCCTCATAGGCCCTCATGTCCACATCACTGTGTGAATATTATATTGGAATGTTTAAATGATTAAAAATACATGTTTTGGAATGCTTAATAATATAATAAATACTTTTTATGAGATTAGAATTAACATGAAGTTAAATGAAATTACTCTGAAATATCTTGATGACAGACTGGTGAATATGTGTATTGTCGTAATATTGAAAAAAAGATAAATCCTAATATCAAAAGGATTATAGGTATTTCTCTGCATTAAAAAAATTATCTATAGAGTGGAAGATACTGAGATTATCTAGCTAGGAAATCTTTTGAAATTGTTCTCTTAGCAAAGAAAGAAGAAACAAAAATATTGCTAAGATTCTGCACTAGTCACTTTGCATTGATTGCATATAGTGAATGATAGCGCAAGCTTAGAAATCAATCAACTGTCTCTAGTGAGATTAAAGTTACATATAAATATACTTACATATATATGTAGTACATATATACACACATATGTGTGTATGTGTGTATACATGAATGCATATATATTCATATAGTAAGTAGGAACTAATATTTCTGGATCCTGGAAATTTTTGCAAAGTGGTACTGATTATTGGTAACCAACAGTATTCATCAAATTTTTGATTAACCCAATTTGAATTTAATATTTACTGAGTCATCACTGGGTTTTTTTCTCATTATGATAAGGTATGGTTAACTTCTGTTAATGTGCTACTGATAGAGAAATTTGGCATTTGTAATGCATAGTTTTGTTAAATGTCAATAATTATTTTTAGATTTAAAAGAATTCTAGTTTATTGGTTTTTTAAGGAAATTACCTGAAAGAATAGCCTTCATTAACAAAATATAAATTTTTGGTACGTATTTTGTCTCATTTTGATGTTATAAACACTTTTTAAAGTGATGGATGTATCTCTAGTGTGTAGATTCTTATTTTGATATATCATTAATTCAAATTTATTTTTTTCTTGATTTGTTTTTTTTTTTTTGAGGGAAACTGGGGTTAAGTGACTTGCCCAAGGTCACACGGCTAGTTTTTGTGTTAAGTGTCTGATGCTGGATCCGAACCCAGGTCTTCCTGATTCCAGGACCGGTGCTGTATTCGCTGTACCACTTAGCCTCCCCTAATTCAAATTTAAACATCAAGGACTGGAAGTTATTGACTGAAATAGGTTGAAATGTATGAGCTGTAACAAATATGGTTTGAGTGGCAATATCAGTATTGTCCTATTCAGTCCATTTAGACAGACATATTTGTCCTGGAGACTGAGGACTTTAAAAAATAAACAAAAGCAAAAAACAAACCACTATTTCAATATAATTGGCTTCCTTTGTAACCTATGTATTTTATCCATTTAAAATCATAATTCTGAGGAAGGGATCCATAGGCATTACCTGGTTGTCAAATGAGTCCATGAAACAAAAAATTTAAGAACCCTTGATTTAGTCAAGTCCTTTGAATAGCCCAAGGAAGCTTATAGTTTAGGTATAGTTAGGAGGTAGAATAGGGGGATGGAAAGTGATTAATTTGGATTTAGTAGACCTTTGAATCTACTCTCAAAAACGTATTTACTGTGTGACTATGGGCAAGTCATTTATTGTTTCTTTTTCTGTTAAATGTAGAAAGAAACACGTCTATCATCTGCCTCAGTGGGATATTCTCGGGGAGAAAAACAAAAACAACATTATCCCAAGGAAGTGAATGAATAAGTACAATTAAGGATTCCTATCTACCTCAGTGATTGATTGTTAGGAAAGTATTTTTTATACCTTAAGGTACTAGCAATTATTCTGTTTATGCAAACTTTTGATTCCATTTTGAATCTTGGTGTAGCCCATTTTCAGATTCCTAGAGCCCTAGCAAAAACATCTATTACAATCTTACTAACTTGGAAATAGAATTGGCATGAGAATATTTTGCAGAGATAGGAAATGCAAGTTAATTATTTCCAAATGATTTCAACAGCAGTTAATGCTAATGGAGTAAAGAAGCTAAAATTATAAAATCTATTACTTAGAATTCATCGTATATTTAGTCTTAGATTAAACCATACAACAAAATGCCAGGTTAATTCAACCATCTCTGACTTCCCCTCACAGGTGCCTTTCTCCACTGGAGGCTATTTTCCCATTAAAAGAAAATGTAGAAAGAATCTGGGCCATGTGTGTAAAAAATGTCTCTTTAAATCAGGTCTTGATTAAGAGTGTGATGTATTTTCTTAATTGCATGCTATAATTTTAAAATAAATGATTTTCTTAACTAAATAAAATCATTGTAGATGGAGAATTTTCTGAGACATTTAATGAAATCTGAAAGGTGTTAAAACCTGAAACTAAGCTTATTTCTCACATTAAGAATTCTAGAATCTCAAGAATTTTGTAAAGCAAAGTACAGTTAGAGTCATAAAGAACCCTTCATTGTAAACTTTACTGAACATTTAAATGATGTTTATTGACATCAAGCTTCTAAGTCTTATAAGCTAATTTCCCAGGGACTGAAACATCTCTTCTGATTCATTCATAACCAACTTAGTTGCTAACTAGAGGTGAGGGATTGTATTTTGGCATTATTTGTCATGAAGAAGAGGAAATAGGGGCGGAGCCAAGATGGCGGAGTAGAAACAGCTCGTCCAAGCCTCTCTGCCCCCAGATTCTCCACAAACTATGTAAAAAAGGACTCTGAAAATCTTCTGGAGCCCCAGCACCCACAGAACGACACAGAGAAGCTAACCTCCCGCTGAGGACAGCCCAGCACCCTGCAGGAAGGACCAGCGCAGTGGTCTGGGAGCCGGCAGCGCGCAGAGCGCAGGAGCCGAGCCGAGCCCAGGTCCATGTGAGCCGAGGTTTTAGCCCCAGGGCGGCAGGGCCAGCAGCCGGCTGGAGGAACCCCAGAACACCAGGAACTGTGGAGACGCCAGAATTATCAACATAGACTTGCCTAGGACAAAGTAAGAGGTTAGTGTCCTATGGACTTTGGGACCTGTATTTGGGGAATGCGTCAGCTCCCTCCCCTGGGGGCTAGAAGCTGCTGAGGAGACACGCCACTGTGTAGTTTTCAGAGGCATTTCCGGCTCCCAGCCTACAAATCGTGGGGAGATCCAGCGATCAGTCTTGGGGGGTAATCGCTCTTGCTTTAACCTCCCTGGATCTGGATTGTGATCTAGGGTGGAAGTTGTGGGTGGGTTTACAGCTTGCCAGAAACGGAAGTTGCCCCCCACACGTTCGGGACGAAAATTCCTCTATCTGGCCTTAAAGCCATAGTGTGGCAACAAGCCCAAAAGTCAAGCAATTAAGTGGCAACATGCCAAGGCAAAGGAAACAGAAAAATGCAACCCTAGACTCCTATTTTGGGGGCATAGAGCGGGAAAAGGACTGTGAGGTCAGAAGTCCTGCTCCAAAAGCCCCAGGGGAAAACATGAGTGGGTTGCAGGCCATAGAGGACCTTAAGAAGGACTTTAAAAATCAAATAAGAGAAGTGGAGGAAAAATTAGAAAGAGAAATGAGAAGGATGCAGGAAAAGTATGAAATGAGGGTCAACAGCCTGACTGAGGAAAACAACACCTTAAAAAATAGACTAGCTCAAATGGCAAAGGAGGCCCAAAAGGGCATTGAGGAGAAGAATGCCTTAAAAAGTCGAATTTGCCAGATGGAAAAAGAATCTCAAAAGTTCACTGAGGAGATTCATTCCTTCAGAGTTAGACTGGAGCAAATGGAAGCTAGTGACTTTATGAGAAATCAAGATGCTGTTAAGCAGATCCAAACAAATGAAAGATTAGAAGGCAATGTGAAATATCTCATGGGAAAAACCACTGACCTGGAGAATAGATCCAGGAGAGACAATTTAAAAATTATTGGACTACCTGAAAGCCATGATCAAGGAAAGAACCTAGAAATCACCCTTCAAGAAATTCTCAAGGAAAACTGCCCTGATGTTTTAGATCCAGAGGGCAAAATAGAGGTTGAAAGAATCCACAGATCACCTCCTGAAAAAGATCCCAAAAAGAAAACTCCCAGGAATATTATAGCCAGGTTCCAGAATCCCCAGATCAAGGAGAAAATACTACAAGCAGCCAGGAAGAAACAATTTCAATATTGTGGAAACACAATCAGAATAGCCCAGGACCTGGCAGCTTCTACACTGAGGGATCGAAGGGCATGGAATATGATATTCCAGAGGGCAAAAGAACTGGGAATGAACCCAAGGGTCACCTACCCAGCAAAACTGAGTATTTTGTTTCAGGGGAAAATATGGTCATTCAGTGGAATAGAGGACTTTCAAGCATTCTTGAGGAAAAAACCAGAGTTGAATAGAAAATTTGACATCCAGACGCAAGAAGTAAGAGATGCCTGAGAAGGTAATCAGGGAAAAGAAATCGAAAGGAACTTATCAAAGTTGAACTATTTACATTCCTATATGGAAAAGCAATATCTGTGACTGATGATATCTTTCCCACTATGAAAATAATGGAAGAAGGGGGTGTGGTCATACGAATACATATGTGAATGTGTGTGTATATGGTTACAGTTATATATGGATAGAGGGCATAGGTTGATTTTGTTGGGAAGGGAGAGTACTCAAGGGATGAAATTATGAGGTGAGAGAGGAAAGTGGCAAGAGGAGATGGGGAGAGACATGGTAGGGTAAACTATCTCATGTAGGGGAAGTGGGTGCAAAGGAGGGGGAGAATAAGGAAGGCTAAAAAGGCAAAACCACATTCACATTGAATTTGGTTCAGGGAGAAAATGACATACATACTAAATGGGATATCTCAACCTGCAGCAGGATAGGGGGAAGGGGGATGAGAGGAGGGATGATGGATGGGAGGGCATCCTTGGGGTGAGGGGAGGTTGGAAGTACCCACTATAGAAGAGGGACAGGATCATGTAGGGAATGGACCAGGTGGGGGGTGGGATGAGTGGGAGGGAATTATAAGCAGCCTTGTACAATATATCTACTATGATAATGTTTTGCATAGCTAGACATGTACAACATATACTGAATTACTTATATACCAAGAAGGAATGGGTGACAAGGGAGGAAGGAAATGGATCTGAAATTCAAGATCGTAACATTAAATGTTTCAAATATATATATAAAAAAAAAAAATAAAAAGAAGAGGAAATAGTGCAGGGTTTGAAGTCCAAGGACTTGGATTTAAATCCTTCACTAATATTTATTATCTATAGGATCTTGAGCTTTAGAGGTCTGTTTCCTAATTTGTGAAATGAAGTGGTTATACTAGATGACCTTTAAAGTACCTTCCTGCTCTAATTCTATGATTATTTTTTAATTTAAAACTAGCATTTTCATTTTCCAATTGCATAACACAACTGAGTATTTTAATACTTATTGATGTGATAGTTAATAGTAGATGAACAAAGAACATGTTATTATAGGGTCAAAGGCAGAAAGGATATCAGATGCCATTCTTGTTCAACTTATTTTGCAGATAAGGAAACTGAGGCACAGGAAATCTAAATGTACTATCTAAGGTCACACAAGTAGTAGGTGTCAGAGAAAGGATTTAAACTCAAGTTCTTTGTCACCAGGGCTGATACTCTTTCTACTGTACCACATGGCTTCCTTATTCACATACTATATACCTCCCCCCAGGAGATGTTCCTTCTGTCCATGAAGCAATTATGGAATTGTAAAGAGAAACATTTCCATAGAAATAATACAAAAATTAGAAATTTCACTGAGTCGGCATGGAAAGGCATCCATAGATTCAACTATAGTATATCCTCCAAATATCAGAAATGAAATGAGAAAAAGCAAAGGAATGAATTTGTCTTCAGCAAACAGCTTATTTAGCTCAGCTTCAGCTTTGTGTCAAATCTCAAACTGATCATTATAAATTTGAAAACTTCAGCAGTAATTACAATTTTCAAGGAATTTCAAAAGAAATTACTACATAGTCAATAGTAAATGCCATTCTCCAATTAAATAGAGGACAGTCAATTGGAATGAACTTTAACTTGAACGGTTCAGGAAAAAATGTCTATATGTAATATGAATACACATGTGTATATGTATATATGTATGTGTATATATATATATGCATATATATGTATATATATAATACATACCAATTACAATGCCCTTACCCTCAAAATCTTAAAATAGAGATATGTGCCTATGCCATAAGTTTCTTGAACTATATGTGTGTGTGTGTGTGTATGTATTATGTGGGGGTATGTATACACACTATAAGTTTCTTGGTGGGGAAGAATATTTTTAATTTATTTGGAATCTATTTTGGTACAACATCAAAAAGAAATTCTATGCAGTTCAAAAAGAAAGTCTCTATTACTGCTCTCTATTTGCAGTCTATCTCAAACCTCACAGCTAATTTTTTTTTGGCATTCCAAAAAGAATTCTCAAGTATTACTCATTCTTACACTTGAAGTTGGTTCTAATTTTTCCCTTCTACTTTGAATTTTATAAATTATTTGAAAGATTCAATTGTATCTATTCATTGCTCTGTAAGATATAGAACGGTCTTTTATTGGTTCCTTTATTTAGAGCTAGAAAGGACATTTTAAGAGCATCTAGGCCAAACTCCTCATTTCACCAAGGCATATGAGTGGTCAGTGACCTTGCCAAGGAAATAATATATATGTCATTGCAGTTTTCTGAAGACTTGTCTATTTCAGAAAGGGCTACCCAATACACTTGAACTGACTGCATTTAAACAAAAGAAGTGATAGAGCAAGCAAGCATCAGTCCTTTGGCTCTAAACACACCCATCTTTCCACTTTATCATACTTTTTGACTTGATTTAACTTTATGCTTTGTCAATGACTTTTCTGTAAATCATTATCTGGGCTTTTTAAACACAGAAAAAGACCCCTAATTAAGAAATGCTGAGAATCATTTATATACCACAATGTCAAATTTTGATTCAAAAACAAAGTAAATGGATTGGTTCCCTTAAAAATTTACCCTTTCTGTCAATTGGTTCAGTACAATAATAGTGTATTTCATTGTAGAAATTAGGAGATGCCAGTTATATATGCTTAACCCATTGTTGACTCTTATTTTATATTCATAAAATGGGAACACTAATTGTCTTAAGAAAAATGCACAGGACATCAGTGTTTGAATAATTCTCTCTTTTCTTTGGCGAAAAGCTGTGTTCAAATAAGTGTAGCATACTCTGATGGCACAAGCAAAAGAACCATAATGCACATTTTCAGACTCCAGAATTTATTTTGTTGTGTCTACTATACCATGCTGCCTCTCCAGCAAGAGAATGTAAACATGTGCTGTTTTGACTCACTTTTTGATATGATAATTAGACCTCAGAGAGCACATTATTCCTATTGCCAGGAAGAAAAAAAATTAAAAAGTATCTTATTGCTTTCTCAATTTGAAATCAAAGCAAAAGATGCTTTCCTTGGGGAAAGCCTCTAAACACATGCAAATTCCCATTTTCTTAAATATTAAGGCAACACAAAATGTGTGCTTTAAATAGCAATTTTATCACAGATCCCATTACTCTTAATATAACCCACTTGTTAAAGCAGCCGTGTGTCCAGGAAGTCATAGGAATGCTTTTTCTTTAAGCATATGCTGTATGCCTAGGGGCACCAGTTGTCCATTACCATATTGTGATGCTTGCATTAGATGGCTCTGCAACTATTCTTAAAATTTCATGCTTCAGTGCGTTCTTCAACTACTTAGGCCCACTATTTCCAGAGAAGCTGATGTCAAGAAGATATTAGAAAAATGGTAAATAGGGAAACTAGTCTGTTGATGATCCTTCCAAATGCATAACGGTTTTAAAATAAAATTACAATTCTTTGCATGTGTCTCTTACCAATAATCAAATAGCAATAATTAAATTAAAAGGTTTTAAGGAAACTACTACCATAGTCCCTATTACCTCCAATTATTGCAGAGTCACTTCTGATTGCATTAGCTAAGGGCTCTCCCTCATCTATTGGTCCAGAATGATCTGTAGCAGAAAAAAGGACAGTGACAGAAACAAGTAGAAAGTAGGGTTCTTAAGTACTTTACACATGTTTGAAACAAGAGCAGAATATCTGGATGCATCACAGAGTATGAATCTCTATGGTGGAGACATTTACAACTGTTCAGTGGAATACTTTCCAATGAATAAGAAACAAAGAACATGAAAAAGAAGAAGGCTGGAAAACAAAGCTAAACAGGCCAAATGGAACACATTTAGAAAATGACCCCCAGTATCACCCAGTGTAAAGTCATAACGATGTGAGGAGTTCTGCACACTCAATGGGCAAGCTGTGTCAGGAAACAGAAATAAGGAAAGTCATATACTACCTGCAAATGAATGTGTTGTTTCACTCAGTGCTGACTCGGCTCCGGTTAAAGTGCCACAGTTGGATTCAGCTACATGTCCTTTAACAATGACTGGGGCTGAAGTGGAGTGGTGTAAAGCAACCTTCAAAGGGGCAATATGGTTAAACTGCACAGAAGAGAGACATCCAGTGAACCCCTGAGAGTTGGCTTTCATTGTCTCCTGGTCAACATCACTATTTTCTGTTAATCAAAAGAAACAGAATACATAATTCCAGGCTAGAAAAACAGGTTGAGGTCAATCCCCAAAACACGCAAAAAGTAAAAATTTGTTATATGTTAGAAGAAATATCCGTTGAAAACTTCATTGTACCTTTATCTGCTTTTAATTGTATATGTTTACATAAAATATATCTGCATACATTCAGAATGAAATAATTTCTAATTTTTACCATGTTGGAAAGTATTCAGAAAAAACTAATTTTAGTTCAACTAGAATGTAATTAAAGTGACCAGGACTTCCTATTAATCCTCCAAAGTGTTTAAAATAAAAGTTTTTCATAAAGGAAGACCTTTTTTCCCCAATAAATGAATACATTTAAAGCAAAAAGTCTTTAAAAAAATGTTTTTGTCTTTGAATTCTTAGCACCTAGTGCTATGCCTTTGCATATCAGAAGAACTTAATATATGCTTCTGGAATTGAACTGAGTTGAATTAAATTGAATTGAAAAAGACAAGAAAACAAGATTAAAGAATAAGGAATATATTTAACTTCTAGTAGAGAAATGTGAAATGACTTCACTGTCTTCATATAAAGGAAAGATAAGTATTTCAATGATGGCAACCAGCTGTTTTGTTTCTGTTGAAGATCAGGTGAGAGTAAATTTAAACTGCAGAAATTAAAATTCAAGTTAGACAAATTAAAATGTCTGGATAGTAAGTTTTTCAATATCCATTCCTTTCTCCCAGTGTCTTCAGTATATATTAACTGTGACTATAAGTGATGCATAGAAACCGAACATGGGGGATGAATGGAGGTGTCAACTCAGGATCCCTTCTAATATAACCTCCCAAATTAGTTGCTATTGTTGTTTAAGAGATACATTCTTAATGTATGTTTCAGTGGGAATTTCCATGCCCCTTAGTCCATTTTTTACAAGATTTCTGTATTTTAAACAGGGGTATCACTTCTGTTTCTAGCAGTGCATCGTCCTCCTTTTCCTTTCTTGAACAGAAACTAATGCTATATTCCTTTCCTTACTTGTTTCTAGTGCTTTGGTTCTTATTTTACTGAGGCCAAAAAGGGAAAAAAATTCAATACTCATATAGATTAATTAACTTTGCACAAAATAATTCCTTAAAATCTCAATGATTAACCTAAAAGGGTGGTGGGGGGTATTGTTTATTGTGAACATTCTTACCACTGCAAAAGCAACATAGTCTTTACTAGTACATTGTAGTTTCTGAGTATCAAGACTGTTCTATGTAATTTGAGAAATTTTTCAGAATAAGAAAATAGTGTAGCTCAGAATGTTCCAGAAAAAGTTTGTTTCCCTGAAATTACCAACATGCGGTACCTAAATTTAGGGTATCAAGTAGTGAAGAAAAGTGACTCATTTTCACTCTCAAGGCAACAGATTCATCAATTCTTCTTTCTCTCTTGAAAGACTAGTAGAGTATTGTTTTCATAAAGTTTAAATTGGATATCTCTTCCCATATTTTAGATGCATAAAATGTAATAAAGTATGTGTATGTGCACAAAAAAGTTTGGGATATGTGCTTATAAGCTGTTATGACTAAAATTAATATTTAGTGACTGCATAAGGGTCACATGTCAAGTTAGGATAGGTCAAGTTCAACAAATTTTCAAGCAGATTATGCATTATGCCTTGGGAAATGAGTTTCAATTTACTGTAGTAGAGAAATATAGAACGAACATTAAACTGGTGAACATCTCATATGTACTAGCTCTGATAATAACATAACAAATATAAGATATAAGGAGGTGGGGTGCTACACTAGTACATTCTCGTGGGGTTCTAATAAAAGCCTTCTGCAAACAAAACCGCATATTCATTCTTAAAGATACTATGTATTCACAATTTTCCTTGAATTTTATTTACAAAAAGAGCATTCAATAAGTATTTATTATAGCATATAAAGCAATTAAGTGAGCAGCCTATCCATCCTAGAAAATAAGCAATAAAGTAAGCAAGTTTTCTCTCCCATCACTTGGAAGTCATCGCAATATTCACCATAATATGACCATCCTCTCTGAAACTGCACAAGTTAATTAGATACGTAGTACTATGTGATTCATTTGGAGGAATAAAAGGTCAAGAATTCAAGGAGAAATGGGGCAGCTAAGTGGAGCAGTGAATAGAGCACTAGCTCTGGAGTCAGAAGGACCTGAGTTCAAATTTGACCTCAGACACTTGACACATTTACTAGCTGTGTGACCTTGGGCAAGTCATTTAACCCCAATTGCCCTGCCTTCCGCCCTCCAAAAAAGAAAAAAAAAGAATTCAAGGGGACAACAGAAGAAAATAATCAAAGAGTGGGACAGGGTGCTATCAGGACTTTCAAAATATACCAGAAAACATTATTATCAAAACTATGTAACACTAATAAGAGTTAATCCTCAACAGGGAAGGGAAGTTCCTCATCAGGAGATACCTATATAAAAGAAATCAGGGAGCCATTCTGGTCCAGTCCCATGATAATATTAAAGTGACCTATCCTTAGTAGAAGTGCAATATAGAGGAGTCCCTCTTTTTAAAGCCAGAGAGGGGGGAAATAAAACAACATCAAATAACAAACAACAAAACCCAACAAAACAACAGGAAAATCTCAGAATGACTAACATACAGATCAGAATTTAGAGCTGGAAGAGATCTCAAAGATTATCTAGTTCAATCTGTTAATTTCCCAGATGAGAAAACTGAGCTCAGCAGAGGTGAATTTTCTGAACATCACTTAGGCAGTGAGTAACCTCTTCTTCTGATCATTAAGGAGTGATAAATGAAGGAACAAGGAGTTCCAAGAATAACATAGGTCAAAATCTTCTTGATTTCAGAACCAGGAAGACGTAAATTCAGTGTCTGTCTCTGACACCAACTGGTTTTTTGACTCTGGGGAAATCCTCAATTTTCTAAGCAAGTATTTAAAACTCTAGAGAGATGCTAACTTATACTATTAAGGGGGTTTACTTATCTGAGAATTCCCTTTATTAATGAAATCACAGGTCCAGTCTCTCCTGGCACTAACTTCCGTTGAGCCATTAATCCTCTAAATACAAAAGGTGGTACATTGGATATGGTGCAGAGCCTGAAGTCAATCAGGAAAACTTGTCTTCCTGAATTTAAACTTGGCCTCAGACTCTCACTAGTTGTGTGACCCTGAGCAAATCACTTAACCTCTTTGCCTTAATTTCCTCATCTGTAAAATGACTTAGAGATACAAATGGCCAACCTCTCCAGCCAGTATCTTTGCCAAGAAAACTTCAAGTGGAGTCATGAAGAGCTGAACACAACTGAACAACCCCGCTACCCTCTGAACTTGAAATCCTTATCAAGTCACTAAAGATCAAGCAAACTAAAGTGAACTGAATTAGTCTTGACATTTTCACTATGAATAAAATAAGATGAAAGAAAATTTCAGCTAAAGAAAAAAATGTAATTATCAGTCAACATCATAGAGGTATTATTTGAAGCCTTCTTGAAATAAAGTAGTCCAGAAGGACTTATTTTCTTAACTGTTTTTAATTAGTTTTTGTGTCAACTTGCATATAATAATTTCTGATATTAATATCATCCTGAAGGCTTATAAGATATTTATGTCATCTTGAAAGCTTATAAATTTCATTTTAATTCTCAAAACAACCTGATGAAGAAAATACTAGAGGTTGCAGTGAAGAAGCTATGAAAGCTATCATTATCCCCATTTTGCAGATAAAGGAGCTGAGGTTTAGTGAGATTAAGTAATGTTCATACTCATGAAATGAGAAATTGTTGGACAAAGGATTCAAACCCAATAAAGCACAAGCTCTAAAAGCTCTTACAAAATCAAAAAAGCTTCCAGTCTACATCTGGAGCTGGGCTATATACCTGCCATGGAAAGACAAGCCCAGATAGATTTGCAATGTGTCACCAGGATATTGGGTAGGGATATTTTTTATGACAACTCTAACACCATCTGTTACACAATAGAGGATGGTCTAAGTGGAAGGAGAGCTGACACCATTCAAATCACACGTTCTCAAAATACCGAAGTCTTAAATATCTTTAAGAATTCTAAACTTATTTTGGGATAACAGGCAAATGTAGTCAAATGCATGAATTTTTCATAGAAGTCATTAATCATTGCTTCACTCAGAGGCTGTGCCACAAAACTAAAGTCACCTTGAAGATTTCTCCAGACAATTCAATTGCACATCTACTATTCCCACAGTCATATAATCCAGATAGAAGACATAGAAATGTGATTCAGTAGAGGGTGTTTTGGGCAGACTTTGCAGTTTTCTGATAATGGGTCAAAACTAAGTCTCTGAATGTGAAGGATAGTTACCCAAGGGGCAGCTAGGTGGTGCAATGAATAGAGTGCTGACTCTGGAGTCAGGAAGACCTGAGTTCAAGTCTGGCCTCAGACACTTGATACTTACTAGTTGTGTGACCCTGGGCAAGTCACTTAATCCTGATTACCTCACCAAGAAAAAACACAGGATAATTACCCTTTTCTCTAGACCTTTCACTCAGACCCTTTGCTACAGGTCTCTCATTATCTCACACATTTAGACACACATCTTTGCCTCCTTGTTCTTAATTTTACAGTTAGACCTATTATTTTTTCTTTGTCTTTTTGGTCTGGGACAATGAAAGAAGTAAACAAGCATTTATTAAGAACCTGCTATCTGCCAGGCAGGAACTAAGGGTTTTATGGATATTTATTTCATTTGAGCTACACAACAACCTAGTGACATAGGTGTTACTATGATTTCTACTTTACAGTAGAGGACACTGAAGCAAATATATCTTAAGTTACTTGTCTAGAGTTATACAGGCAGAAAGTTTCTAAGATCAGATTTGAACTCAGATCTTCCTGACTCTAGGCACAGGGTTTTTAACAACCCTAGCATCAAGTTGCACTATAATTTCATAAGTGAAGGAAGAGTTGGTAAGAAAACTCCCTCTGTCAAAGTGGGTTAGCATATTTTCTGAAATGTATTGTCTTAGAGAGTTTCCTGAGGAGGACTGAGAGGTTAGGAGATTTGACCAAGGTCACATAGCCAAAATGTGTCAGAGATAGGAACTGAAATGATGTTCTTCTGAGTCTTGGGCCAGGCTTCTGTCTAGTATTCCATAGTATATCTCTTATATTACTATATTGATAAAAATGTAGGCCTCACTCCTTTTCCCACTCCAGCTCACATAAAATCTTAAAATAATGTTATTTTGCATTAAATGCACTGTTTTTCCTTTTAAAGAGGTCTTATTTTGCATGTGTGGCCTATATTAGGGTCAGCCAGTTTTTTAACCAGTATGATATTCTTTTCACTCTATTTTATTTTGTTGGCATGTCATAACTTTGTATTTATTGATGACTAGATAAAATATTTTCTAGAAGAAATATTTTAAGCTAAAGATGTTTAAATATGTCAAAGAGAAAACCAACATCAAAATAAAGAGAAGGTACAAACTTATCCAATTGTAATTTTCTATTTTGAGTTTTTTTTTTTTAATTTGCTGTTATAAAAGCAAATAAATAGTATTTAGAGGGTAGCATGATACAATGGAAAGAATGCTGGGTCTGGAGTCAGAGGCTGGATTCAAATTCTATCTCTGATACTCATAACCTGTGTGTCAGTTAGGTGAATAATACCCTGTGTCTCAGTTTCCTATAAGGATATTGAGATGCTAGATAAGATAGTTTCTGTGGTCCCTGCTCGTTCTTGATCTTTGTGGCCATCAAAATGACAGTCACAGAATTTCTTGTGCTATTATAATTTGCCATAAGGAAATTAAATGTTTTCTTTTCTATTTTTAAGGGTTTTTAAAAAAAAAAAAGTTGTCCTTCCCAAAGGACATTGAACAACAGTGGTAGGTATGGGGGATGGAAAGAGGAGAGGATAAGAGAGAGAAAAGGGAAAGAAGGAAGGGAAGGAGAAAAGGAGAAAGAAATAAAAGGAAGAAGAAAAAAATAAAGAAAGATGAAAATCTTCATTTTAAATATGCTTACTCCTGCAAAACAAATTCCAAGACTGGTCATGCCTGCAAATGTATATCTCTTTCTGTGTTTCAGGTTTATCATTTCTCTGGCAGAATGTAAGCAGCACGTTTCATCTTAAGTCTTCCATACTTTTAGTATTTTATTCCATTGATCAGAGTTTTATAAGCTTTCAAAGTGGTTTTCCTTTCTCACATTGTTTAAAATGCGTCTCTAGATCTGCTCCCTTTACATCAGTTAATGGAGGTCTTCCTGAGTTTCTTCTGCAGTTATCTATTTCATTTCACCATTTCTTATGAAAGAGTATTTTTCCATTATGTCCATATGCCATAATTTATTAAACCATTCCCTGATAGAAAGAAACTCCTCCCTTACTGCCTGGTTTCTAGTTTGGGGCTACTACAAAGAGTGTTGCCACGACGATTTTTCTAGATAAAGGTCCATTTCCTTTTTTAGAAAATTTCTTTGAGGTATAGGTCCAACAGTTATAAAACTGGGTGAAAGGGTATGAATGATTTAGAAACTCTGGGGGCATAATTCCTAGTTGCTCTCCACATAGGGTGGGTGAACCAGTCTGTAATTAGACTAAGAGAGCACAAATGTGGCTGTTTTCATGCAGTGGCCATCCAACACTTGTCACTGTCTTCTTGGACAGTCTGAAGTAATGTGTGGAAAAACTTCAGAGTTGCTTTATTTCTCTAGTTATTGGAGAATTATCACTAATTAATGATTAACATTTTTATAGATGGTTGGCAACAGCTTGGATATCTTCCTTCAAAATCTGCCTGTTCATATCCTTTGACCATTATCTATGAAGGAATGGTTTTCAGTTTTGTCAATGTCTGTTTATGGATAAGGTTACTGATCCCCAGCATGATAATTTGCCCAAGGGCATATAAGAGGTAGAACAAGAAGTAGAGTCCTAGTTTCCTAGCTTCTAGCCTCCCACTAAATGATAGCGCCATATCAAGAAATATTTCAGAAAACTGAATTCAGATCATCTACATGACGATTACAGAGTAAGGCCCAGGCCAATAATGACATAAGAATACAATGTAAAAGTTATACTTTTCTACTAAAGTTGTATATTTTAGTGAGTCACCTCAGATCAAAATTTGGTTTAATCTTCAAAATAGCATCATAAAACAAAATTACCATGTCTAGTCAGATTTGTTAATAGTCATGTATTTACACTTAAACCAAATAATAATCCTTCCAACTTAATAGTTTAACCTATATTAACTCTATATGTAAAATCGTGATCTTTTCAGTTCACCTTCTTAAATATTTTGCAAATCATTATTTGTTCTATAAGAGTAGTACACTTGGGGGTGGCTAGGTGGCGCAGTGAGTAGAGCGTCAGCCCTGGAGTCAGAAGGACCTGAGTTCGGATCCGGCCTCACACACAAACAAAAACCTAGCCCTGTGGCCTTGGGCAAGTTACTTAACCCAAACTGTCCTCCAAAAAAGGCAAAAAAAAAAAAAAAAAGAGTAGTACACTTGGAGAATACTGCAATACAACATTTCCCCCATTAGGAGAACATGAAATCATAACTTTAATGCCTGCTAGAATACCTGTAAACATTTAATAAACTTATAAACCTAGTCATCACCCTTTTCGGTCTCTGTGTTGATTATCTAGCAGACTGTTCACTGAGGTAGTCTCAGCTTTTGGGAACATATATAAAAAAAGAGAGTAATGACCAATGGATCAAAATATAAGTAGCTGAAAAGGTCAACACTATTCTTTTTACTTAAATTGCCCAGAATAAACTAGGTTACTAATAACTGCTAACCCAGGAATAAGCAGTAAGCAGCAAGATGATGCCCTCATTCTTATTGTGACAGGTAAATGCCAGTGGTGTTTTTATTGTCTTTCCTCTTAAAAAAAGAAAACTTCAAAAATCAATTTTGTCCTTGGTGATAAGGATTAGAAAATAAGAAGAAAAAGAGGCATTCGCATTACAATTCTAAAATGCTAATTATATTTTTGAGTGATGTAATCAGGAGAACTTGGCAGGAATAAATAAGGGTTATGAAACTTCCAGAGTGGGTATAAGGATAACAGACTGCAATCACAAAACCTCCATCAGCTACATTACAGCAGGAAAAAGCAGGACCTCTGCCACTCCCCAGGGCTTATTCATTAGCAGAAAGAAAACAAACAGCTGCTTGTGTTTTGTTCTTCCTTTCAAATGCTCTAGCCTTAACTTCAGATGATGGCTTCTAGATTTGGAAACTGATTAATAAATAATCCGTGGTCTTTATGCCTTCTTTGATCATGACTCTTCTTCTTTGGAGGATAAGCAAAATACCATGTTTCATTATGTTTGATTGCCAAGTGAGAGAGATAAGTGTGAAATTATTTTTAATGGAATACTTGCTCATTTTCCAGGAAGCACTTATCCATGATTACATGTGCACTCTGACAGAAGTATAGTTTCTACCTTGATTGTCACTCACTATGTAATTAAATTGAAGACAAGGAATTTCTTTCAGAAAGATGTGTGTGTGTGTGTGTGTGTGTGTGTGTGTGTGTGAGTGAGTGAGAAATATGACACTTTTGATCTGTGATTTTTTGAAGAAAAAAAAGTGCTCTTTCTCCTACTTACCTAAAATCTTGCCAAGCACAAGGGATTTGATTGCATTGAATTCTATACCAGAGGACAGGGTGACTTGCTCTCTTGCATTCTGGTTAACCTACAAAGTTGTTTTCCACAAGACAACAATAACAGAACAGATGACAATTTGTTGATAGAAAGACGTAAAGCCAAAGGAGACTGGGATACAAAAATAAATACTTGTTAATGTTACCAAAATAACTAAAGAAACAAATTCTAAAGAGTGAATCATTGAGATAGAGAAAAGTGTTTCATAAATAATTCTATAACAAACATATAATTTTAATCTTGACTAAGACATTGTTTTAAATACCTATTATTTTGGGAAGAGGGGAAAATTATTGTTCTACTTTAGACAGAATTTATCAAAGTTTTTTTTTAATTTCTCTGTATGCATTGTATTGTTAGCTAAGCATTATAATAAGATGTGCGAGGCTTTCCTTTTTTAAAAAGATGAATGTTCCTACTTGTCTTAAAAGGAAACTTCAAAATTAAACAATTATATGTTATTCTGAGCCAATAAAATAGACGTGTATGCCAGTGCTTATAATAATTCATTGCCCAGCCCTGGCTTAAATATATGATTTTATTTATAATAGAAACATGAGCACTTCTCTCCCCACTGGGTGTTTTTCATTTCAAGATTTCTGCCACATAAGTTATGTTCATCCTCTTCCCACAGATGTCAAGAAGTCAATCAGGAAGAAACTGACTTTCTTAAAAGTTTTATGTTTTTTTATAATACTTTAAAAATGATTCTTTGTAACAAAATGGCCCTAGTATTTTTGCTTTCACAATCCAACAAGCATATTTTCCCTTGTATAGCAATTATCAGTTAATTACAGGTGCAAGAAGACAGAAACATTTCTTCACCATAAAAAAATTAAGTATAGGGGGAAATAACATTTTAACATTAAACAACAGTGCCAATAGATTCCCATATCCCCAGAAGAGTGGACTGAAGATGATTCTTTTTCTATAAGATATGAGGAATCCTTGAGTAGCAGCTGTTTAGTTTTAGGTTGTGTATCTTGGGGTATCAGTATCTCTTAAATTTACCTCTACGAAGAGTACACCTTCTTCTCTGTTAATCTTCACATGGTGAAGCTGTCCATCAGCCATGCTTTTGAAGTTGCTACTAAAAACATCTGGTTCTTGATGGCTATCTAATTTGTACCTGATCTGCAAACTTCCTAAAGGAGAAAAATATATATGTATATTTTAGGGACAAAACATTTACATAGCAGCCTATGCAGAATCTATAACATATTTTTTCTTTATTCCAGAAAAGGAGGTGCAATTGCAATCTCTCCAACATAATTCATTTAGTTGTTTCATCTCTCATACACATACATTCCAGTAAATCTCTCCTTCACCCCAAGAATAATATTCCCAGATGTCCACATGACCACTTCCTTGAACAGTTATTAATATACAAAATGCACTATCATTCTCAATTCCTGGGAGTATCTGAAATGTAAGACTTTTCAATAGCATTGCTGGGGAGTGGGGGGGGCAGATAGGGTGGTATTAAAATTATGCAGTACTAATTTGTGGGGAAACTGGGTAGGAATCTTTGCTCTGCTACTTATAATCTCTGGGATCCTTGGGTAAGTCACTTAACTTTCTGGCTCCCAATTTTATTATCTATAAAAGGAAGGGGCTGGACTTCCTTAATCACCTATAAAGTTCCTTCCAACTCTGATCTTATAAGTAAAGGAATAGTCAATAAACAGCCTCTTACAATTCCTTTATGAGTTGTGTTACCAAAGGAACTTATAAACCTGAAGATATATATAATATGTATATATGTATATATACACATATGTATTGTGTGTATATGTATCCATATATATACACACATGTTTTGTATGTGTGTGTATGTATGTATGTTGTATATAGATATATGTAAAATTTCAAGACTTTTACAAGTTCTAAAGTCCCAACATGTTGACTAGGAGATTACATGTATACAGACCACTTAATCAAAGCAGAATCCTTAGCAGCACAATAATAACATTATGAAGTTCACAAGGAAATTTCCTAAAAATTAGGGAAGTGTGTGAAAATCGTTCCAGATGGTCACAATCACAGACTTCACAATGAAGCTAAATAGAAATGAACAGTTTCAGACTCACTGTACCCTCAAAGCTAATACTACTTATTCACCTGCAGAGAATCAATTAATTTGCTTCACAGGATATCTTCCCAACTTAAAGTTTTCCCTCTGCTCAGTTAAGCTCAGAGCTCAAAAGAAAATAGAAAAATTCTAATTTTAGCTTGTTTTCCAAACTACTATTATCATAAATTCAGCTTCTTTACCGAGCTCACAAATTTTTTCATAGACTTTTTTTAGAGGTGAGGGATTACATGGACTGGACCTTTATGAGTGGGTTGAAATCCCACATCCTACAATAATGCAGATGGGCAGCTCATCTGTAACTTATATTATTGGAGATTTACGTCAGACACTAAGAAACTATGTATTGAGGGGCAGCTAGGTAGCACAGTGAATAGAGCACTGGCGCTAGAGTCAAGAGAACCTGAGTTCAAATTCGGTCTCAGACACTTGACACACTAGTTGTGTGACCTTGGGCAAGTCACTTAACACCAATTGCCTTGCCTTCCCCCCCCATAAAAGAAATTACATGTTTTACTTGGATTCAAGTCTTTTGATACCATGTCTTGTCATCTATCCACTATGCTGTGTTGCTTTACTTTTTTATAGAATATTCAGCTTTAAGTGGCAAGAAAAAGTGGGGGAGGGGGAAATTTAACAAGTTAAAAACTCTGAAGGAAAATTTTCTCAAGTATATGAGGCTAGCAAGCATAAGTCACAGAGAAAAGTCTCAAGTCAGGTGCTTATGTTTATTAGGGACTGACCTACCTTTTCTCATAACTTCTTAAATGAGACAGTTTAGTAAAACTCACTAAAGTTGTATGATAGTAACCTGTTAGCCAGTAATTGGGTACTTGGAAAGTGCTATAGAAATTCACAGCAAATAGATTTTTATCATATCCAATGAAGGAGTTATTAAAAAAAATAAACTCTTGTTCAGGAAGTTAGAAGAAAGGTCACTACAAGATAAGAAGTAGGCACAAACCTAACATGAAACCTGTTAAGCAGAAACTTCTATGGAACTTTTTATGTTACAACTGATAGCCTTAATGTGCCTGATAACAATCTAATATCACTAAATACTATTATTATTTGTCCAAAACTCAGGAAATAGGCTGGATGTCTTTTCTTTGTAATGCTTCATGGTATTACTAACATTCCAACTATTGGCAGGTAAGTATCAGGGCTTAAATTAAACTTTCACATACCTTACATTTGGTGTACGTGGAAAAGTATACTTACTTGGTGTTATTATATTAACATCCACATTCCTATTACTATTTTTTATGAAATACTTGCCAAATCTAACTAGATATATTTCTAAGGGAGCTGCAAAATTGAATCAGATTATTTTTATGCATCACCAAAGGGCTATAATCATAAAACATAGTTAACATAAAAATGTTAAACTATCAGAGCCTTAATAGGAGGAAACCACCTCTATTTAATCACTTAAATGATACCTCTTCATGGAAATAAATATGTTGGATATTACTGAAAAATGAAGCAAATGGTTACAAAAGATTAGTTGAAGAACATATTTTTAGAGTCTTAGGCAATGTAAACATTGACAAGATCCATAATATTTCTAATTTTCTCATTCAGTTTTCTTTTGGCCACCACTAAAAAGAAACTCACCATTTTTGGCAAGAATAACTGAAAGGTATTCCTTATAGAAGGAGCCGACATAAAGTAGTAAGCTTGGAGTTCGTGTTGTGCGAAAGCTAAATGTGACCGTTTCTCTGGTTAGTGTCATATCACCATGAAATGAAGCAGCATGAGAGCTGGAATTTTTACTTAAGGTGTAATATTCTTGGAAATTGTAAGTCACTGAGGAGCCAGATCCAAAATATGCAGAAATCTCTGAAATGACAATCAAGTTCTGTTATGTTACCTTAAGTCAGTATGACAAATTCCATTTTGCTGCACTTAAAGCATGTCCCCACCATTCCCAAAACACTGGGGTATAAATTGGTAGCATGTTTTATTAATTCAATCTCTTCACTATTTTTTAAAATATTCTCAATTTGGGAAACACAAGAATTGAACTCTCTGTTAGAGTATAAATATGTGAGCTCCTATCATGAGGACAGAACAGAAGACAATTTTTATTTCAAGTCATTTTCTTCCCAATTCTTTATTGCTATCCTTACCTCCTCAGTGGAACTATTACTTCAAAAGTGACATGTGCTTATTGAAAAGGGAGGAGGTTGGTTCTCTACCTAGAAAATGAACTCCTAAAAAAAGGTCTCTTTATATCAAAGCACCTTATGATTTTCACACCTATTCTCCCCTTTGTGTTGTTAGGGACCTAAAATTAAGCCTGTTATGGCATTAATTTAAGAGGAGGTGAAATCTATCCAGACGCATAGATTTTAGAGTGAATTCAGAAACTAGGATGGAAAACTCATCTGTGATGTCTTTACTTTTAAAAATTTCTTTTAAATAACAACTTCTCAAACCTAAGAAATATTCTATTAAATTAAGTACAAAGAGAAATGTCAGCTGATATTTAGTGGGATGGGAATTTGGGATAGAGTATCTGCTGCTTAAGATAATTCTGGCAATACTTTTTTTTTTTCTAAATATGATTAATAATCAAGACAATTAGAAATTACAAAAGAATCTCATTAGATAATCTAACAATAATTACATTCCCCTAACACTTCAGGGTCATTTCCTTATCACCTACAATATACTTCCTAATATCTAATATAACATTTAGCTGCATAATAACATTTAAATTGCAATTGGAAAGGGGGAATTGGGAATCATTTAGAAAATTGATATTTGAACACACAAAGTAGTAGGCACAATTGGATCCTGCCTTGACATATGAATGCTGTACTAGTTCAGCACTGGGAATATTTTCCTTATTACTATTTGTTGGCATTTATATTTTACTCATTTGGAGGGGGTGGAGGGGATAGATGATTTTCAGGACAGTTTGGACAATTTGTTACTACTTAACTTCCAAATGTCTCTTTCTCTGGAAATTCTGCTTCAACTTTGTACCTAAAATGAATACCTTCAGAAAAGGTGCATTTCTGTTGGTTTATTAAGGCCTGGTACTGGACTCTAGAAGCCTATGTCAATGGGGCCCAAGTTCAACTGGTTCCTAACAAATTGGAATGATTTCCTTTGAATATGGACCAAGCAACAGACTGTCCATAAGAAAAGAAACTCTTCTAACCCCTGCCCTGGTATATTTAGAGATGCTTGTCTCCATAATGTTGGTCACTAGGTGGTAGTTTTTGTTTGTTTTATTTCATTTCCTTTTATCTTTTTTGAAATAGAGGCACTGCAAATCTCAGAGGCATAGCAGGGTTCATGGAAGATATATCAAGAATTCTTAATCTGGGAATTTTTTTTTAGTAACTATTTCAGTGGAGTTTCCTTCATAGTCCTATGTATTTTTATTTTATGTACTTTATTCTGAGTAGTGGCCCACAGTTTTACTTCTATGGACTAAATCATAGATGTTCAAGGTACTCTTCAATTTAAAGGGGAAAAGGAATCTTGTAAATATACAGAGACACTAATACAAAATTAGTGAATTTTGCCTATCTCTCAGTTTTCAAAAAGAGCTGATAAAAATTTAATAGATAGCTATGAGGGGATAATGACTGACTAGATCTAAGATTTCATTGGTAGAGCAAAGTACTGGATGAGGAAACTCCCTCTACAAATGTAAATTGGCCCTTTTTCTTAGAGAGTTGCCTAGAGTACTGAGAAGTCAGAAGTCAGCCAATGTGCCCATGATTATATTAATTCGTATGTGTCAGTGTGAGAATTTGAAACAGGTCTTCTGACCTCAAAGTCAGTTCTCTATTCATTAGGCCTTATTGCCACTCTCCTGTGAGTGATTTCGTGTGTGTGTGTGTGTGTGTGTGTGTGTGTGTGTGTGTGTGTGTGTGTGGTGTAAGAGAGACAGAGAGAGACACACACACACATAGAGGGAGACAGAGAGGGAGAAGAAGAAGGGGAGAGGGGGAGAAAGAGAAAGAGAGACAGAGAGAGAGAGACACAGAGAGAGAGAGAGAGAGAGAGAGAGAGAGAGAGAGAGAGAGAGAGAGAGAGAGAGAGAAAGAGTGAGTGTCAAGTCAAGAGTCATGAAGCCTGGCATATTTGATAGCATAGCTATTCCCTTTTTCTTCTCAAAAAAACTGATTTTGAATTGAGCAAACTGGGAGATTTAGAAAAAATAAAGTAATAGGAGTTGCTCAACATATCCTAAAACAAATGGTCTAAGTGTCTCAGTTTTATCCCATATGAATATTTAATGGAAAAAGTATTTAGGCTTTTGGTTGAAATATTTGGTTGGCAAGGAAAAAAAAACAATGCTTTCTAAATCTTCTTGTATGACTGAAAGTCATTACCACAAATAACAATGATGCTTTTAATGATTTTAAAAGTAGAGAATTGTCAGATGGGGCAAATTGTTAATAACCGCATTACTTGAAAGCTTCAGCTTTAGCTAGAAAAAAAGACATTGTACTTATAATCCCTAGAGAAACCCATAGGGGATGAATATCACGATGTAACAGCATTAGCCACTGTTTTTCAAGTAGTCAGTTGCATTTTTTCCTCATTAAATAGAAATGCCTTCAAAATAGGTATTTTAAAAAAAGAATTTAGAAAGCAAGCAGTGGATTCATTCAAATAAGGCACAGAATGAGTCATTCATCCTAACACAAGACAGCAATCTTGTTTGTACTGACAATTTCCCTGCATATTTTTCCTTATATGTTTATTTTTCATCCTTACCATTCAAACAAAATGGCCCACTGTATGCAGAGAAGCTACAGTCACAAGAGAATCCGCTGTGTTTTTCTTTACATTTTCCTCCGTTGTGGCATAAATTCCCATAGCTGCTACAATGTCCTGGACATCCTGGGTCCACCCCTGGGGTGATCTTGGCCCTCTCTTCCAAATCCAGGGCTACCCCATTCAACTGTAAAGATCGAATGCACCCCAGAAATCCTTTCTGCCGGGAAGCTGTCCCACCTGAAATTCAAATACTGTAATTGAGATAAATTCCTAAGAATTTCACCCTTGGCCAAGAATGATCACACCAATATGCCACTTGAAGGTAACACAAAGAAAACAAAGTACTTTGATCTACATTTTTGCAGACTATTTTTTAAAATATTAAACCATTTTTGGATATAGAACAAACTAAAGAGAAAATGGTGATTTTGCTTAGTTTAAGAATAATTTTTTCAAACTCTGTTTTAATATTATTTCCAAAACATAAGCACATTAAAAAAAAAACAACCAAAGTGTTTTTAAGGCTAGTTTACCCTTAACAAGTTTAATGATACATTTTGAAAATTGAGACTTAAAAAACATCTTCAATACTAAATGTCAGTACACATAGATACATAGATTTACCTGTCCATGTTGAAAAATGATACAGCCACTAATAATATTATAGACTGGGCAGGGTGTTACTGAAAATGGTACTAACCCAGAAGTTCTTTTTTCTTTTTTGACCAAGTAGACATTAAGACTGGTCTGTAGGGGCGGCTAGGTGGTGCAATGAGTAGAGCCCTGGAGTCAGAAGGACCTGAGTTCGGATCCAACCTCAGACACAACAAACACACAAATAAAACCTAGCCGTGTGACCTTGGGCAAGTTACTTAACCGCATTGCCCTCAAAAACAAACAAACAAACAAACAAAGACTGGTCTGTATATCGAAACTAACTATAAGCTACCATTAAGATCATTTTAATGATGTAGAAAGACTTAAAGTTGTAATGAAACTGGAGACTAAATAATTTGTAAGATAAGTATTGCCTCTGGGTTGACTTCTATTTTATTGCTGTTTTTAGGAATTAAACTTTTATATTTAGGATTTATTGTGAGAGGTAATGAGACTGTTAAACTTCTAACTTTAGTCTAATGAAAGACATTCAGGTTTCAGGTCATCTGAAGGAAAAACAAAATATATCCCCCTCTACATTGAAAATCCACTATTTTTGAAATTATGCTTCCATGGGACAAATGCTTGTGCTTAAACAAAAATTCAACTTACTTCCTCAACAAAACCATCATCCACATGAGGCAGTTATAGAAAAGGCAAGACCTAGCATCTGGAAGATGCAAGTTTAAATTCAACTTCAAAAACTTAGCTATATGTCCCTGGGGAAGTTACAACCCTTATATGACTCAATTTCCTCTTCTGTAAAATGGACATAATAATATTATCTATTGCAGTGGTGACATGAGAGTCAAATGACATAACATTTATAAAGTCCTCTGAAGATCTTAAAGTCGAGGAGTCAAATTTGTAGACTGCAGGCCACATGGGGCTTGCAAACTCCTGAGCACTGCTGAAACAGATTGTAATATAATAAGGAAATGTTTTGACTAAATAAATTAAAAGGTAACACCATATAGATGATGTCAAAAGTCAATTTTCTAAGTCAATATGCAGCCAGCAGGAATCCATTTTTATTTGACATTGACACTACTGACTCAAAGTGCTATATAAATGCTAGGCATTGTTATTATTCTGCTTCATACGCTCTGATTTGATGTGCAACTAAGCATCATTCTTAGACAATAACACTTTGTGATTATGATAAACATACTATTCATAGTCTTATATCACTACTATGAATGCACTGATAGTGAAACTGATAAAATTAATATAAAAGTTGGATTAGATATCCCTGGTAGTCAAACATGGGGCAACAAAGAATGGCAAAGGACAGTCCATGACCTCAAATAGCTCACAGTCTAATAGGGAGACAAAATGTAAATAACTATATACAAACAAGCGATATATAGGATAAACAAGAAATAATAAATAGAGGGAAAGCATCAGAATTAAGAAGGATTGGGAAAAGGTTTTGTTTGTTTGTTTGTAGAAAGCATAATTTTAGCTGAACTTGAAGGAAGTCAGGGAAGACAGGAGGCAGAAATGAGGAAAGAATTTCCATGCACGAAGGACAGCCAATGAAAATGGCTGAAAGGTGAGAGATGGAGTGTATCCTTGGATACCAAGGAACAGCATGAAAGCCAGTGTCACTAAATCAAAAATTATATGGAAAGGTGTAAGGTGTAAGAAGACTAGAAATACAGGGTGGGAGGCTGTAATGGAAATGCAAATTTAAAGATCTTCCCTGCCCCTAGCTTAAGTGCACCTGGAGCCTGTGGTGGGAGGCTTGTTTTTCAGGAAAGCCCACACCTTGATACTTTGTGATTGGGCAGTGGGTCCAGAAGGTTGTTACATTCTGAGCCAGGAGAAGGCTATATAAACTCTGAGGGGAGGCTTTGCTTTGGGGCTCACTTTGAGAAGTGTTGTGTGATTTGACCAGATGAGACTCTGGGAAGCCGTTGTTGAGAGCCCCCCGGCTTTGAAAACCCAGATGTTGATGCTTCCCTCTCTGGTAACTGTGATTTGGTATTGATGTAATGGTTGGACAGTTTGGAAGCCTGTCTGTTAGATCTGTAAGTTCTGTAACTCTGAAGTTTGGGGTGCTGACCTTTTTCCCCTGAACTAGGTAATGTGTGTTTGTTTGATTAAAGTAAGCTTGTTAACCCGTTTTGAGTTGCTTTCCTTTTGAAAAGCAGATCTAAGAACCTGTGTTGGCAGTCACCCTGGGGATATTGCGGTGCTTGCCTCTACAGAGGCTAAATTATAAAAGGTTATGAATGACAAGTATGATTTTATATTCAATCCTGGGGATAACAGGGAGACACAGGAATGTAATGAATAGTGTGTGACATGGTTGGTTCTATGTTTTAAGAAAATCACTTTGGTGGCTTAAGAAAATATGGCCTGGAATTAGACAAGACTTGTGACAAATAGACTGACCAGTGATCTATTGTAATAATTCATTTATGAAAAGTAAGTGCTGCACCAGGGTGGTAGCAATCATC
Source organism: Gymnobelideus leadbeateri (assembly GCA_011680675.1). Taxonomy (NCBI): domain Eukaryota; kingdom Metazoa; phylum Chordata; class Mammalia; order Diprotodontia; family Petauridae; genus Gymnobelideus; species Gymnobelideus leadbeateri. The sequence goes on from WOXC01001173.1 coordinate 340,984, forward strand.
AGAAGTGAGAAAGGGACATCAAGAAATGTTACAAAGGTAAAATTAACAGCCCTTGAAAACATAGTGGTGATGGAAGGTGAAAGACTGAGGAGTGCAGGATAACACCCTAGGTTATGAGCCAATGGGATTCAATGGATGGTGGTGTCCTTTACAGTAATAGAGAGGCTTGGAAGGTAGGAAGATTTGGGGGAAAAGAATGAGTAGTCTCAAATGAAGTTGCCTCTAGTCATTAATAGGTATAGTCTGCTCTTTAGTAAACAAGAGATTGTAAGAAATGTAATTATGATGAAAGCTTAACTTTTAATATTATATGATCATAGCAGTAGATAATTTTACAGATGAAGAAACTGAGGCCCAGGGAAATTAAGTGACTTACCTGAGGTCACACAGGTAAATGTAGGATTTGAACCCAATTACTCTGACTTCAAAATCAGTAATCTTTCTGTCCATTGGCTTTCAAAGTAAAGCAGTACAGTACAAAGAATAATGTATTAAGAGCCCAAAGACAGGTTTCACTTCCAGCTCTTGTACTTACTTGTTTAATGACCATGAACATGTCAAGAGTATAGTTTAATTCTTCAAGTCATGGGCAAGAGAAGTACATATTTAGTATATAAACCAAGAAAGGTTAATATTTGATGATGTCAGGATACTAAACACAAATGAAATAACATTGTTTTAAAGTTGATTGAACTGAAAAGCCTGTATATGTTAAATCTAAGTAGATGGAAATTTCTTGAAGCTATGGAACATATGCATGCTTGTATAGTCTAATGGATCTATTTTTTCCACTGATGTAAGTACGCTCCTTAATGCAAGGATTTTTAACCTTTTTTTCTCTCTATTTTTTTGTCATGGACCCCTTTGATAGTTTAGTGAAACCTATGAACCCCTTCTCAGAATGTTTTTAAATGTATTTTTAAAAACATATAGCTTTTCAAAGAAAACTAATTATATTGGAATGCAGTTATAATATATGTTTTAAAGTTAATGGACCCAAGGTTAAGACTCCCAGATATAATAATATAAATTATAACACACACATATGCATCTTAGTTTGTATGGCTCTTGTTCTTGACCTATAGAAATGCATGGTCCAATGCACTGAGTAATCTTCCTTTCTGTATTATACATTATAGAACACACAAGCTGTCCATTCAGTATCCCTTGCTCTCCCTAGTTAATTACATTTCCTCCTTTTCTGGTCATACATATCTTTGAGGATATTCTCCCAATCAATTCTACGTTATTAAAATTAAGTTTCTATGTGCAGTCTGTCCATTTATCTCACAGGATTAGCCTCCCAATCTAATTTGTAAATGGGAAGGAACTCCCATTATACCACACATATCATCTAGCCTTTGTCTGAAGTCCTTCAAGTTGGGGATGGGGTGAGGGAATCCCATTCGCTCCACTTTTAGATAAATGTTTGGGAAAGTTTTATTTTCTCCATCAAGCTTACATATGACTCTGCCACTTCCATTCACCATTCCTGATTCTTCCCTTTGGGCCAAAACAGAACACATCTAATCCTCTATCAATATGACAGCCCTTTAAATATGTTCACATATGTGAATACAGCTATCATTTCTCTGAGTCTTCTCTTTAGGATAAACTTGCCAAGTTCTTTCATCTAATCCTTATATAACACAGAATCAAAGTCTTTCAGCATCGTGGTTACCTTCCTTTGGACACAAGAGCTCTTCAATGTTCTCCTTAGTTCACGGAGCCCAGAAATGAACACAAAATTCCAGATGAGATATGCTAGGGTAGAGTATATTTGGATTATTACTTCTCTGTTCCTATAGGATATAGCCTGTTATTGAATTGGTTGGGGGTGGGGGGCTGTTACACCATTGATTCTGATTGAGTTTGTAGTCCTCTAAAATCCTAGGTCATCTTTAAAAAAAAAAAAAGCCTGTAGGCATTCCCCACCTTGAAAAACTGATTGTGTGTGTGTGTGTGTGTGTGTGTGTGTGTGTGTGTGTGACCAAGTAAAAGACTTTATAGTTAAACCTATTAGATTTAGCCCACTGATCTAGCTTAAGTCTAGCAAACTGTGGCTTGGGGGTCAAATCTGTCCCACCACTCCTTTGTTTGGCTGGCAAGCTAAGAATGGTTTTTAATATTTTATGATTTAAATTATGTGAATTATTACATGTAAATTAAAATTAGAATTTTATTTAAAAATCTAAAAGCTGGGGTGGCTAGGTGGCACAGTGAATAGAGCATCAGACCTAGAGTCAGGAGGACCTGAGTTCAAATCTGGCCTCAGATACTTGACATGCTTACTAGCCGTGTGATTTTCAGCAAGTCACTTAACCCCAATTGCCCTCCAAAAAGCAAAAAAAAAAAAAAATCTAAAAGCTATGGGCCATAGAGTAACAAGAGACTGGCTAAATTAGGCCTGTAGGTCTTATTTTACCCATTCCTGTTCTATTTCATAAAACTTGGGGTAAATACATAGTTTATCTTTACCTCACCCCATGCTATTTAGTTTAAATACTTTAAAAAATAGATTTAGAAGACATGCAACATATATATTTTCACCACTCTTTGTGAAGTTTATTGACTCTCAGGCCAAGAACCTGCTAACCTTCTATTTTAAGTTGTAGTCCAGATATTCAAGTACCATTTTTTACGACAACCATTTTAGCCAAGTGGCCACTTCTCAAATTAATGTTTTGATTCTGTATCTCTTGCCTTCAATGGACAACAATCAGGAAAACACATCCTGTACCCTTATGGCCTTCTGTTTCTTATCCACTACTTCACTATCATTGGCAATATTTTTTGATTCCTTTTGGCAGTTTAATTTGTGGCCACATGAGTCAAAGTGGGTAGTTGTCATCCATTTGGTTAAATCTTGGGGAATTCTAAATTATGTCTTGAATACATGCCCAGGAAGACAACAGAACTCTCTATTATTATTATTGGGTTGCTCAATAGCTGCCTTATTACTGCTGAGGAGGGAGGGAATCACCAATTACTATTATTCTTTTTTTTACCTTACTCTGTACTTTCTCACTTGAAAGCTTTTAGGACTCAACAATATAATTCTTTGGAGCAAAAGTAGCTTCTTTTTCCTTATAACATTCACCCCCCTCCTCTTCACGAAGAGCCTCAAATCTATTTTTAAGATCTAATTATACAGCCCTCTTTTCTTCCCATTTCTTTTCTCTAAAACACTCTTACATTTTTCAACATCCTGCCGTAAGAAAAGTCTCCTCTACATTTCCCCATTGATACCTCATTTCTGTTTCCTTTAGAAACATGTCATTCTCTCTAACAACTCTTGGTATAGAGAGGCATATGTTGAGTCTCTTTGGAGGAAAACTGGCCTACAAACAGAACACGAATAACAGTCATTTAGCTATGACAGAAATACAAACATACGCTTAATGCAAGTCACTGAGCAATTTTCTCTACTCCATACTGGTTCATATTTTCAACTTTGTTTTCTTTTCTTTGTAATTAAATAAATACTTACGTGTGTTTTCATCTTAATCTTAAGCACCTCCCTATCTTTTCTATGATCAATCATTATCTTTTAGAGGACAGCTAGATGGTGCAGTGGATAGAGTGCCAGGCCTGCAGTAAGAAAGACTCATATTTGGGAATTGAAACTTGGCCTAAGATGTTGACCTCAGGAAAATCACTTAACTCTATTTGCCTCAATTTTTTCATCTGTAAAATGAGCTGGAGAAGGAAATGGCAAACCAGTCCAGAATTTTTTTTTTCCAAGAAAACCTCAAATGGGTTCACAAAAAGTAAGACAACTGAAAATGCCTCAACAATCGCTTTTTAAAAATTTAACAACCTCATTCAAATTTCGTTAATCTCATCCATAAATTCATACCCATACCCCACTCCACTGCAACCCTAACAGCATCCTCTGTCTTACTACTTTGCCTTTCCCACCAATTCACTCCATTAATTGAATTTACTTTCTAATCATTCCCTTTACCTTTTTCTTACGCTGATTTCTCTCACCAGCTACTTTCTTCTTATACTCTTCAGATTCCACTTCCTCTCTCCTCCTTAATAACTCTCAATCCTTTTAATAGCTTCATTATTTGCTCTTGATCCTGCTATTCTTCCAACTTGGTATTCGAATCTGGACCTATATCTGATCCTGGAGGTGATTAATCATTCAAATTCTCCTCAAATTCTTCCACAAGTTGCCAAATTTTCTCTTCCAAATTCAACATTTTACCTGCTTCACTAAAGTTTAAGCCCTTCCAAGGCACCCACGTGGTTTTCTTTTTCTTACTTGGCTCAAATCATCTCATCTCTCACTCCTTTTCATACAAACTCCTCCTACAGAGACCTGAAGTAGCTTCCAATTGTCAGAGGGTCATCAAAGAAAGTTGATACTGTTGTTCCATCTTCCAAGATATCTTATTTTATTTTAACATATGCAGAGGAGATATGTTGTTGGAAGGAGAGTTATTAAGGCTTCACTTTTCTTCACTGAATGAAATTCTTTTGTTTGTTTTTTAATAGTCAACAATCAATAAGTACAGTATGTTATGTTATATTATATTACTACAACTTTCAGTTAAGTGGATAAGGGTAAAAGTGAAGTCTACTATAGAATGCCATCTGTGATAGCCTGCCTGCTCCTTTTTGAGACCTTCATCAATAATACACTCTAAACATGTATAAGAGTTTGTCTTAAAACCATTCCTAGGCTTAAACTAGCCAAATCTTCATATGGAAAGGCCAGGGGTATTGTTAAGTAAGGGAAAAAAGACAATGACCTGGTCTCTTGGTCTCATTGTATATTTGTTCTGTTTTTTTTTTTTTTTTTAAAGCAATTGGGGTTAAGTAACTTGCTCAAGGTTACACGGCTAGTCATTATTTATGCGTGGGTGCTCATTTTCTGAGGCCGGATCTGATCTCGGGTCATCCCAACTCCGAGGCCGGCACTCTTACTCACTGGGCCACCTAGCCGCCCCTTTAGGGCAATTGGGGTTAAGTAACTTGCCCAAGGTTACACGGCTAGGTTTTTGTTTGTGTGGATTAAGTGTCGGAGGCCGGCTCCGAACTCAGGTCCTTCTGACTCCAGGGCCGGCGCTCTATTCACTGCGCCACCTAGCCGCCCCTGTTCTGTTTTTTTTTTTGCCTGCTCTCCTATAGTAGAAAATCAAACAGTCAATCAACAAATAAGTGCCAACTATATGCTAGGCATTAGAGATACATAAATGAAAAGAAAATATTCATTGACTCCAAGGACTTTATATTTTTTAGGGAATCCTATATAGTTGATCATAAACTCGCAGTTATGGAACTTGAAGAAACCTTTATTTTGTAAAAATATTTCATTATTTTATTTTCTTCTGAATGCCAGCCATCTTTTGAAGTCTAAGGCTCAAAATACAGTGACGCATTATTAACATCACCAAAATGGCTGTCCCTCTTTGTGGTTCTTTTGAACTTCTGCCTGTTTGGGATTTCTTTAATATATATGAGGAAGGTCCTAAAGGTAGATCATTGGGTTGAAGGAAACAAGAATATTATACTTGCATTTATTTAAATTCTCTCACTGAATGCTTGGTTGCAAAATAGTCTAAATCAAATATAATCTTTCAATTTACAAGGGAGGAAACACAAAGATGTGATAAGTGACTTGCCAGGGTCAGATGGCTAGTAAGTATCTGAGCTGAAACTGGAATCTAAGATCCCCTATCTCCAGTTCTAGCACCCTTATGATTCCCAAGTCAATCTGAAATAAATGCAATGTAATTGGGGAGCATTGGGGAACATGAACAGCTGAAGGTACCAGGAAACTCTTTGCATAGAAAGTCACTGAAGCAGAACTTTGAAAGAAAAAAAAAAGGGATTCTAAGAGGCAGAAGGGTATAGGAACATTCCAACATGGGAAATAGACAAAAGTACAGAGAAGAAGGATATGTGAAGAAAAGCAAAGATACCCATTTGTCTGGAACTTAAAGTGAAGGAAGGAGAATAATGTGTAACAAGATTTGAGAGCATATTGTGATGGAAGTTAAAAGCCAAACAGAGGAGGAGAATTGGCCTTTATACAGATCATAAAGGCAATAGGAAGTTACTGGATTTTATTTAGTAGGTGAGTAATCTGGCCTTAACAGCACTTCTAGAAAATAAATTTAGAAACTATGTGTAGGATGGAATAGATATAGGAAAACTTTGGAACAGGGAGACTTATTAAGGGAATATTACAATAATCCATGGTAAAGGAGATGAGGATCTTAGCTCCTTTGTGGTGAAGGAGATGGGTTCAAGAGACTTATAAGGAAAAATAGCAAGATTTAACAACTGATTAGATACAAAAGAAGTTTTGTACATGGGGACCACAGACCCCGGAGTTATTTGGCAGTTTATTGGGCAGATAACCATTACTTGCTCTGCAGTTTAATCTTCAGAATTTAAAACTGAGAGGTATATCAAACACATACCATGAGTTAGAATGGTGTGGCCCACATATATCCCAAGCTCAGCAAATCAGAAGTTTAGTCTACTGAAAAGATTAATTCTAAAGGACAAAGCTAGCTAGGAAGACATTGCTATTTGTTTTTAAAGAGATTAGTACCTGTAGCTGAGATTATCTTATAGAGGAGATCAGAGGTTTATAATCTAGGATAGGAGGCTTTTTACTAATACAAGGCAATGATTCCTGCCATTTCTAAAAGTACCCAAGATGGGAAACGCCTATGGACTTTAAATTAAGAGAGCAGGGTAGTACCCAAGGTTCTTTATAGCAGAAGATTTACAAGGAGATCAGCTGAGCCAGAAGCTCAAAGTAGCTGATCGGCATCTAGTTGAAAATTGCCTTCATTTGACAGAACAGCATTTGGTAGATACAATACAACCATCAGACTATGCTTAACAGAGCAGAATCCAGCAAAGTTTATGAGATTAGCAAGAAGCAGACCTAGGGAGAGCAAAGTAATGAAACTATTAGAAGACAGAAGGGACCAGATAGGATCAGGGGCATGAATTCACCCTCCTCCCATGTGTGGGCCCTAACACATGTTCCCTCTGTTTGCTTCTCCAGACATGTACCTGGATATATATGTTCTTTCTATGTGTGCCCCTCCATGATTATTCTTTACATATGTATGTCCATTTGTCTTACTGCTGTATATACATCTAAGACAGTATGTCCTGGTTCATAGTGGAAATGTTTAGTTACTTGTACCAAGTCCATGGTAGAACTTAAAATAGAAAAAAAAAACGACAATAGTGTTAACTAAAAAGCTTTGTTCTGAAGTTTTGTTTCCTCTGACTATTAAAAATAACTATAGTGATGCAGGATCATGGACTATGGTATGCAACCAAGTATCTTGAATCTGAGATTATCAGTCTCTGTGTTATCTACTCTTTTATTTGTATGGTATGCAGATATAAATTATTCTTATAAATATTTTATTTAGAAGGGAAAATGGGGATATGACTTCATTATTATAATTTTACTACAAGTCTTATTTTGGTAATGAAAATATCTGCTTCAAGTGGGGCAGGGCCAAGATGACAGAATAGAAACAGGACTTACACCTGGCTCCTATATCCACCTCCTTCAATTCATGTAAAAAACAACTCTAAACAAACTTTGGAGCTACAGAACCCACAAAATTACAGAGAAAAGCTAAGTTCCCACTGAAGACAGTCTGGAAGGCTGGCAGGAAGGGGACAGTACAGCACTCTGGGAGCAGAGCCCAGCCCCACTTAAGCCCAAGATTTTAGCCTCAGGATGGCCACAACCAGCCACCAGCTGGAGGGACTTCAGATCACCAGCAGCTGTGGCAGTTTCCAGAATTATGAACTAATAGATGCTAAGGACAAAGTGAGAGGTCAGTGAAGTGTGGATATTGGGAACTGGGAGGCAGGAGTGTGGTTTGGCCTTTGCCCCCGGAGGGAGAAGTGGCTGAGACATGTGGCTATGCAGCTACCACTGCATGGCTGCTTCAGAGCTTCTGGCCTGCAGATTATAGGGGAACCAAGAGACTAGTCTGAGGGGTAATCACTCTAGCTTTAACCTGCTTGGATTTGGATCCCTGTCTGGGGTGGAGGTCCTGGGGTACGTGACCAGTTTGCCAGAGCATGTAGAGGCTTCAAAGAGGGCAGCCAGCTAACATTTCTGGCTACTGAGAAAACCTCAGCAATTTGGGACAAAGTTCCCCTCTCTGGTAGCACAGTTCTACTGTGGCAAAAAGCTCAAAAGTCAAGTAATTGAGTAGTAACATGAGCAAGCAAAGGAAGCAAAGCAAGCACAGCAATCTGACTTCACACTCCTATTTTGGGGACAAAAAAGATCAAAGCATGGAACAGGAGGAAGCCAACTAGGTCATAACCCCTGCACCAAAAGTTTCCAAGTAAAATATGAACTGGTTACAGGCCATAGAGGAGCTTAAGAAGGATTTTGAAAGCCAAATAAGAGAAGTAGAGCACAAATTGGGAAGAGAAATGAGAATGGTCCAAGAAAACTATGAAATGACAGTCAACAGCCTGACTGAGGAAAATAACACCTTAATAACACCTTGGACTAACTCAAATGGCAAAAGAGGATCAAAAAGTCAATGAGGAGAAGAATGCCTTAAAAAACCAAATTTGCCAGATGGAAAAAGAATCTCAAATGCTCACTGAGGAAAATCATTCCTTCAGAATTAGATTGGAGTAAATGGAAGCCAGTGACTTTATGAGAAATCAAGATAATATTAAACAGATCCAAACAGATGAAAAAATAGAAGGTAATGTGAAATTTCTTATTGGAAAAATCACTGACCTGGAAAATAGATCCAGGAGAGATAATCTAAAAATTATTGGACTTCCTGAAAGCTATGATCAAAAAAATGGCCTAAAATTCATCCTTGAAGGAATTCTCAAGGAAAAATGCCAGAACCAGAGGGCAAAATAGAGGTTGAAAGAATCCACCATTCACCTCCTGAAAAAGATTCCAAAAAGAAAACTCTTAGGAATGTTATAGCCAGCTTCTAGAATTCCCAGATCAAGAAGAAAATATTACAAGCAGCCAGGAAGAAATAATTTGAATACTATGGAAACACAATCAGGACAACACAGGATATGGCAGCTTCTACACTGAGGAATCTAAGGGCTTGGAATATGACAATCTAGAGGTCAAAGGATCTGGGATTAAAACCAAGAATCACCTACCCGGTAAAACTGAGCAATATGTTGCAGGGGAAAATATGGTCATTCAATTCAATAAAGAACTTTCAAGCATTCTTGATGAAAAAACCAGAGTTCAATAGAAAATTTGACACTCAGTTACAAGAAGCAAGAGAACCATGAGAAGGTAAACAGGGGAAAGAAATCATAAGGAACTTATCAAAGTTGAACTCTTTACATTCCTACATGGAAAAAAGATAATTATAAATTATGAAACTTTTCTCAGTATAAGAATAGTTGAAGAGAATATAAATGTGTGTGTGTGTGTGTGTGTGTGTGTGTGTGTGTATAGGAGGATATATGGGCATATGAATACCTGTGTGTGTGTAGGTGTACAGGTATACATAGAGGCACAGGAACAATTTCATAGGAAGGGATGATACTTAAAAGGTGAAATTAAGAGGTGAGAAAGGAATATAATGAGAGGAGATGGGGATAGACAGAATGGGGTAAACTACCTCATATAGAAGAGGTAAGGGAAAACTGTTACAGGGGGGAGAATATGGGGAGGGGAAGAACAGGAAGGCAAAAGTCAACCCTATTATCATTGAATTTGACTTAGAGATGGAATGAAATACATACTAAATTGGTTCTCTCACCCTACAGGAGAGTAGGGGGGAAGGGGATGAGAGGGGGGATGAAGGAAGGCAGGGCAGACTGGCGGGGACAGAAGTTGGAAGCACACACTTTTGAAAAGGGATCAAAGTAGAGAATAGAATAAGTGGGGGTGGTATAGGAGGGAGGGAAATATAATCAGTGTTTCACAATATATCCACTGTGGAAATGTTTTCATAGCTACACATGTACAACTTATATTGAATTGCTTATCTTCCCAGTAACTGTAGGTGATGAAGGAGGAAGGGAAAGAATCTGGAATTCAAAGTTTTCAAATCAAATGTTTAAATATCTATCTATCTATATATACATATATATATTATAGTTATTATTATTATTTTACATGCAACTGGGAAATAAGATATACAGGCACTGAGGCACAGAGATCTACCATGCTCTACAGGAAAGTCAGAGGGGGGATAGGGGAAGATATAGGAGAGAGCAGATTGGGGGAGGGGATATTCAGTGGGGTTGCTGTTTTGGGGTGGTAGGGGAAAAATGAGGAGAAAATATGTAACTCAAAATCTTGTGAAAATGAATGATGTATACGAAAAATAAACATAAAATTTAAATCAAAAAAGAAAATAAAATATCTGCTTCAAGTAAAAATACAAAGAGACCATGTATTCAATTGATTTTATATTCTCTGACTTAGAATTCTCTGGACAATGGAATGAGATGGGGTAAGATTCTGCTCTAATTTGATAAGTTTTTAATTTCGTTAGTGGGTGAAAAATCCATTGTGAATTTATTCTATAAATGGAAGAGGAAGAGACTGGAGCACTTTTTCTACTACATCAGGATATAGAAATCTAGGTTTCTGGATATTAACAGAGGTTATAGAGTAGCATATTTTCTCTATTTAAAGACATAGCTTTAAAGAGTTAATCAGTCCTTAATTAAGTATAATCAGCAATTTAATTAAACATCCACATTTTCATTAGCTATAACTTCTGTGAACAAATATGAACATTTGAGTCATATGGATTTTTCCTCTGTAAGTAAGCTAGTTAATAACTTTTCATTTTAAGATATTATTAAGCTAAAAAAACAGATTCAGTAAACAGGATAGGAGATAAGAATTTAATTATTGTCACCTTTTTTTTCATAGTAAGAGTAGGACAGAATTAAAAGTGGTTTCATTTTGATTGATTCATGTCCAAAAGTTTTCACTTTACCCCATAAAATATCCAGAGGAGCAATTGAATTTCATAGAGCTGACCATTAATTGACTAATTCATTGACTCTGCTGAATTTGCTATTCTGAGTACTGGTAGGTGCTACAAGAGATAAAAGATGAATGCCAATCCCTAAACTTAAGAAGTTTACAGTCAGTTGGGGAGTTAAAATCTATTGTAAAAGTTCATTTAAATCATGGATAGAATCCTAATGAGATAATAATACTTCCATATTTAGTATATGAAATCCAATCATTGTACTTTCAATAAGCAGACTGGCATGGGGGACACAAATCTGGCATCAACCTCTGGGACACCTGGCTTGATGTTCCACCTCTAACTTATCCTAGCAGGCAAGGAAATTATTTGATGATGAGAACCAGAGACAGTTCTCTTACACTATAAGCTGCAGAACTGGATTGATCTGCATTTGGGTAAGGAATTTTCTTAATAGTGAATTCCCTATACCAGAAGTGTCCAATCCAGATAATCCTTAATGCAACCCTGAACCAGATTAAAATGCAACTAGGAAATATTTAACAAAATTAATAAAAATTCAATAAAATATCGATAACATTATATTTTAAAACTAAGTTAATATATGACCTACAGAGATTTTTATGTGTATTAGTGTACATATAATATGTATATATTTATATATGTATTAGTATATATATTTTATATATGTATTAGTATATGTATTAGATATTTGTATATGTATTAGTATATTATATATTATATATGTATTAGTATACATATATGTTCATATACATAAAAATACATTTATATATGTATATAGCCTATAAATTAGGCCCCCATTTCTATTTGAGTTTGGCACAACTGACCTACACTAGTGAAATCCCAAGTCCAGACTAAAAAACAAAATGAAACAAAACAAAACAAAAAGTACATTCTCAGTGAATGATTTTGCAGTGATATTTTGCCCTTCATTCTTCAACATCTTAAACTGAATAAAGATTATTTTCCAAAAAAAGTCAAAATCAAATCCCTGTGGCAGCTGCCATCTGATTCTTAAACCATTCTTTCTTGTTTCTTTAAAGGTTAAGTACATTATTCATAACATTATTCTCTAATATAATACGATACTCAGAGACTTCTATATATATGTGTTGGTTTTCCCTTACACATTTTGATTTTCCTGTTCATCAGCCTCAACTCATATGACCTGTACCTTATTCCGTATTATCCTCTGTTTAATAAGATTTTTGCTGTCCTCATTAACCACAATCTGGAAAATGGAAAATATATGACCCTAACTTCTTATGCCTTTCTGTTTCTCTATGTTTTATCCCTTGTGAACCTACTATTTTTCCTCATGACAACCTCTAGTCATTCAATACCTCCCTATTTTCCCAGATCTTCATCCAAGCTCTGGCTTCAATTTCTTTTTAACACTATAGATGCCTAGTTCAATTTTACATTGCTCCCTACCCTCTATCTATTTTATCTTTTTTTCTCTTCCCTATTTATTTCATTCTAAGCCAAATCTTAGTTATATCCATGACCTGCCATCTCTATTCCCACTCCCATGCTGCTAAATGTGACTGGAAACATATACACAACCATGTTGACTGGATACATTACAAAGGAATATAATCTAATTTTAACTGTCTATCACAACTATAGGACAAACCTTTTACTCTTCTCTGATTGATTCCCTCTCTCATTCCCCATGGCACCTATTCTAAATCTTTTTTTTTCCCCTAGAAACTCTTTCCTCCTTGGTTTCTTATGAAACTGATTCCTCTTGGTTTTCCTTGTATCAACCTGAGCAATCTCTCTCAATCTCCTTTGCTAAACCATCATTCATGTTATGCATCCATTGCTCAGATGTAGCTCAAGGCTCTGTCCCAGGACTTCTTCTCTCCTCTCGATATCCTTTCTCCCCCCTTGGTGATCTCTTCAGCTCCCCTTGGTTCAGTTGGTTCAGTTTCCATGCAGATTCCTAAATTTATGCATCCAACCTGAGTTTTCTTTCCTGTGGTCAGGGCCTGCATCACCATTTATCTGATTAATAATTGTACCTGGATGCCCCAAAAGTATCTAAAACCCAACAAAATAAATCCACAATATAACTCAATAGTTCCTTCCCCCCCAAAAATTCCCTCTTCCTAACTTCCCTCCCCCCCCCAGTATTGAGCACACTGCCATCCTTTTAGTCACTCATGTTTGTACCCTAGGAGTCATTCCATTTCTCTTACCGCCTAAATCAGATTAGTTGCCAGATACACATTCTATCTCTAACTTCTCTTGTACAACATCTCTGTTTCCTTTTCATTCATGTGGCCATAAACCTCTCTGTTGGACTATTATAATAATTATCTAACTAGTTTGCCTTCAATCAGTCTCTTTCCCCAATCCTTCCTCTATATAGCTGACAAATTGATATTCCTAAAGCTCTATCATTCTCTTGATTAAGAAATTTCAGTGGTTCTATATTTTATATAGGATCAAAACAAATAAGCAAAAAACAGCCTCTCTTGTTCAGCATTTTAAACCCTTCCTAGTCTTGTTCCAATTTTTGGTTCCAGACTGTTTTTATTTAACTCCCTCTCCCCACAATCTCTTTTTTTAGACAAACTGGCTTATTTGCTGTTTCCTCATCCATAATATTTTATTTCTCATTTCCTAGTCTTTTCATAAGTTGTCCTCTAGGCCTGGAATGCTATCTCTCTGCTTTCCTTCTGGAAATTCTTTGCTTCCTTCAAGCCTCTGTTTAATTTTTACTACTATCTGAGAATTTTCTTGATATTCTAATCCTTTCAATTTTTAATGATTTCTGAAAGAAATAAAAACAAAGGAAGGAAGGAAAGAAAGGAAGAAAGAAAAATATTTTGCCTATATATTTTGTGAGGTTTTTTTGCATAAAGATTGTCCCACACCCCATTTCCTACAGAAAAAAATCTCTTTCAAAGAAGGTACTATTTCATTTTCATTTTTGTAATCTCTGTGCCTAGTACAGTGTTTGGCACATGTAAATACTTAATCATTGTTTTATTAAGTTTGTAGCCGAGATAGGATATTTTGCAGGGTTGTTCAACTACTCTTATTTACCATTCTCTCTATTGACTCATTGCCCAGATGGCTTTCCCATTAGATTCATTCCCTATCCACTGTGGGAAGTAGTATCAAAGGATTTGTAATTTTCTTTACACTTCTCTTAGCTCTCAGCTTCCAGCTAGAGACAGCACTTCTAGCAAAAAAACATCTCCTTGCTAGATCTACCTTTATCTCTCCTCTGGGGACATTTTCCCTTTAGTTGACTCCTCCAAACTTCATTTCCAGTAAGTACACCCAGACTAGCAAAGGCTTCTGGTTAACAACGTATATAAAGACAAAGTTAATGTCTAAAACAAAGATACACAGATTTTTGCAAGGAAAGGTCAAAGCTTCCATGAGGGAGAAAAAGGAGATGCAAGATTGCCAGCTTGGATTCTATCGTCCAGGGGTCTCAGTCACAGAATATCTCCCAAAATTCCTGATTCCCAATTGGTCCAAGTCACCTTGTTTCCAGAGTCTTACTCCCTTTTGGGGGGATGGTTACTTTTACCTGTACTTTTTTTTTTAAATTAATTTATTAGTTTAGTTTCAGTTGACAAGATTCAATTCCATAGTTCCTTGATTTTCAAATTTCCTTTACTTCCCTCCCCCCTCCCCTCATGACATCATATAGTACAGTATAGGGTCTGCAAATGCATTCATATTAAACATTATTCCAATTACAAAGGCATATTGTACTAGGTGGGATGAAAGATGGTAAGGAAGAAGTACAACCAAACAATGAGAAGAACAAGATCATTTAGTTTGCTTCCATCAGGATTCAGGCTCAGTTCTTTCTAGTTATATCTCTGGATGGCACATTTCTCACTTTCTTGAGTCATTCGGGATTAACTTATATCACTGCATTGCTGAAAAGAGTCCAGTCTGTCATAGTTGGTCGTCACAGATATGGTATGTCTGTGATTGTATACAAATTTCTTCTGATTCTACTCTTCTCGCTCAGCATCAGTTTGTATAAGTCTCTCCAGGTAATTATGAAATCCGTCACCTCCTCGTTTCTTATAGCACAATAAAATTCCATTACATTCATATACCACAACTTGTTTAGCCATTCCCCAATTGATGGGCACCCCTTTAGTTTCCAATTCTTTGCAACCACAAAAAGGGCTGCTAAAAATATTTTTGTACATATGGTTCTTCCTCCCACTACTATGATCTCTTTGGGATATAACCCTAGGAGTGGTATGGCTGGGTCAAAGGGTTACCTGTACTTTTGCTTTCCCATTTCATATGACTTCTATTTAAAACTTCTTTTTCATAAACACCATGTATTTAGGAGCTGGAATCTTCTCTTAGTCTGTCTCATATATTTGATTAAATAAATTTTAAAGGTCACTCTGAGGCTTGGGTTAACATTCTTCATGGTATCAAGATGCTTCCTTTTGATGGATTCAAAGAATATTTTACTTCTAATGGGGGATCACTTGGCATAACCACATATTTTAGGGTTAATTTAAGACTGTCTCCCTTTTCTGTAATTAAGTCTTGGGCTTTCAAGGACTATTCTCTTTCAAGTTGAAATAATATTTATTATAAATAGCCATTTCTAGTAATTTGCTTGACTATGTACTTTGATATAATCAGTTACCAACTATTATTTTAATATATTTGAAGAATTATTGAGAAACACTGTGATACAGGGCAAAAAGTACTTGCTTTCCAGTCCAAGGTCCTAATCAAAGTTCAAATCCTCTGTTACTTATTACCTACATGACCTTGGGCCAATCACTTAACTTCTCTGGTCTCTTGAAGCAGACTAAATGGCCTTTAAGGTTCTTTTCAATTGTATTGTACTTCAGTCCTTGAGAGGTTCCTGAACCTCTCAAAATGCTTCAGTTTCTTACTAAAAACTATTAAAAAAAACCATAAGATTTCTCAAATGATTTTTCAATGAATACATAGGCAATTAATTTTAGGAGAATTCATATAAATAAATTAACAATCTTCTCTTAACATCTTATATTGCAAACTATTCTGCTAGAGATGAAAAACAGCTAAATAATGTCAGTAACTTACAGTTTTACTACTATTAAGTCTGTTATAAACTTGATATACAATATCAATCACAACAATCCTTTTATACTAGTGATATGATTAAATAAATTTTAAGTTTCTGCACCAGTCTAGTAAGCTTTATACTTAAATGTTGCCTTAAATTTCTTCATTCAAAAAGAGATGCTGTCCCTTTTAGAAATCATTTTCTGATATTATCTTAGTAAAACTAATAGCAATTTACAAAAGCATTCGATTTCAAAATGTATTTTGTGGAAGTGACAAATGCCCACAGCACTACCACATAGAAGTTTAACTTCACATAAGACTCGGTTAGGATCTTTATTGACTGAGAGACAGAGTTTAAGTTCCTTCTAAAATGAAAAAAAAATGACAAATTTTGTGAAGAACAGAGAAACAAAAAAGAATCCTACTGCTAACATTAGGATCCATAATGTGACAATGCCTCCATACTTTCATACATTTGTTCATTAGTGTATTTAAGAAGCAGTTGTTAAATGCTTACTATGTAATAGGTACTATAGTAGGTACTGGAGACACAAAGACAAAAGTGAAATAGTCAACAAGCATTTATTAAATGCCTACTATGTACCAGCTACTGTTTTATGTGCCAAGGCTACAAAAAGAAGGAAAAAAATAAAACAATAGCCATTGCCCCCTAGGAGGTTGTTTTCTTTTGAGTGAAAACAATATTTTTGTAGCTAAGTAAATATAAAAAGTATTGAATCAAAGATTCAGTTCAATGTAGGATTATTAATAAAGAGCTGGAAGGGACCTCAGAGGCAAACTAGTACAAAACTCTTATATTATAGATGAGGAAACATATCAAGCAAATACAAAGTTTTTTTTTTTTTAAGTGGTAAGGGCACTACAAAATGGGAGGATCAGGCCAGCAGTCACATAGGAGGTGATGCTTGAATTGTGCCTTTAAGGAGCCTATGGGTGCTAAAAGGTAAAGGAGTGCACTGGAGGTAGGTAGGATAGTTTGTACAAAAAGCATGGATGCAGGAGGAGGAATAATCTATAGGCAGATCAGTAAGTAGGCCAATAATCAAAATTAACATGAGGAGCTTGAGGCTAGTGGTGAAGGGAATAAATATTTAATAAGCTCCAATTATATGGGCAGCTAGGTGGCACAATAGAGCACTGGGTCTGGAATGAGGAAGACTCATCTTCCTGAGCTCAAATCTGGCCTCAGGCACTTACTAGTTGAGTCACCCTGGGCAAGTCACTTAACCCTGCTTGTCTCGTTTACTCTAAAGTGAGTTAGAGAAGGAAATGGCAAACCTCTCTAGTATCTTTGCCAAGAAAGCTCCAAATTGGGTCACAAAAGTCCTACATGACTGAAAAGAACTCAAAACGAACGACAAATTATATGTCAGAAACTGAGGAAGAAAGAGGTTAAGTGATTTGCCCAAGGTCACACAGTAAGTGTGCTAGTATCTGAACTCAGGTCTCCTGACTACAGACTAAGTATTCTATCCACTGTGCCACCAGGCATCCCTGTAATGTAAATTTGGCTAATTTTATTATAGTGAAAATGATTTTGATGGGGTGCTTGGGTGTCTGTGCTTGGACCCAGTTCCAAGACCATATTTCTCCCTAGCCCCCAAATACTCTGGCAGTTTCTCCCAGCCCAGGATACTATGCCTAGCAATTATTCATGAGTGCCCCAGTAAAATACTTATCTCACTTCCTGGTACAGTAGCAAACTGTACCTGTAGCATCTCTTAGCTTGAACTGGCTTTGTTCTTTGGCTCATAAAGATATTCTGTACACACTGCACTATCTACACTAATTCCCTACCTCATTATATGCATCCTGGACTCCTCATTATGTGTATTCTAGACTTTCAATATAGGTATACTCCCTACATCTATCTTGTCAAACAAGACATTGGTGGCAGACTGGGCAATCCTTAATTGGCCCTGACTGCTAGTTAATGTGATGTAGCAGACCTAAAAACCTGTAATGGAAATGCAAATTTAAAGATCTTCCCTGCCCCTAGCTTAAGTGCACCTGGAGCCTGTGGTGGGAGGCTTGTTTTTCAGGGAAGCCCACACCTTGATACTTTGTGATTGGGCAGTGGGTCAAGGAGGTTGTTACAATCTCTGAGCTAGGAGAAGACTATATAAACCCTGAGGAGAGGCTTTGCTTTGGGGCTCACTTTGAGAAGTGTTGTGTGATTTGACCAGATGAGACTCTGGGAAGCCGTTGTTGAGAGGCCCCCGGCTTTGAAAACCCAGATGTTGATGCTTCCCTCTCTGGTAACTGTGATTTTGGTATTGATATAATGGTAGGACAGTTTGGAAGCCTGTCTGTTTGATCTGTAAGTTCTGTAACTCTGAAGTTTGGGGTGCTGACCTTTTTCCCCTGAACTAGGTAATGTGTGTTTGTTTGATTAAAGTAAGCTTGTTAACCCATTTTGAGTTGCTTTCCTTTTGAAAAGCAGATCTAAGAACCTGTGTTGGCAGCCACCCTGGGGATATTGGGGTGCTTGCCGCTACAAAATGGCGACGAAGATGGGATCTGCTGAGTAAAAGGAAAGTATGGGGGCTGGGATAATTGTTTGTTTCCCAGTTGTGGTAGCTGTGATTCTGTGGAGCCATGGAGCAGGAGAGAACGGCCTGCATGCTGACTTCACTGAGCTGAGAGCAGGAATGGTGAGCTGCCTGCATGGAGACCTGTGGAGAAGCCTGGAGCTGCTGTCTTCTGCTGGAGGAGAAGGAACCCAGGAGTTTGGAGTTCAGCCACAGGACAAGATAAGGACTGTGTGGCAAAGCAGGGGCACTGAATGTGTTTCCTTGCTGCATCCCACAGTTTGGGACCCAGGGGGAGGATGGACTTGTGACTGGTGGGTGGGGTGAAGTGCCATGCACCCCAAGGACCCCATGTTGGTTTTGTTGCTCAGCCCCCTCTCTGGACTTGGAAGCAGGGGCTGGAGCAGTGTGAGGGGAAAATGCAATGTACTGTGTTTAAGGCCCAGTGGCCACTTTGGTAACTTTAGATGTACCTTGAAAATATGACTTAAGAGATGGTTAGTGGCTAATTGAAATGTAAACTGTCTATGCTATGGGCATACTTAGTAAGACTTTACTGAATAAGTGACTAATTGTACTTTGAGATATTGTTACAGATAAGAGACTAATTGAGCTAATCAAGACTTTGCCCCATGAGTGGAAGACTTGGACTATTGTATTTTGAGATTATATTGTGATTTTCTTATGTACCTGGAAAATGTGACCTAAGAGATGTTTAGTGCTAATTCAAATGTAAATTGTGTATGCTATGGGCATGAAAGATCTTGGGGCCTAATGTAATGGAAATGCAAATTTAAAGATCTTCCCTGCCCCTAGCTTAAGTGCACCTGGAGCCTGTGGTGGGAGGCTTGTTTTTCAGGAAAGCCCACACCTTGATACTTTGTGATTGGGCAGTGGGTCCAGAAGGTTGTTACATTCTCTGAGCCAAGAGAAGGCTATATAAGCCCTGAGGAGAGGCTTTGCTTTGGGGCTCACTTTGAGAAGTGTTGTGTGATTTGACCAGATGAGACTCTGGGAAGCCGTTGTTGAGAGCCCCCAGGCTTTGAAAACCCAGATGTTGATGCTTCCCTCTCTGGTAACTGTGATTTGGTATTGATGCATGTAATGTTGGGACAGTTTGGAAGCCTGTCTGATCTGTAAGTTCTGTAACTCTGAAGTTCAGGGTGCTGACCTTTTCCCCCTGAACTAGGTAATGTATGTTTGTTTGATTAAAGTAAGCTTGTTAACCCATTTTGAGTTGCTTTCCCTTTGAAAAGCAGATCTAAGAACCTATATTGGCAGCTACCCTGGGGATATTGGGGTGCTTGCTGCTACAAAACCACAGCTCCTTGGCTTTTCCAAGTGAATTCTGTGTAAAGTGCCTGTGTAATAGCTACAAAAAGTACATGTTCCTTTAAGAACTGACCTCTCCTTAACCACTCCCTAATCCCACCCTGAATCACTTGGATAGCATACTTGGTACATGTTTTACTTCTATAGTTTATTGTTTATCCTATATAAATTTAACTGTACCCCTCTAAGGTGGCTGATTCCTTAAGAACTTTTGCCCACTGAATAGTGTAACAATAAACTTTTGCCAACTTGACTTAAAGATTGCTTGAATCCATGAATTCATTCCAGTAGACCTTGTCCTGTACTTCTGTCCTTGAAGAGTCCCTGATCTTCTTAAAATGCATGAGTTTCCTACCCAAAACTATAAAAAAGAAAAAAACTATAAGGTTTCTCGGGTGATTTTTCAATGAATACACATGCAATTAATTTTAAGAGAATTCATGTAAATAAATTACTTAGTTTATTTTCTAATTTTGACTGATTTGCCTCAAAATACAAAGAAATCTTTGCTGTCTTCACATTATGTTATATATCTATAGGTGTCTATAGTTTATAGATATAAATACGTGTTCTATATATAACATAGCTATAGATAGGGACAGGGGGAAAGAGGAGAGGGAGAGAGAGAGAGAGAGAGAGAGAGAGAGAGAGAGAGAGAGAGAGAGAGAGAGAGAGAGAGAGAGAGGTCATAGATGTAGGTGTAGAAGTAGTTATCTAGATAGACATAAAGGTGGAGCTGGAGACAAAGACAAAGACAGAGGAAACTCTAGATAGAGATACAGAATCCTGTTCAGGGCAAAGCCCTTAACTTCCATTCTCAGTGCCAGGCTGGGTGCACAGAGGGAGAACAACTATTGCTCACTTCATTATTCTAGGGGTAGCCTGAGGTGATGGGGTTTTTAACTTATCACTCACATGGCTCTCCCATCTCTACCAGAGTGCTTCAAGTTAATTATCAGCAATAATTTTTAGAAACAGTATTTACTAGCCACATGTAGCTAGAATTGTTACAATAATAGCCCTCAGACTGAGGATTCACTCTCTCCATGTGGGAGACTAGACTAAATTTAAAGATCAAAAGAGCCAAGGGGCGAACTCCTCTTTACTGGAAGTAATGGCTTTGGTGGACTTGACTACCAAAGCTTTTCTTCCAACACTTTGCAATCAGCAAGGTCACATGGTGGGAAGGAGGAACAAAGATAGAAAGAAAAAAAAAAACCCTCTTTCCTCTTCTCCCAACCTCCAAATGCAATTTCCTCTCCAGAGAATTCTCTGCTTTAATGATGCAAACAAACTCTAAATTAGGATGTACATAAATATCTATGTTGGCTATTTGTTCTGTCAGAAAAAATGGAAATTAAGGGTGTGCCTATCAATTGGAAATTGCTGAACAAGTTATAGTACATTAATGTGATGAAATACTATCATGCTAAAATAAATGATAAAGGGGATGTTTTCAGGAAAAAAACTGAGAAGAGTTTTGATGAAGCAACACAGATTAAAGTTAGCAGAACCAGGAGATCAATTTATACAGCAATATTGAAAAAGATAAACAACTTTGAAAGACTTGGAAACTCTAATCAATCCAATGACCACCCATGAGTCCAGAGGGCTTATGATGAAATAAACTGTCTACTCCCTTAGAGAGGTGATGAACTCAGAGTACAGACTGAACCATTTTTTGGACTTGAGCAGTACAGAAATTTATTTTGACACACAAATTTGAAAAAGAAAAAGTTTTGTTTTGTTCTTTCTTTCTCAGTGGAGAAAAAGGAAGTTGACCAGAAAAGAAGAAAGATTTTCAAAGATTGAAAAAAATAATTTACAAAAGGAAGAAAAATTTGTTTCAGAAAGGGAAGAAAACTATCAAAAGGTACACAGGCTCAGGCAATCCCACAGAGACTTCTCCAAATAGAGGGTGCCTTAGATAAAGTAGTCCTGATGTAGAGCTTGATAGCCAGCTAACTCTCAAAGTCCCTAAAGAACACAGCCCTCTACCCTCAGACTCAATGAAGGACTCACAATTCAGAAGTGCACCAAACCTAGCTCTGACACAAAGTCTTAATTCAGAAAATAAGGCTGAAGAAAGAGTAGACAAAGAAAATACAAATGATACTTAGCTTCTGCAGAAAGCAAAACCAGAGAAAAAGATTAATTTCACAGCATCTACAGGCAAAGCCTTAAAGAAAATCACAGATATGCTACAAGCTATACTGGAATTCCTAAAAGAAATGCAAGAAGACTTTTTAAAAAGATCCTATCAGTGAAATAAGAGTACTAGTTGAAAGAATTGGAAAGAGAATTCCATTTCAGGAGGTGTGAAACTTTTCTTAGTAAAATACTCTTTAAAAAGTACATTGGACTAGACAGAGATCAATGACTCCATTAGTCTTTAGTGTATGTCCTTTGTATCTAGACTATTTCAGCAGCCTTTGATTTGACTCTTTTTCTCCAGTCTCATTCCCTTGTCAATCCATTCTGTATATTTCAAACAATTTATACTTCCTAAAACATGACTATAATTGTGACATTTGTCCTCTATGATGTTTCTATAACTCCCCATTGTCTGCAGAATATAATTTAAACAACATTTTTAACATTACTAAGGATGCTTCAAGATCTATCAATATTCTTGATCTAATCTAATCCAGCCAAACTAGAGCCCAGTAGAAAAGTGTTTAGAGTTTCAAGAAAATAGTGTCAAGAACACTTTTGGTCGAAGTTAAAGAGAATCTTCTTGGTCAGGTATAATTTGAATTAGATGGCTTTTATGGTTCCTTACAACTCTGGGTTTTGGTGATCTATGATTCTATAATAAATGGGTAGATAAATGTGTACTACTGAGTAGGCAAATTGAACACAAATGACTCCAGCTCACTGAGCAATTAGGAAAAAACAACCCCTGCCCCCAAAACAATATGGATGAATTTTACATTTTCACGCAGAAAACAAAAAGATAAAACATAGAAATTATCAAACATGGACATCAAACAAACATTGCTCCATAGAGTGGCCCAGAAAAGGAAGGGAGCTCTCATTCAGAATGGGCTTTGCTGGAAGGATAGTATACTAGAGAATAAGATCCTCTGTAATGTTTATATATGATCTCTGAAATGTGCATTTAAGACTATCAAATTCAACCCATTTCTCAGTAATCAAATAGGAAAAGCAAAGAGATTTCTAAAATTCAAGTCAAATTTTGTCCTCTCAGGATTTAAAACAACAAAAATTTGACTTTTGAGAAAAACATCACTTAGATATTTTATATTTCACATCAATTTCTTCTAACAATATGTGTATAATTTATTTCAACAAACTTGTCAATATAGTTGAAATACAACTCTATACCTATTATATATAATATGCATATGTATATCTATGTAACAATATTTTCTTTTTTATATGTGAAAGAAATCAGATTATATGAAGAAAACAAAATCAGAAGGAAAAGCCCTATGATAATGTATTGATATTTTGCTAATAATCACTTTAATCAGTGGTGATATTTTGTAAGTATATTTCAGTTTGTAATAATCCTGGATAAGAAGTTGACTGAAAATTGTCTTAAGAAGGAATTTGAATGAGTAAATTCTTTTGACTAATATAAACACCCAAATTAACTATGAAGGACAAATGAAGAAAGATGCTATCTACATCCAGAGAAAGAACTGATCAATAAAATTATGTATGGAATAATTTTACATGTGTATATACATATATAAAAAATTATTTCTGCCTAACAGTAGCCATGGAGGAGGGAGAGAAAAAAGTAGAAGAAAAAAAAGATTTATTTGGTAACTGTTTTATATATTGAAAAGGAATAACAAGTTGTACATAATAAATTTGCAATTCCATATGCAAAAAAGAAAAAAGAGGTTGACTGACCATGAATACCCCTATAATATGTAGCTCTTTCTGGTTTGAGAAGAAAGGAAATTAACATAAGATTAACCCGTACTGGAAGGTGGAAGTTCTCACACACTGTTACAGTGGGAGTTTGGGGATTCCCAATGAGAACAAGGAGAGGTGGGAGAATTGGCAGTTTTGCTAAGGCAACAGCACAATCATGGAGACCAGTGACCAATTC